>CM031623.1:24793068-24835568 GCA_018398815.1 Conus ventricosus
TTGTGATGTATGTTCTTATTGCATTTTTCTAGTCCGTTTGTCTTCTATTGTCCTTGCTACCAGTCAGTAGCCTTTGTCGTAGTTAAAGGACATGATATTATTGATTTTTTTCTCAAACATTCGGCAGTGTGTTGACGAGTCCTACAAGTGCAGTGTTATTGACTCTCCCTGCAAAACGTCTCTGGATACCGGCATATGTACCAGTTATAGGAGTATTGTGTCGTTTTTATCTTCAACACTATTATGGGAACTCTATAGTTTTTCCTACAGTGATTCGTTTCTATGACGAATACGATGAAACGGGAGTAGTTACTACGCAATGAAACGAGGATCCCAAAGTCCTCTAACACATTTTGAATGCCCCTCCATAGCTTTCCATTTCCCTGTGTTTGTGCGGTGCAATGGCGTATATGACTGTCCTTACAAGGAAGACGAGGCAGACTGTGAAACCTATTCCTGCCCTGGCTACTTTCGCTGTCGTCAGTCTCAGGTGTGTCTGCACCCAGATCATGTGTGTGACGGCAGAAAACCAGTGTCCTCAACTGACGATGAATGGTATTGCTCCATGTCTTGTCCTGACCAGTGCTCCTGCCAGGGTCTGGCTTTTACCTGTGGACAGGTGTTCCTGTGGATGCATTCCCAGACGTGCGATATTTAGACGTGTCTTTATAGCGGAATGAGAGCAGAAAGTCTGTATGTAAATATGATGCTGATATATCTGAATATGACAAGCTGCTTTTTAAAAGAACTATTCCTTCCAAAACTCCCCAATGTGAAGGTTTTAGATATTCGTGAAAACCAATTGAAGAAGTTTTCTTTGGAAATCCTCGCAATGTCAGCAACCTTAATTATTTGGTTCTGGCAAAAAATCCTTTGGCTGCTTGTTTACCAGTGGATACAACGGAATGACGTTTCCTAATCTCAGAATCCTTGACTTGGCATTTGTCAAGATACCAAATTTAGCCCTGAACAAACTTCAGTCTTTCTCAGGACTCGTTTCCCTCAACCTGTCTTGCACCAACACGCGAGGCATGACTGGAAAAGGTTTGACAATCCTCTTCTCGCCAAATTAGATCACCGTGGCAGTGAGATATCACACTTTCCTAAACGTTGTTGAGGAATCTGATAAAGCTCAGGGAACTGCATGCTGATAACTTCAAGCTCTGCTGTATTCAGACTTTGCCAGAGCACTTCAATGTGGGGAACTGTGATGCACCCTCCCCATTTTTTCCACTGTGATCGTCTTCTAGGAGCTAAGGTGCAGCAGGTGCTTGTTTACCTTCTATCACTTTTATCCTTGTAGGCAATGGTCTCATTTGTGTTATGTTTACTGGAGAGGTTAGAAAGAAGAGCAACACTGAGACATTTTTGTGTCACCTATGTGGGTCTAAATCCTGATGGGAGTTTACCTTTCAATACTGTGTGTGGTGGACCATATGTTCAGTGGTTCTTATCTGTGGAAGGACACAGCCTGGAGATCCAGTATCATGTGCAAGTTGTTAGCGTTTATTTTCTTGCTTTCCTGTGAGGGTAGCGTCTCTCTAGATGTTATAATGGTCCTGGAGAGGTGTGTTGCTCTCACCTGGGTGAACAAAGGAGGATATCGGTGGGGAAAAAAAGCGATTTTACCTCTCTGTCTCATGGTGTGGTTGGTTGGTGTCTGTCTCTCTGTAATTCCCACTGTGTCATCAGACCATGAGTTCAGTCAGACAAGTCTCTGCATCCCACTGCCTGTTTCAGGTGATCAACCAGGAGGACATCATTATGCCTTCAGCCTGATGGTCGTTTTGAACAGCACGATGACCATGTTGGCTGTGGTGGACAGATTTGCATTTATGTCATGATCCAAGGGGACACTTTAGTTTTTCTGGCTAGTGATAAACAAGCAAATGATGTCTCATTAGGATTATCCGTCCTCTTTCTTTCATTGGGTGATGTGTGCTGTTGGAGCCTTGTGACGTTTTGGGCCGTTTTGGCGTCACATGGCATATGGGTTCATGGCGAGCTAATGTTCTCGGTATCAGTTTTCTTTATTTTTAACCAGTGCGTCTTTAACGCCGTTCCTGTATGTGTTGAATGCTTTCTTGGAACGTCGAAGACAAGTGCAAAAACAACGCGTTTTGAAACGTCTGGGTTTAGATCTAGAGATAAAGTTGCGTGTATGTAACATATGCTGCACATTGCTTCCAATGAAGACAGGTTCTGACATCATGGGCGTGTCATATAATTCATTTATTTGTTTCTTCCTTATTTATTTATTCATTCATTCATTCATTTTCTTTTATTTTCTGCTAATTAATAATGCTTATGTATTTGTTCACTTGGTTATTTACGTTTACTTAACAGTGTGTATGTTTAGGTAAAAGAATGTTCAATTGTTCTCTCTGTCTGTCTGTCTCTCCCTCTCTCTCTCTCTCTCTCTCCTCTCCCTCTCTCTCTCTCTCTCCTCTCTCTCTCTCTCTCTCTCTCTCTCTTTCTTTCTTTCTTTCTTTCTTTCTCTCTCTCTCTCTCTCTCTCCCTCTCTCTCTCTCTCTCTTCTCTCTCTCTCAAAACACTTTGAAGCTAGTTCGTATTGTGCAAAGACATGACCAGTAAGTCTGTTCAAAAGCCTTCTTTACCTTAAACGAAAAAAATCTGTTTAATCTCTGGTCAAAAGGCCAAAGGAATAGCCTTTGCTTTTACTAGTAAATATAGGGAGGATTAGCCTGAGCTGGTGTATTTGTTTTTCGAGGAAAAGACACACTGTGTCAAAGCAGTCTCTGAAAATTGCAGATCATACAGTGATGTCATGTGTAAAGTATGTCTCCCGGGCACAACATTTCACTTCTGTGACGTTCTGTACCAACGTTGCAGATATCAGGTGATATTTTGTACTGCCATGTAACACTTTAATGTCCAATGTACAGCACACTGTTGCCATAGGAGACGCACAATCTGCAGGACGGCTATGACTAGTCACTTTCTGTGATACAGGTGTACAAGATGAAATATAGAGGCAACAGTGATCACCAATATATACATCTCGATGCTAATAGCGGTGTTAGTTTCGTCATTGCTAGTGATGTGGGCATAATGGTGACTGTGGTTGTGGTGTGAACAAACTCTAGTCTTTGAAATACCTTGCTCTGCTTGTATTCTGATTCTAATGGAATGACAAACTCCTCAACAAACAACAACGACGACGACCACGACATCGATGCTGCTGATGATGCTAAATAGCACTGCATTAAGTTTATTTTGATGGCACAGTATGCTAGTGTTTACTTCTATGAGTCAATTGAAACCACACCTAGAGAATTCTTGATGACTTTTATCTAACTTTTAGACAGTTTATCGGACTTGATTTTGACTTTTTTTAGATGCAAACTCCAAAGCTCCATCAGTTTGATTTAGGCATACTCATCTTTCCAGGCCAGCCTGTAAACCTAGATCACAGAATATGCGTGACAATTCAGGTCTGACATAAAAACTATGCAGTCACAAACAGTGATAGTTTGGTCCACAGAAAACGTGAATAAGTGACCCGAAAAGATATTACCTACGTCAATACAAAATGTAACTAGCTGTCATTTTTACAGAGGCGATAACTAGTACTGAAGATATTGCCAAACATTTTTGAGTGGCAGTGCCTGTCTATCAGACTCATCATCATCCTCAGTTCCTCTTTGCCGCCTCATCGAGCACCTGGCGGGCGACGGGTGAGTGCTTCGCACAGACGCGTCGCCGCCATGATGATCGACGATTTACTCGATTTTCATATATAATAATATAATAATAGTGAATACTTATATAGCGCCTATTCTCGGCTAGAGACCAAGCTCTAAGCGCTTTACAATCAACACTCGTTTACACACAGGGCTGCCTACCTGGGTAGTGCCGACTGAAGAGCTGCCAGCCGGTGCTTCATTCAGTCGTTTCCTGTGTCATCAGTCAGTATCGTTCAATATCGATCACTCATTTTCCATACTTCCTTCATTCTTTCCATTTCTCACGCAGGGTGCATGCTATGTGTAACGTGTCATCCATACCAACGGCCAAACTGGCTACTCTTCCGAAAGTTGGTGATGGGATTTTACGTGTGTGCAAGATGTTATGCGTGCGTTCACACACGGAACCTCGGTTTATAGTCTCATTCGAAGGACTGTATGGGAAATGGAGTCGAAACAAATGTTAACTCCGAGGGAAAAATCCCCTGTACCGAACGCCCCGGCGGAGGCTCGAACCCGCAACCCCAGGATCACAAGATACGAGTCCGTCGCTCTACACTGAGCTTCCGCTCGCAGCTTTGGGAAAAGAAAAACCCAAACTTTAAGTTTGTTTTCCCCCTTAAGGGTTTACATTTTACTTCTTTTAAAACCCTTTCTACTTTTGAACCCGATTAAATTGATTTCAGTGTCTTTACTTCTTTGAGTTCTAAGTGGTCTGTGGATAAAAGTTTGGGGGGGTTTGTTCGTGTCCCCCAATTTCAATTTCCTTTGCTGATTTTTAAGTTTTTAAAGTTTGGGTGCGCCAGTCTTTCCCTGTTTTTTTGGGCCCCATTTTGCTTCACTGTCAAATTACAAAGGGGAAACTTCGGGGGGCCAAACGTCGGGGTGTAAAAAAAATTATCTTTTTTTATTGCAAGTTTTACCACCACACTGAATTTTCGGATTTGCCCCCCGGGGCCCATTTTCCTTTTTGTGTCTTCCTAGCTCTAAAGGGTTTGTTTGAAGGGGTCTGGATACTTTTGTCATCCTTAGCCCTTTGGGTCTGATAACTTGCAAACAAACTTTTGTATTTTTTTCGGGTTTTTCCCAAATCATGAGTTTTCCCACCTTAGCCAAAGTTTTTGTTTCCTTTCGTGATTTTTGTTGGGGCTTTGGGGGGAGTGTCAATGCTCTACAGATCCCTTTTCACTTTTGCAGATTGTTCTGCCCCTGCGGGAAGAAAGGTAAAGCAAAAAATGCTTATTTTTCTATTTTGGGGTTTTTTTTCCAAATTTTCCCAAAGCCTTTTTCCTGCTTCTTTTGGAATTCTAGTCAGAAAATGCTCTTAGTTAGTTTTTTTTTAAGCAAAACTGAGTGAAAATTTTCTGATAAGATTGATAGAGATAGCATTTTTTCAGGGGCCTTTGGGCCGCCTTGCCATCATGGCAGGAATCTGTTTTTTTGGGGGGGGGATGTAAAATATTCTTGAAAATGTTTGGTAAAGTTCGCTTTTGTAAAAGCCTGTGTCCCCAAAATTTGAAAGAAGTTGAAAATTGATTTTTTATTTTTGAAATTTGACGGAAACTAAAAAAAAAACGGTAATTTTCGATTTTGTTGTTCCAGTGCAGACCAAAACTGGGCCCTTTTCTAAGGTTAAAGGACATTTTTAGTTTATTGGACCCCAACTAAGAAATTGCTTTTCCATTGTTTGGGGGAATGCTGGAATCGTTTTTGAGAATTTTTTTTGTATTTTTTTAGATCAAACGTCACCTGCGAGTCCCGTCACTCGAGAAATTGCTCTTTTTCTTTTTTGGGCCCTTGCAAAACCTTTTGTGAAAAACATTGTACAAAACGGGGATAAAAGGAAAACCTTAAAGGAATTTCCTTTGAGTTATGAAGTTCAGTTCCATCGGGAAAGTCGTGGGAAATTGGGTTTTTGCCCTGGGGATTTTGGGGGTTTAAAACTGTTTTTAAAGTTTTATCTTTTAATTATTTCTCAAAATCTAAATTTTATTTTGGGTTATGGAATCATTTTGACATGGTAAAGCCTTGAATTGGCCCCCCTTCATAGATAAGTGCCCTTATCTATAAATGAAAGTGATTTTTCCCTTGGGGCCAAGAAGGAACTTTTCTGTCGGGGGGTGTTTATTAAGTGAAGAATATATGGGGAACTACGAAAAAACTGTAGTACAATATTCCCCGTTTTTTTTAAAACCAAAACCCACATTAAACCTTGTGCAAATAAACTCTTACTTTAACAATTTTAAAAAGGGGAGTACGTTTTAAAAGAACCTTAAAAAACATTAAAAAAATGATTTTGGAAAATTGGTTCATGAACATAATTCTCTTTGTTATCTGTTTTTCGTCCATCGAGTAGGGATTCCCGGTCACGTAAAAACCCTTTTCCCTCGGTTTTGCTTTAATAAGGTTTGCCAGAACTTTACTTTTCGCTTATGTTGTCCCAGGGAAGGCCGAAAAAACCCAGGCATTTAATTTTTTTCCCACTTTTTTTCCTAAAAATGGCCTTTACGGGGTTTTAAATTATCCAAAAATTCCCCTTTTCTTGTTGGGATCATGTAAAAGTTTGGTTGGTAGTAACAAAAGGCATTTAAATTTTATTTAGGGTAGCTTGTAAATACCTAAGAAATCCCCAAATTTAATTTAAAAATGTTGCTAAGTTGGGTTTAAATTAAATTTCCCAAATTTTGGGTTTTTTGTTTTTGTTGTTGTTGTTGTTGTTGTTGTTGTTGTTTTCCTTTTTTGTTGTTGTTTTCTTTAAATTTTTTATTGTACGTTTACACGGCATTTTTTGGTGAAAACTATTGTGAGTCCGTTTTTAAAACCATGTTTTTTTGGTTTTACTTTTATTTGTTTTTTAAAAAAAAACATTGTGAGCCAAATTTTTTGGGCTTCCAAGGAATTGTGTCAAATAAAGGCAATTAAAATTTTTTGTTGTTTACGTTGATTGTCCTTACCCTCATAATTTGCACGTAAATTTAAATGCAAAAAGTTTTATGGGAAGATGTTTGAATGTGTTATTTGCTTTTGGGTTATTATGCATGAAGAAATCAACATGATAACCTTTGTAAATAAAAATGTCCTCTCTTCTTCCCCTTCTCTCTCTCCCCTCTCTTTTAATTTTTCTCTCTTTTCCCCTCTCTCTCTCTTTTCTCTTAATTTTTTTAAAAGAACTTTTCTTCCCAAATGAACAGTTGATTTTGGGTCGAAATCTGTCTATCCCTTTTGTGGAGCTTGAAAAAACCAAGTAAATGTTTGTTCGATGACAAAGGTTTGCGCTAGCACGAAGGGGTTACTTTACTTTTTCGAATTCGATTCTGAATTTATTTCCCAAACCGGACCTGACAAAGCAAGCGAAAATCGACGAAAAAAGAAAAGGAACCCTTCCCACATTGCAACATAAACCCAAACACCCTTTCCACATTCTTGCCCACCACTCGCTGCCCTAGCAGTAAAGGGGTCCCGGAAATTTTTCGGGCCCTTTGTGATCTGCAAGCGATTCGGGTTTAAAAAGGGAACGCCCAATTTTTCAGCCACCGACGACGCCCCACTGAAACGACGTCATTTTGGTTTTCCCCCGCTCCCAACACGTCAAAATCGTTGAATTTTTCTTGTTTCAACCCCTTGGAGAGCACCTGCCTTTCACGCGGGGTTTGGGTTTTCCAGTGTGGACTTTTTTAAAGGCAGTGAGTGGTTTTCTTGTCCCCAAATTAAAATTTTTGCCCTTTAAGAAACACGGGAATTTGGGTGACAGTGGTAAGGTAAGGTTTCGGGAAAATTGACATCGGAAATAATTTCCACCCCTTTGTAACGGAATGAAGCACTTTTTACGGGAAAAGGGGAAGGGGAAAGTGCATAGTAGGCACTGCTTTAATCATTTAAAGTATTTCAATATATCGTCATGAAATATGTATTTTGTTCATGCGCTTTGAAAGTTCCCAAACACAAAAAACCCACATCACCACACCCACAAAAACACACAACACACACACCACACACACTGTTAGGATGGTGTGCGGTGCGTGTTTGTTGCCCTTCTTCTCGCCCTCAAAATTTTTGGAAAGCGTGTAATAATTTTTCCCCTTCACCACCCCCCCAATACGTACTGGATAACCAGGCAACACCGATTTTAGTTTTCTTTTCTTTATAATTATGCTGCTAAACCAACAAAACAAAACTTTCCCATGTAAATTTGGTAAAAATTTAATACATGTCACAAACACAAATATAGACAAGATACAATATTGGGGGAACTCAATCATAAAGATTTTCAATTTCATTTTTTTGTTTTCCCTTCACAGATCTCGCCGGCCCCTTCCACAGTGTCTCACAAAAAATTACAGTCAACAAAAGGGGTTTCCACAGAAACCCAAAGCCACGTTTTTGAACACTAAAAAAAGATAAAAAAGGGAAAACCAAGGTCCCCACATGACAAGCACAGCCGTTCAAAAACAAAAGCGATAAAATTAAAAGAAAAAAACAGGGCTCTTTTAAAAACAAGCCCAATAAATCACGTAAAAACTATCAAAAAGGAACCGAAATTTTTTACAAGGCACAATAATCCATAGCAGAAAAAACCCGCAGATTCACAAAGCACAGCAATCCACAGGAAAAAGAACCGTATATTCATAAAGCCCCGCAATCCCCAGATGAAAAACTAAAGTTTCATAAAGCACAGAAAACCCATAGAAGAAGAACCGCAATTCATAAAGCACAGCAACCCTTTTAAACCCCCGGGAGAACACTTTTTCAGAAAAAGTCCCATGAAAACAATAAATTTCCCGATTCGCGTACCGTTGAACAAAAACAAATTTTAAAACTTCTCCGTGTTTTGAATTACAGTGTTAACATCTTTTAAATTCGGGCCCCCCCGACCCATGCGGTGGTAAAAATTAAGCACAAAAATTTAATTTTAAACGGATTTTTAAATTTTAATTCGGCGACACCAGCCTTCCAACATTTTTATAACAAAAAAAAAAAAATTTTTTGGTACTTTTTTTCCCGCTGGTCCCCGTCTTCAAAGTATCCCCCCTTTCACAATTAACTTCGATCTATTACTGACTTGAAAGTCAGCCCCCCACATAGAAACCTAGGGAGAAAACGATGTTTAAAAACCAAAAAAAAAAGTAGGCGGGAACCAAACCCCGGGCCCGTTAGTTCTTGCTCCTTTCTTGTTTTTTTTCCCGTTTTTTTCCCGTCGTAGTTCCCCTATTTTTTTTAAGGGTTAAACGCCCATAATTTACGTTGACGTCACACCTACACACACAAAACAAAAACACCACACCCCACAACACACAACCCCACACGCGCGCGCGCGCGCGCCCCCCGCCGGGGCGCGCGCGCCCCCGCCCCCTCTCTCTCTCTCTTTTTCCTCTCTCCTCTCTCTCTCTCTCCTCCCCAAAATAGTTCAAAAATTGTTGTGTTGTGTGTGTGTGTGTGTGTGTGTGTGTTGTGTTTTCCAGCAATTTGGGAAAATTTTTTTTCGATTTTGGGGAAAAAATCAATAAACTCGTCATAGATTTTGGATTTGATTTAAGCTTACGAAAATTTTAAATTGTAAACTGACACACTGATATGAAAACAAAGAAATAGCACCCCAAACATGTCGTTTCAAATGTGCATTTTTTTAAAGTACTTTTCCCGTTTCCTTTTTAAAATTGTCTTTTTTCTTGAAAAAGGGGCGAAGTAAAATTTCAAAAACAAAGTTGAAAAAAAAGGGGTATTATAAAAAGGGGAACAAACTGGAAAACAGGGTTATTTTTTTTTGGGTGGCTTTTATCCATGTGGTTGGGGACTTTTCCTTGTGGTGTGTTTTCAGGGGAAAAAAATTTTTTGAGTCTCTACTTTAATTTGCGCTGGGGCACGGGAAAAATTGGAGATTGATCACTTTCGGGGGAACGGGGGGTTTTCCCCGATTTGCAGAGCAGTAAGGAGTTCCCAGCCCCGGGGGGAAAAGGGGGAGCGGGTTTGGGGCCAAGCCGTTAGCTTTTTCCCAATGTTGTTTTGGGGGTTTTGTGTGGGGGGGGGGGTGGGGGGGGGGGGGGGGGGGGGGGGGGGGGGGGGGGGTTGGGGGGGGGGGTTTAAGGGGGGGGGGGGGGGGGAAAAATGACCGTTTTTTCCTCTAGGCCGGGGAGGCCCGATTTTTGATGTGGGCACAAAATTGCTAGGGATCCTTGATTTAAAATTTTTTATTCTCAACCCGGTAAGTTGGCATTTGGGGGAATGAAAAAATTTTTTTAAAGGGAAGAAAAAAAATCTTTTAAATAAAAATGAAAAAAATTTGATGTGATAAATTTAAAGGAAAAAAAACGAGCGGGTTGAAAAAAAAGGGAAAAAACATGGAAACGGGGGAATTTGGGTTTAAAATGTTTTTTTTTTAAAATTGATACTGATTTTGTTTTTTTTTTTTAAAATATTTCACTTTGTGCCCAAAAAACATTGGGTAGGGTGTTTTTTGAATCCAAAAAACCAATTCTTTGATTTTCGTTTTTGTAATATGTTAGTGTAAAAAGTTTTTAAACTTTTTTAACATATACTCTAGTTTGGGGTTTTTCGCCTTGGTTTAAAAGGGAAAACCTTTTTAAAGCTTTTTTTTCCAAAAAAAAACTGGGAAAAAATTTTTTAAAGGGGGGGTTCCTTTCCTCCTTTTTTTGGAAAAATTAAATTTCCTTTGGGGGGCTTGGTTGGATTTTTTAAAAGAAACCCAAATTATTTATTTAAAGGTGTTAAAAACCCCTAAAAAGAAACTTAAAAGAGCCAAAAGGCCCTTCAAAAGGGAAAAAATTTTAAAAACATTAAAGCACTCCCTTTTTTTTCACGGGAAGGTTTTTTGGGGCAGTTTAAAAGCGGTTTAAGGGCTTTGAAGTTAAAAGGAAAAAACCCGGAAGAAAATTGTAAAGGAAAAATTTAAAAAAGGAAATTTCCAAAACCCCTTTTGTTTTGTTAATTCCCACCCCCCGAATTTTAAACAAACCCAAACCCTTTAGAAAGAAACAAATTTTCA
Organism: Conus ventricosus; assembly: GCA_018398815.1. Taxonomy (NCBI): domain Eukaryota; kingdom Metazoa; phylum Mollusca; class Gastropoda; order Neogastropoda; family Conidae; genus Conus; species Conus ventricosus. Next base: position 24,803,776 of record CM031623.1, read on the forward strand.
AACTTTAGAAAGAAATAACTGAAAAGGGTTTGGGGGTGCAGAAACGTAAAGGCTTTTCTTAATTTGAAAGGGGGTTTGCTTGGTGGAAAAGGAAAAAAAGGAAATTCCGGAAAACCTTTTTGCCCAAGAAGATTTTTAACAAACCCCCCAAAATGCATAACTAAACAAGACGGGATAAAAAAATGCCTTGCTGGGGGTCCTACAAAAGGGGTTTTTTTGAGGGTTCTGGGGGAAAGGACCCCGGGGTTTTTACCTGTGAAATGTGAAGGAGTCAAAATCCAAAAGGGGAAACAAGTATTTTGGAAAAGAGGAAAAAGGGGGTTAATTATAGCCCAATTTTATTTTCCCCACCCAACAAGCCATTGTAAATTGTTGAGGGGGGGAAAAAAGGGGCAAAAGTCTTTCTAAAAAGAAGGGGTTAATTTAGAAATTTCCCCAAAACAACCCGGAATTTCCAGAGGGGAAGGGGGGGGTTTTTTAAAAGGGGGGGGGTTTTTTTGGTATTAGGGGGACCAAAAGCTAAGCCGATTATTGGATCCTGCGGCAAGCAGACAACTTTAAACCCAACAAAACCCCAAAAAATTTGATTTTGTAAACAAGTAGGCTGAGGTCACCAGGGGGGGACTTTTTTTATTTTTTTTTTTCTCAATTGAACATTTCTGTTTTCAGAAAATATTTTTTTCTGGGTTAAAAAACGTCTTCCCTAAAACGGTCTACATGTTATTTTTTACATACCGGTAGAGAAAAACTTTGGGTTTATAAAACCGGTCAGGATGTTTAAAAAGTGTTGGGGGGGAGGGGAGAGGAAAGGGGGGGGGTGTGGAGGAGCGAGAGAAAAGGGAAACTGACAGTGCTTGTAAATGAAACCAGGTGGGGTTTGGAGAGGGAGGGGGCAATGCGCAAAAAGGGGGCGATAAAAGAAATAGTGGTTAACACTAAAGCGAGAACTTGCAAAGTTTTCTCCTGAATTTAAAGCGGGACAGACACCATCTATGTTCATTCTTTCATCACACTGTGCAGGCAAAGCTGCCCCCCCGTTCTAAAATGGTTTTTTATCAAAAACGTGCTATGGAAAAGGGTGCAATTTTGCCAGCAAGGAAAGACTTTTCCTCTATTTCCTTCCCACTAGTTTCTTATTTTTTGGAATGATCGACAATGTCTTCTGATTAGTTTGGGGGCCCGGATGCTTTTTCTTTTAAGTGGGTGGGCGGTTTTAAAGTTTTTAATGTAAAGGAAGGCGGGGTTAAATTATAACTTAAAAAATCATGGAATAAAAATTAGATTTATGTTGTAAATTGCCCCACTTTATAATGGGGATTGGGGAAAAAGATGGGTGATAATCATTATGTTGGGCATTTTTTGTCGTTGTTTTTGGGTTTTTGTTGTTTGGTTGTTGTTGTTGTTTTTGATGAAGATGTTATCATTTGCATTTTTTCGCATTAAGTGTGGCATATTTTTTCTATCCCCGAATTTTTTTTCTAAAAGGGGTTAAATTAGGGGTTTGTATCGCACTCTCCTCCCCCCTGTGCCTCCTCTGAGCATTTCCCCAATCTGGCCCCCTTGGATTTCCCGTGCACTTTTTGAATTACAAAAAAAATTGCATTTCTTTCATTTTTTCCCTTTTCTCTGAGGAAAAAGTGATCTTAGTGGTAGGGTTTTCTGACCGTGTGTTGTTACATATCAAACGACCCGGGTGAATTGTTGTGAAAATACTTTAAAATCCCCATTAAACTTGGATCCCCCAAGCAAACTGCTGATTCCTTTTGAAGTTTTTTCTTAATTTCATTTTTCTAGTCCGTTTGTCTTCTATTTTTCCCTTGGGAACCCGTCAGGAGCCTTTGTCCGGTAGTTTAAAAGGGCATGATATTATTTAATTTTTTTTTTCTCAAAAACATTCGGCAGTTTGTTGACGAGTCCTACAAGTGCAGTGTTATGGGAAATTCCCCCGGGGGAAAAAAAACTCGGGTACCGGCATATGTACCAATTTTTTAGGAGTGTTTTTCTTTTATTTTATTTTCAACACTATTTTGGGGGAAACCCATAGTTTTTTCCCTTTAGTGATTCGTTTCTATGACGAAAAACGATAAACGGGAGTACGTTACTACGCAATGAGACGGGTTTCCCCCAAATCCCCTAAAAAATTTTGAATTTCCCCCCCATTTGCTTTCCCTTTTCCTTTTGTTTTTTTGCGGTGGCAATGGCGAAATGACTGTCCTTTCAAGGGAAAACGAACGACTGTGAACCTATTCCTGCCCCGGGGTACTTTCGCCCCCCCGTCGTCGTTAAAGGGGTGTCTGCACCCAAATCATTTTGTGTGACGGCAGAAAAACCCGTTTTCCTCAAAAATGCGAGAATGGTATTTCTCCATGTTTGTCCCGCCAGGTTCCTGCCCCGGGGGGCTTTTTCCTGTGGACAGGTGTTCCCTGTGGATGCATTCCCAGACGTGCGATATTTAGACGGGGTTTATAGCGGAATGAGAGCGAAAAAATCTGTTGTAAATATGATGCGGGTATAATTTAATATGACAAACTGCTTTTTTTAAAAGAAAATATTCCTTCCCAAAAATCCCCAATGGGGAAGGTTTTTTTTATTCGTTTAAAACCAATTGAAGAAGTTTTCTTTGGGAAAACCTCAGGCAAAAACAGCAACCTTTTTTATTTGGTTTGGCAAAAAAACCCCTTTTGGGTGCTTTGTTTACCAGTGGGGTCAAACGGAAAACGTTTCCTTAAACTCGAAACCCTTTACTTGGAAATTTTTCAAGATACCAAAAATTTTGCCCTGAAAAAACTTCGTCTTTTTCAGGGGGCTCGTTTCCCCCAACCTGCCCTTTCAGCAACACCAGGCATGACGGAAAAAGGGTTTTTTTACAATTTCCTCTTTTTCGCCAAATTGATCACCGTGGCCAAATGAGGGTATCCACTTTCCCCAAAAAGTTGTTGAGGAATTTTTGTTAAAACTCAGGGAAAAAGCATGCTTTAAACTTTAAACTTTGCCCGTTTTTCAGCCTTGCCAAAAGGGACCCTTTAAGTGGGGAAATGGGTGGGACCCCTCCCCTTTTTTTTTCCCCCTGTGATCCCTCTTCTAGGAGCTAAGGGGCGCAGGGTGTTGTTTTCCTTTATCACCTTTTTTTTCCTTTTAGGCAAAGGGTTTTATTTTTGGGTTTTGTTTACTGGGGAGGAATTAAAAAAGAAACAACACTGAAAACATTTTTGTTCCCTATGTGGGTCTAAAATCCTTTATTTGGGGGTTTACCTTTCAATACTGTGGTGGTTGGGCCATATTTCTTTGGGTTTTTTTCTGTGGAAGGGGCACAGCCTGGAGTTCCCCGTATCTTGGCAATTGCTTTTTGTTTATTTTCTTGCTTTCCCCCTTTAGGTAGCCGCTCTCTAGATGTTTTAATGGTCCTGGGAGGTGTGTTGCTTCACCTGGGGGGAAAAAAGGAGGATATCGGTGGGAAAAAAAAACGATTTTTCCCCTCTGTCTCCTGGTGTGGTTTGGGTTTGGGGTCTGTCTTTTCTGTTAAATTTCCCCCGGGGTCATCAGACCCTGATTTTAGTCGAACCCGTCTTTTGCAAACCCACGCTTGTTTAAGGGGATAACCGGAGGACATCATTATGCCTTCAGCCTGATGGTTCCCTTTTGAACAGCCGATGAAACCCTGTTGGGTTTGGGGGGACAGAATTTTTCATTTATGTCATGATCCAAGGGGACACTTTAGTTTTTCTGGCTAGTGATAAACAAGCAAATGAGGGCTAATTTTTATTTTCCCCCTCTTTTTTTCATTGGGAGATGGGGTGCTGTTTTTGCCCTTTTGGGCTTTTTTTGGGCCCCTTTTGGCGTCCATGGCATAAAGGGTTCCTTTGGGGGAGCTAATTTTTCATCGTTCAGTTTTCTTTTTTTTACCCCGTGCTTTTTTAACGCCCTTCCCGTATGTGTTGAATTTGGTTTTTTTGGGAAAGTCGAAGACAAGTTTCAAAAACAACGCGTTTTGAAACGTTGGGGGTTTTGATCTTAAGATTAAAATTGCGTGTATGTAACATAGCTGCAAATTGCTTCCAATGGGAAAACGGTTTGAAACATGGGGTTAAAATAATTTATTTTTTTTGTTTTTCTTAAATTTTTTTTTTCATTCATTTCTTTTTTTTTTATTTTTTGTAATTAAAAATGCTTAGTATTTGGGTTTAAAATTGGTTATTTACGTTTTACTTAACAGGTGTAAAGTTTTGGTAAAAAAAATGTTCAAATTTTTCCCCTTTAGTCTGTCCCGTCTGTCCCGTCTGTCGTCTGTCCCGTCTGTCTGTCTGTCTTCCCCTCTCCTCTCTCCTTTTCTCTCTCTTTTTTTCCCCCTTTTCTCTCTTTTCTCTCTCTCTCTCCCCCTTTTTCTCTCTCTCTTCTTCTCTCCTCTCTCTCTCTCTCTCTCCCCCTCTCTCTCCCCTCTCTCTCTCAAAAAAACCCTTTTAAGCCCTTTCCGTTATTGGGGCAAAGAATTTACCCGTAAGTCTGGGTTTAAAAGCCTTCCCTTTCCTTAAACGGAAAAAAAAAAAGCTGCCCTTTGTTCAATAGCAAAACCCCCCCTGTCCTCTTTCTATGTCAAAGGCAGTGCTTAAAAGAGCAGTGCCCTCCCCTGCTGACAATGGGAAAAAAGGTCGTCCAACAAGCTCAGAAAAACGATCTGGTTTTGGGCTAAAACGTTTGTTGTAGTTAATTTTAACGGCTTCCCGATACATGGAAACGTATAGGAAAACTCCAGCAGGAAAAAAAAAAAACCCTTTTTATCAAACGCTTCCCTTTATTTCTTTTTGCCCGAGAAATCTGGTTGGGTTTTCAGAAAATTCGGGGCACTTACGATAACAAAGGGACCAAAAATTTTTAAAAACCCGAAAAACCCCCCCTTTTCTTTTTTTACGACCCTTCCCCACTCGCTGCGGGTTGTTAAAGAAACCCACATAACATTTAGGGGGAGGCGATGATGGCCTGTCCCGGGAAAAAAAGCTTAAAAATTAAAAAAAAAGGGAAAAAAAAAAAAATTTTTTTTACGCCCCGTCCCAAAATTTTTAAATTTTGTTAAAAAGTCACTGAAACAGCATTTTGCCCCCAAAATTAAGGAAGGAACAGGCGCGATTCCCTTTTTTCTTTTTCCGGGCCTTTTCAATGTTTATTGTGCATCCCCAGACATGTAGTAGAGTTAAAATTCTGGGCCATCAAGCAAACCACGTTGCAAAAACTCGAAATTCAGTGTCCCTAGACATTTTGTCAGGCCTATGACGTAAGACAAAAAATTTGATGGAACGTTTTATAACAAACGACATCTTGGAAAAACAACCCAGTTTAAAAGAATTGAAAAACCTTTCTATCAAGTGAGAGTTTATCAGCCACAATCCCCGTTGAGTGATTCCCCTTCTCCCCTCTCTCTCCCCCCTCTCCCCCTCCCCTCCCTCCTCTCTCTCTCTCTCATTCTCTCTCTTTCTCTCTCTCCTCTCTCTCTCTTCTGTGTGTTGGGTGTGTGTGTTGGGGTGTTGGGGTGGTGTGTGTTGGGGGTGTGTGCGTGTGCGAAAACACAGCAGGGGCCTCCCCGCGAAATGTAAAAACATTCCCTTTTTCCGGGAATAAAACAAACTAGCAAAGCTGAGAGAGGGGAAACCAAAAATCTAAAGAACTCGTGAAAATTTGGGCAGGCTGATTTGCCAAAACTTAAAATTTAACTCGTCAAGGATAAAAATGTTGTGCGTTTTTCGGAACATGGGTTGAAAATGTTCCCTACTACTTGAATTGCCTTGTCTTAGCTTCCCCTTTAAAGATATTTAAAATGTATCTGGGGAAATTTTTTTTCCTATACGTGTCTGGGCCCGTGGGTATGCCCCCTTTAACCCACTCCCCCCCCCTGTTAGAAAAGCTGCCGAAGGCGAAAGTAAAGACAAGGATTGGGGGGTTTGAAAGTTAAAATTGGTTACAACAATTTTAATGGGTGATACCAGGGTACTTTTTTCTTTGTATATTTTTTTTTTAGAGTGCTGTATGTAGCAAAAAGTAAACGAATGCCACAAAGTTCCAAAGGGGCCCCTCCAATTGGGGTTTTGGGTTTTTATCTAACAAATCAGGTTTCATGTATCAAAGCTTTGAATTCGGGGCTCCCAAAAAAAAGGTTTTTACCATGAAAAGAGGATCAAATGTCCCTTCCCCCTTTTAAAATACACCAAAAAACCCTGTTTAATTGTATTACAAACCCCCCAAATCCACCCAGGCGAGTGGTTTAAGTCCTTTACCACGGTTTTCAAAAGCCAAAAGCTCGGGGGCCCAGCCCACTCCCAAAATGGTGGGAACATTTCCCGCAGAAGTGGCCAAAACATCAAAACACTAAAAACAAAGATCTGGCCCGTGGCACATTTGCGTGGGGGAACTCTGGGGGTTCTGGGGGCCTCCAACCCTTTCAAGATCTTCCTTTTGACCTCTTGGGTTCCTATCTTAAGGGTTGCCAAAAAGAAAAGAAACGCAGTGGGCAGCATCAGCGTTTACACAAAAATTTCCCTCTCGATCACCCCAGAACACCCCTTCCCCTCATTCCCCGAGACCCCTTCTTCATTTGTTTTAGATGTTTCGATTTCCCCTGGTTTTTTAGTAATTTAAACACTTTTCTCTCCCCCGTTAAGGCGAAAAAGCAGTCGAAGGGCCGTGCAAGGAAAGTCGACAACCCAATTCCTTTACAGTTTCTGTTGGGTTTGGTTTTATTCCCCGGAAAAAGTTGTCGTCGGGCCAAGACAAAACCCGACGGGGAACGGGTAGTTTAAAAACCCAAATTTCTTTAACTTCGTTTTGGCTTTTCCCCCTTTATGTGTGTGTTATTTTTCCCCCAATGATGTTAGACACAAGGGAACAATTACACATCTAACCCCCCTTGGGAGGTCAAAGAAGATAAAGTCCCCTTTTCAATTCATGAAGGCTGGATGGGTGGGGGAACCCCCGTATTTGATGGTCAGGTAACGAAGTTCCCAAGTTAAAATTCCTGCTTGAATGAAGAATGTTTTAAAAAGGGAAATTTGCTTGTTCCCAAATTTACGTTTTTAAAAATTCTTGCCTGATTTATGAAAGGGGAAAAACGTGCCTTTTTTTTCGATTCAAGGGGCGATCATGAAAAATGTGTTTTTAGTCCACTGTTCTCCAATGAAACCCCACGAGAATTTTTAGATCGTTTACTGAATTGGGAAAAGATCAGGGAAATCATTCCAAGAAAATTTTACGACGTCGGGAAAAGTCTTCCGCGAAGAAACAAAATGATGACGATTTAAACTAACATTTTTTCAATTATAAATGTTCCCCCTTGGGAAAAAGTCTTCTTCGGGCCCTCCCAGTTTTACGTCGACGTAAAACATCAAAAATTTTTAAATGCGTTTAAAAGTGAAAAATAGTGTTGATTTTTTTTGGGGGAAGACTTTTGAACCCCCCTCCGTTTAAATCCCCTAGACTATCTGAAAAAGCCGAAACAGGAAAATAATTGCCTTAAAATTTTTCCCAAATTAAAATTTTATTAAGCTGGAAAGGGGTTTCATTTTAAATTAAAATCAAAATTTAAAATAATTTTGGAACTTTCCATCTTTCTGGGAACGCTTCTCAAAACCTTGCTCGGCGCGAATGAAATTTAAAAAAACTTTAAAAAACAACATTTTCCTTTTTCCCTCCTTCATTCTATGATGATCTGCAAATTGATTAAGCCGAACTTTCAAATCGTTTCATTTTTTACCTTCAAAAACCCGGGCTTGTGAGCATCCCTTCTGGATCAAATTTTGAATCCAAATACTGTCAGTTTTGGGTTTTTAAACAAGTGCGAAATTTTGGGCCCCCTTGGTGATGGTGAATTACGTTTTACAACTTTTTTAAAAAAAAACAATTTTTTTATTCCCCGTACTTCATGAAAAGATCTTTATTTTTAAAAAATTCTTTTATGGGTTTACCTTGAAAATTTTTCCTTTTTCGTTTGGCCATCGTCGAAACGGGGGGTTTTATACACAAGTTTTGACCAAATTTCGAAACTAGATTAGTTTGTCGTCACTCGACCAGCCCAGTCCCTAATTTATTCATGCATTTCATCAAAACAAAAGAAAACTAATATAGAGGACCGCGGGTAGCGCGGGGTACTTTTTAAAAGTGTCGGAGCTTTCCCCAAATTCCCTTACACCCTCCATTTCAGGTTTTTTTCCCGGTTGGTTAAATTGGGGATGTTGATGGGGCCTTTCCTGATTATAAGCCCCAAAAAGGGGGGGGGGACAACTCCACCATTGGCTTTGTGGGTAAGCGTTTTTCAACACCCCAATGTTTTCTAAGGAAAGTTTATTTTCTCTGTCAAGATTGTTTTTTGGGTTGGGGTCCTTTTTTCACCTTTGGTACGAATTTCCTTTTTCCCAAAAGGGGTTTTTGCAGGGCCTGGTACATTCCCCATGACTGATTTATGTCCGTCAGCTCACGACCCCAATTTGTCCTCATAAACCCAAATTTATAGGGTGGGGGCCATCAAGATTTCCCCCTTTCCCAAAAAAACTGGCGATAAGTGTTTGTCTTGGGGCGGGGGCAGCAGATGATATTGTTCCCCTTAAATTTTTTCATGTAATCCCCCATTCTTTACGGGGACAATTGTTTCGATATTGAAGATAGGTTGCAGGGTACTGAAGTGAGCGTGGGAGGAGGCGTGATTTGAATGTCACACTGGATCAATCCAGACCTGGTCTGGTCTTGCACAGCCTTTATAATGTCTTCTGATGTGATGGGGGTTTTTGGGAAATGTGGCCATGTTGTAAGACAATCGCAAATCTGCTGCACCTTGGGTTTTGGCGTTTCGGGTGCTTCCACTCACACTTAAAGTTTGAACTATCAGGAAGCAGCCATAATCCATGAAAGTAACAGCCTTGAAAGTGGCAAACAACTTTTTTGCTTAGCACAACCACATCCACAAGGATTCTTTTAGAGCCAAGACAACCGCACAAATATGCCAGCTTAGCTCCAGAACTGGCAACATAAAACTCATTATGGCAAATGTTGACCAGAATGTTCCAGAAATGCACCATTTCGGATATATACATTATAGGTTTGCCCAATCTGATAGTTACCGCAACATTATGGAAATATATATTAAAGATATGTCAGTATTTTGCCGGGTTCTAGACCACTCCCATGTTGCCAGCAGAATGCCGGATTTTTTTTTTAATTTCTTGGAGCCATGCCAGAACTGGGTCATTACATCAAAGGCCCGAATATAAGTGAAACAACAGAGGGAATGTTCAACTGACCTCAGTCGGAAAACAGTCATTGGAAAGCACTCACCTGGGTTATACCTGGGTTCTACCGTTAACCCATTCACACCTCCGGATAGTGAAAACCAGCTCTGAAATACATTGCCCTGAATGTTCTCTTTTTTATTCTTTTCATGTGAGCTATGACGTGTTTTGAAAATACGTTTTTCACTCTTGCCACGTACTCCAATATTGGTAATCTTAAAACATGGACCTGATCATTTTTTTTTTTTTTTTTAAAAGCATCCCCCGGAGCAAGGTTTGAAGTTTAAATTTAAAAAACTTCAAAAATAAACCAAAATTTAAGTTATGTTCAAAATATAATTTTGCCCTACCTTAAAGAAAAACCCATTCTTCGTTTTAAACTTACCAGGGGGCCCACTTGCATGCCAACGTAAATTTAAATTTTTTTGGGGGTTTTTTTTTTAACAAACAAAGCGCATCCTCAGTAAAACGGGCATTTAGAACAAAAAATTCATAAACATTTTTATACGCCGTTTTTGGGGGTTGCTTAAAAAAAGACACCCTTTTCTAAACACAAGCAATTGTGTTTTTTTAAATTTCCCACTTTTAAAATTCCGAAAAATTTCATTTTTAATCTCTGGCCCAAAAAGGGGCCAAAAGGAACGGGCCTTTGTTTTCCCACATAAAACGGGGAGGCAAGCCGAGCTGGTGAATTTTTTTTTCGAGGAAAAACACACTGTTTAAAAGCAGTTCTGAAAAATTGCAGATCATACAGTAAGTCTTTGGGGTAAAGTTAATGCCCTCCACGGCACAACTTTTTTCCAGGGGAATGGGCCCAAAACTTTTTGCCGATATCCGGGTGACGTTTTCGTACTGCCGTGTAACATTTTTAATGCCCCAATGTACAGCCCACTTTTTGCCAAAGGAGACGCACAATCTGCAGAGGGCTATGACTAGCCCCTTTTTCTGTGAAACGGGTGTAAAAGATGAAATAAAAAGAGGAACAGTGATCACCAAAAATATACATCCACGATCTAGTAGCGGTGTTAGCCCCTAAATTGCTAAATGTGGCATAATGGGACGGGGTTTGGGGTGTAACAAACTCTAGTCTTTAAAAATACCTTGCTCTGCTGAAAAAATTCGTTTCTAATGGAATGAAAAAACTCCTCAACAAACAAAACCCCGGCGACGACCACGACATCGATGCTGCGTTTGCTGAAAAATAGCACTGATTAAGTTTATTTTGGTGGCACAGTATGCTAGTGTTTACTTTCAAATAAGTAAATTTGGGAAACCACACCTAGAAAATTTTTTGATGACTTTATCTAATTTTTAGACAGTTTATCGGACTTGATTTTGACTTTTTTTTGGGATCCCAAACCCCAAAAAAGCCCCCCAAACATTTTGATTTGGGCCCATACCATCTTTCCGGGCCAAACCTGTAAACCTAGAAAAGAATATGCTGAAAATTTCCCAGGCCCTAAACTAAAACAAATGCGTCACAACCATGATATTTTTGGGCCCCACACAAAACGTAAAATAAGTGCCCCCAAAAAGGGAATTTTACCTACGTCAAAAACAAAATGAAAACTAGCTTCATTTTTACAGAGGGTTTAACTAGAAACCGAAGAAAACGCCAAACTTTTTTTGAGGGGCAGTGCCTGTAAATAAATAAACCTCATAAATCATCCCATTTCCTCTTTGCCGCCTAAATCGATCCCTGGGGGGCGAGGGGTTTGAGTGCTTCCCCACAGACGCGTCGCCCGCAAGGATCGACGTTTTTATTTCAAATTTTTCATAAAAAAATAAAATAAAAATTAGTGAATACTTATATAGCGCCATTCTGGGCTAGAGACCAAGCTCTAACGTTTTACAATCAACACCTTTACACAAGGGGCGGGCCTACCTGGGTGGGTGCCGACTGAAGAGCGCCACCCGGGCGTTTCCCTTTTCAGTCTTTTCCCCCTGTTCATCCTTTCGTATCGTTCAATATCGTCATTTCTTTTTCCTTACTTCCTCTTTCTTTCCTTTTCCACGAAAGGTGCATGCTATGTGTAACGTGCATCCATCCCAAAGGGCCAAACGGCCTATTTTCTTTCCCAAAATTTTTGGGTGAGGGGTTTTTACGTGTGTGCAAGATGTTATCCGGGGGCGTTAAACACACGGAACCCCCGGTTTAAAAAGTCTCATTCGAAGGACTGAAAGGGGAAAAGGATCAAAACAAATTTTTAAACTCCGGGGGAAAAAACCCCCTGTCCCCGAAAGCCCCCCCGGGCGGAGGCTCGAACCCGAAACCCCCAAATTCCCCAAGATTACAGTCCGGGGGCCCTACCAACTGAGCTATTCCACTCCGCATTTGGGGGACTAAGGGAAACAATCCGGGTTTATCTACAAAAAGCTGAGGTTTTTCTTCTATTAGGGGGTTCTCTCCTTTGGTGTAAATCTCCCTTTTAAAAATTCATTTTTTCGCTCAAGAAGGGTTTAGCGGGAGAAAACTCGGCTGCCCGTTTTTAATCATTTTTGTGGGCACCGAAGCTTCAGCGAGTGGTATGAACAGAAAACATTTTTTTTTTCCAAAAAGTAATTGAAAGAAAAAAGGGAAAGAACATAAAATGAAAAACGGGAACTTTTTTCCCCGATCTTGTCGAACTTCTCTGAACTTTTTCCCCGGAATTTTTGCCAAATGGGAAACAGAGGGGGATATGAGTGACATGGTGATCGATTTCCCAAAAACCAAACGATGATAAAATTTTGCATTTTTTTCTTCAAAAGCACAGCAGCTCTCTTTTTTGTTTTTAAACCCTTTCACACAGCTGTGTGGGGGAAAGATCCCTTTTTTTTATGCGTTTGCTCCCACATTGTGTTGACTACATTATGATCATATTGATTTGTCATCCATACTTACGTGGGGGGGAAAATTTTTTGCTGATAGCTTTTTGCCTACATTTTTTTAAAACCCAAAAGGGTGAAGACGGTGTACTGGGGCACAGGACTGTTTTTTTTTTTTTTCTTTCAAAAAACAAAAATGTTTTAAGTTTTCATAAAAAAAATATTTTGTTGAAATCTTTTGGGTTTCGCCCCTTAAATTTTTTTGAAAAAATTTCCCTGAAAATAGTGCTTCACGTTCAGGGGTTGTGGCAGAAATTTTCGTCTGACACCCCCCACTTAAACTGACTTTCCTCCCCCGTGCGGTGGGTCCCAAAAAGCCCCTTTTTGGGGAATTAAACCAAGTCAGGCCTGTCCATTTCTGCATGCGGGCCTTTTCTTTCTTTTTTCTCTGCCTGCTCTCCTTTTTCAAGGTGAAACCCGCTTTGAAAAATATTTTTCGAAGGACAAAATTATCGCAAAATGTGACCCTATTTTTTTTATTTTAATTTTTATAAAATTGTCACATGCCTTAAAAGGGCGCGGGCCTGGTTTCGGCACTTCTTCATCAGTATGCCCGGTTTTGTGTGATTTGGGCCAAAGCATTTTAGAAAGCCTTTCAAAAATTTGCCGTTAACAAGAAATAGAGAAAAACTAAACATCGCCTTTTGAAAAGCATCTTTCTCACTTCGGAACTGGGAGAGTCGTTGGATGGATTTGATTTTTGAAAGCATGTTCGGGCCTTTCCCTGGAGGGGGGGCCCTTTTTTTTTGGAAACCCGTTAAACTGTCACAACTTCTTAAAGAACTCAAATCATTTTTGTTTTTGCGAGTTTTTTTTTCCCATTTGTTTTTGATTTTTTTTTCCGACGCCTTTGGTTTTTTTTGTGATTAGTGGGGCCCTTTTCCCTGGAGGGTTTTTCCATAAAAATTTGCTGATGACTTTACACATACAATTTAAAAATTTTGGGAACCAATACATCCAAGGGATGGTCCCCAACGTACCCCTGGCCTTTATTTTGGAATGGAAAGCATTGGGCTAATTTTTATAAAGGGTCGTATCTTTTGAAAGTCTTATTAAAACCCCTCAACCCCCCTCGGGTTTTTGGTGGGTACAGCGAATCTTTATATAAAAGATAGATAAAAATAGATAGATAGATAGATAGACAGACAACAGACCAGACAGACAGACAAAAATAGATAGATATTGACAATGGGCCCAAATTAATTATGGATAGTTTGAAAGTTTAGATGACAAAATAATACAAAAATTATACATTCATCCAAAACATACATGCATACATACATCCCAAACATACACACAAACATCACATACATAAAACCATACTTTTCATACATGCATCCACACCACACACACACACACCAACACACAACCACACACACCACCCCGCGGCGCGCGTGCCCCGCATCCCACACACACACACACACCACCACACCCACACACACACACACACACACAAAACATTTACACACAAACACACACACACACACAACACACACCCACACACACACACACACACACACACACACTTTCATCAAAATTTGAACAGACACAAAGACAAAGTCAGATAATCACCCTATTAATTTGGCCCTCCCTGAGTCTCCCCGGGTCTTCGGGATGGCCTATAAACCTCCGCCCCTGTCTCCCTTTCCCCGGGGTTGGGGGTTTAAAATTTTGGATTTTCTAACGTGCACCCTTGGGGAAGAACTTCGTTTTTTGTTAAAATTTTTTGCTGGGTAAAGTAAAATCACAATGTAGGGAAGGCAGCTAAGCCCTCATGACACCCCCGGGTCATTTATTGATTTAGTCCCCAGGGATTAAAGTGTCCCAGGGGCAAATGACCTTTTCCAAAAACCAGGGGAACTTTGGGAAAGGAGAGTAACTGCGGGCACTAAATCAAGAAATTTCCCGGGGGAAACCATACTGGCCCTTTTCCCTTTGGGGGCTTTTTTTTGCCACAAAAAAAAACCCACACGTCCAAACCGGGCTGGAAAAAAATTTCCCAAATTTCCCAAAGTTCAAAACAAATAAACTAAAAAAAAAAAAAAATTTTTTTTTTCTCTTTTCCCTCAAACACTGATAAAAATTAAACTTTAAATAAGATCCCGTTCAAAAGCTTTTTTTTGTGTGGTGTGGGGTGTGTGTGTGTTGTGTGTGTGTGGGGTGTGGGGTGTGTGTGTGTGTTTTGTGTGTTAATAGATAAAAAAGATATTTTTGGGTTTTGTGTGTGTGGGGGGTGTGTGGTGTGGTTTGTTTTGTGTCTGTCTGCCCTTCTGTCTGTCTGTCTGTCTTTTGGAAAAAAATTCGGTGTGTGTTGGTTGTGTGTGTGTGTGTGTTTGTGTGTGGGGTGGGGTGTTGGTGGGGTGTGTGTAATAATAGATAATATAAAAACTCGTTTTTGTGTGTGGTGTGTGTGTGTGTGTGTGTTTGTGTGTGGTGTGTGAGTGTGTGTCTGTCTGTCTGTCTGTGTGCTTTAAATTGGGTTTTGTGTGAGTGGGTGGGTGGGGGTGGGTGGGGGGGTGGGTGGTTTTAGGGGTTTGGGGTTTGTTAGATAAAACCCCTAGTCATGTTTTTTGGGGGGTTTTTTTTTATGACCATTTTTAAACTTCTCTTTGGAGATATTAAAGTGTCTTCATTTGGGCCTGCCCTGAGAAGGTTTTTGGGTTGGACCTGCGAGGGGGGGACTGGGGCCCAAATTCACAAAATGGTGTACGTTTTGTCAGTGCCCACAAAAGTCTGAACCTCACTTTTGATTCCAGATTGCCTGGCTATGGAGCTTGCATAACCCAAAAGTTTTTAAAAAAAGCATCTGATTGCATATTACATTTGGGGCATGTTTTCTGACTGGAGGGATTTTTTAATCTACTTTTAGTCGGGTGCTTTTTTTTTTCTTTCCCCCACCTTCAACGACCCCCCTTCAAACCCGCGTCTGTAAATACGTTCCCCAATCTTCTAGCCCCTTTTCTTTCCCCATTTTTTATTCTCTCTCTCTCTCCTCCTCTCTCTCCTTTGGTGTGTGTGTGGGTGTTGTGTGTGTGGGGTTCGGACCCCTTTCCCCCACCCCCCCCCCAAACCTGATTCCCGCCTTTTTTTTTCTTTCATTTCAAACCCCCATTTTCCCTCATTTTCCCTCCTCTCATATGTGCAAATCCTTCTTTCACCCTTAAACCCCCCCCACCCCCCCCCCCCCCCGGTTACCCCCTTTTTTTTCCCCCCCCCGCATTTTCCCCTCCCCCCTCCATCCTTTCTTTTCCACACCCCTTTTTCGGGCCCCAAATTCGCCCCCCCCCCCCCCACTTCAGACCTAATCATGTGGCACATTGCTAGGGGTGGCCTACACTGTAGGCCATATGGTTTTTCCCAGCAAATCACCCCCTTTTGCCCCCCCAAACCTTCTGTGTACAGTCACCCCCTCCTCACCCCTCCACCACCCTTCCCTTTTCCCGGGGTCCTGTTTTAAAAAGTTTTCCACCAAGCCACGGTGCCACATCTCTCGTTCCAGCTTCTCATCCTATCCGTGCCCCCTTTTTTTCCATTTTCCCCCCCCCCCCCCCCCCCCCCAACCTTTTCCCCCATCTGTTTTGTCTCCTCTGTCCTCGTTTTTTGGGATTAAAAATTTACTTGGTAGGGGTGGGGGTGGTGGGGGTGGGGTGTATGTCATGTGGGGTTGTTGTGGGGTTTGTAAGAAGCAAAAGAATAAAATTATATATAAAAATATATATATATGATTATAAACAAAGCTTGCTCTTTTTGTTTTAATTGAAAAATGGGGGGAGAAAAGGGGTTTTTTAAATATCTGCATGGTAGAAATTCTGCCTAACAACAAAATTTTGTTTGAGGGGGGTGAAGGGGGAAAAAAAAAAAAAAATTTGAAGGGCTTCTAAAAATGACCCTTCCCAGCAAGCTTATAGCCCTCCAAAGGGGAGACCCCTTTCCAATAGGGGGGAAACTCCCCTAACAAAAAAACCCCGGTCAATACCGTTTATTTCGAAACCAATTAAATTCTCCCCCCAGTGCCCCGGGGAAAGGGGAAATTTGGGAACTCCCCTGACTTTTCATTTTTAAGAAAAAAGGCAACCCCCAGAAAAGGCGGGTGTGCAAAAACCGAAGTATGTTTGTTGAGTTTTAAAAAAAACCAAACCCAAAAGGGTGCCACCTAAAAAGCAAAAAAAAATTTCATAAAAGGGGCAAAAAAAAAGCTACATTTTATTGTAAAAAGTAAAAAAATATAAAAAGATACCCCTCTAAGACAAAAAGTCCCTGAGGCCAGTTTTTTGGAATAAAATCCGAAAGGGGACTAAAATACAACAAACAAAAATTTCCGTAACGGCCCTCGTTTTCACCCAACAGCTATTTTCATTTGGGGGCGCCGAAATGAGAAGATAAGCGTTTCTTCTTTTTTTTTCTTTGGGTCCTCAATTTTTTTTGGGTTTTGCCCTGAAAAGACACAAGAGTCGAAATAAAGGTGTTTTGTCCGTACTCGTGTGTCTATGTCCTTGGGGGAAACTAACCCCTTTCCGTTCTAAATCAGTAATATTTTTAAACAGGGAGACAGGGGGGAAAAAATCCGAGAAACAAGAAAGAGGGGGGGGTGGGTGGGGGGGGGGTAGTAATGATGTGATAAATTTTTTTTTCTTTTGGGAGGACAAGAAAAGGCGGTTAAATTTTTGACATTCGTTGGGGGGAAAATGAAGCGGGGAAACCATGCAAGAAAAGCTAAATGCCCCCGAAGCCAAGTGAGAAAAGAAGAGAAAAAAGTGACAAGTTTTTGATTGCAGAGTTAAATGGGGGGAATAGTCCCCCGAATGAAACTGATCTAAATGGGGAAAAACGGGGCTGTGAAGTTTGTTTTACGGGCACTGCGCCGTTGAAGAAAACGCCAAAGGGCCTTTTTTGACAGGCTCAAAAAGGGGTTTTTCGTGTTGGTTTTTTTGGGTGGAATCAATTCGTTTGGTCTCCCGGGAAAATGGCTTCATTTTTAACTTCAACTGTAACCATTTTTGAGGGCACCCAGGGAAAGTCTATCGTCTATAACTAAACTTAGAGTTCTTAACCTATATTTTTTCTATCTATGTGCATAAATTTTTGTCCCATCCATATCTACATCTCTATAAACCTATCTATTGCAACCCCTCCTCTCTCTCTCCTCTCTCTCTCCTCCCATATATATATATAAAATATATTTTATTAAAATATTTAATACTCTGATTTAAAAACCCCGATTCTTTTTTCCCCCGTTTTTCCCCTTTTGGGGCAAAAAATTCCCCACTTTTTTTAAATGTTTTTTTAAAAAGGTTTTAGAGAAAAAAAGTTGCTGAAAAAAAACGAAAAGCATTAAGCAAACAGTAAAAAAGTAGGGGGCAAACTTGGGGCCCTCTGCTTGAGGGTCCATTCAAGGGGGGATCAAAAGAATGGAAAAATCCCGAGTGGCACTCTGCTGTTTTAATAACCCAACCTTGTGAGCGACTGAGAAAATTTTACGAACAACCTTTTTCTTGGATCTCCTAAAAAGATGGGAATCTCCCCCTGAATTTTAAACCCAAAAATTATAAAGCCCGAAAAAATTAAGTGTGGGGGAAACACGGAGGGTTACAATTCTTCATCTTATATAATGACTTGGGAAAGATTTTTAATTTTTTAAAAAAAAAATGAAGATGAAGAAAAAGGGGGGAAAAAAGTTATAAATAAAAGAAACCCCCACTAGCTGCCTGGGAACCCTCGTACCCCCTTTGAAAGGGAGCCTTAAATTTTATTGCCTGCTCCCCAGACCTTCAAAACCGCTGGATTGAAATAATCAGGGGGACCCTATTTTGGGGCTGTTTCTCTTGGTGCAAAATAGAGACACAACCCCACCCCCTAATTCGTGGTGTTTTTCAAACCCCCCAAGGGGTTTAAAAAAGAAACCCCAAAAAGCACCCCCCCCAAAACAGCCAGCGAAGGTTTAAAATGGGAAAAAAACCAAAATGTGGAGAGAAAAAAAGTTGCTGAAAATATCTGCGCGCCCCATCACACACACACACACACACACACACACACATATATTTTAATTTTATATATATATATAAATAAAATAATATAAACCGTTTTAAAATACTATGATTTTTTAAAAAACTCTTTTCATATTTGATCCATTTCAATTTTCTATTTTCATTGTTGTTGTTATTAAAAATAATTAGTTAGTATTTGTATAACACAGTAGTATAGTATTGCTGTTGTTGTTGATGAATTTTTTCGCATTAACATCATCATCATCATCATCAACATCAAAAATAGCCTAGTATAGTTTAAAAGTAGTATATCGCGTAGTAGTAGTAGGTTGTTTTTTGTACTGTTTTTCATCATCATTATTATCATTTTACTATCATTAATAAATAAGAAAAACATAACAATCAGCGGTGGTGGTGGTGGGGTGGGGGTGGTGTGGGGTGGTAAAAGTAGTAAACTTCTTTTGTTTTCAAGGGTTTTGGGGGATGGTGGTAGTTGGGGGGGAAAGGAAATTTTTAATGTCGTTCCACACGGGGATGTCACTGTTGCATCGGTTTAAAATTTTTTAGACCACACGGCTTTTTTATTTAGAGCTAATGGAAAATGAATTGATGACGAGGGGCGAGAGATTTAGGGAAAAGGGGCTCAAGGGTACGACTTAGCAAAAAATCGAACTACTCATTACAAATCCAACACCAAATGGCAAACCCTTTAGAACCACCTTACAAATTTTTGTGCCCTTATTATCCCTTGTTTTCCCGTGTGTGGGGGATTTTACACGGTGTGTGTTTTGTGTGTGTGTGTGGGGGTGTGTGTTGTGTGTGTGTGGGGGTTTGGGGTGTGGTGTTGTTGTTTGTGCATGTGTAAGGGCACGGGCCCTTTTTGTTTAACCAGGGGGTAGGCGGTTTTCCCCCATGCCCTGTCTTGTTTGTAAGGGAAGAAAGCGCAAAGTATCGTGCATGTTGTATCATGCGCGCACGCCCCCCGGGCCGGGGCGCGCGCGTGTGTGTGTGTGTGGTTTTGTGTGGGGTGGGTGTGTGTTGTGTGCGTGGGGCGCGCGATGTTTTGAATGGGAAATTTTGTGGGGTGGCGTGTGGTGTGTGTTGTGTGTGGTGTGTGTGTGTGTGGTGTGTGTGTGTGTGTGGGGTGTGGTGTGTGTGTGTGTGTGTGGGGTGTGTGTGTGTGTGTGTGTGGTTTGTGGTGTGTGTGTGTTTGTGGTGTGTTGTGTGTGTGGTGCCCTGCGTGCGTGCGTGCGTGTGTGTGTGGTGTGTGTGGTGTGGTTTATGTGTGCGTGTGTTTGGGGTGTGTGTGGGGTGTGGGGTGGGGTGTGTGTTTGGTGTGTGTGTGGTTTTTTTCAAATTTTTTCGTCTATCCACTTTTAGGTTTAAATTAGAATGGGGGGAAAAAAACCCCCCCCACATCATAAAACAAAAAATAAAAAAATAAAAAAAACAAAAACCCCAAAAATTTATTAAAAACCCAGAAAATTTTCAAATGGGTTTTTATAAGGAAGAGAACAGTGGAAGGGAGGGGACGGGGTAAGATGGTCCTTTTGTATATTTTATGTAGAAATTTTTAAAAGGTAAACATTTAAATCACTTAAAAATAACCTCAAAGAAAGAAAATTAAATGTAAGACACGTAAGTATTACTTATTGGGCTCTTTTAAAAAAAAAGAAAGAAAGAAATTTAAGGTTTTAAAACTGGGGATTCCCCCCAAAAAAAATTTCTAATTGCATATGTAAAAAGCATGGGTTTTGGGGTTTTTTTTTGATAGCAAACACATGAATAATAATTAAAAAAACCAAAAGGGGGTGCTCTGTTTCCCCAAAAACAAGAGGCATTTTAAAATAAATTTTTGGTTTTAAAAAACATCGACTTCCCCCCCTATACATTAAAAGGGCGATAACTTTCTGCCGAGTGGTAATGGTTGGGTTTTTAAAAAATTTTTCAATATTTAAAAACTGTGTAAATAAACTTTTTATGAACTTTTTAAAAGAATTTTTGGAAATGGGTTCCCAAGGGAAATGATTTTTCAAAACCCATATTGGGTTTTTGAACTAAAGTGGAAAAAATTTAAACCCGAGAGAAATCCAAAAAACATTTTTTCACCTTGTTTTGCCCGCTCTGTCAAATTTTTTTTGTTATAATAAAACCCAAAAAAGTGGGGATGGTAAACCAGCAGAAATTTAAATTGGGCCCTGGGCCCTTTTATAAAAAACAAAGGGAAAAAATGCCCAATTTTAAATTTTCATTTTCCGGTCCATTTTTTGCAATTTTTTTAAAAATTCAGTGCCTGAACACAAACTTTGGGAAACAGACTCTGTGTGGTGTGTGTGTGGTTGGTGTGGTGTTGGGGGTGTGGCTGCGTGCTTTCCCTGCGCCGTACCGTGTGCGCGCGTGGTCTTTGGGTTGTTTGAATTTTAAAAAGGGGGACTTTTTTTTCAAATTAAAGTTCTTTTAAGAAAAGTAATTTTTTTTATTTGGGATGTAGACCTCATCATTTTTTTTCATCGTTCACAAAATTTTCGTCCTTTGGGGATATTTTTTGAAAAGAAAGTTTAAGCCTTTTAGTGACTAAACCTTTTTTTGGGTTTTTTAGCCGTTGAGGGTTTTTTTCGTCAAAAAAACGCGGGCCGTCATCCTCCCAAACGGTTTTTGGTGTTTGCTGGGCAGGTAGATTTCAACTTTTTTTAAGCCGCTGTTAAGCACTGCTAAATTTCCCACTGAGTTTTAAAAAAGGGGTTTTTTCTCTCTCTCTTCCCCCCAAAAGGGGTTTCTTTTTTTGTTCATCTTTCAGAGTCTGCCTCGGGGGAAAAAGACAAAGCGAGTGGAAAAGTCGGGGTTTAAAAAAGTGGGTTTTATTTGATTCTAAATTTACGCCTTAACGCCTACCACCTTTTTTTTAAAACAATTTGGAAAAATAAGGAGAGAGGGCGGCGGGGACGTGACACTGCTTGTATTTTGCAGAATCTCCCCGCATAGAGGGCCAGTGATGATGTTTCACTGGAAAATTTTTTTTTTGGGGGGGGAGGGGTTTTTTTTTTTTTCCCCGGATAAAAACAAAGGGGAAAGTAAAAGGGGCGGGGCTTTTTAAGAACTTCCTGGGGGTCCATCTGCACTGTCTGTAGAGGAGTTGAGGGGAAAGTGGAAAGTGGGGGGCGGGGTTTAGGGGACCCTGGAAAGTGGAGGATTGGGGGGGGACGTGGAAAGGGGAGGCGTTGAGGGGGCGGGAAAAAATGGGAGGAGTTTTTAGGGGACGTGGAAAGTGGGGGGAGTTGAGGGGGCGTAAACCTGGGACAGGAGTTGAGGGGAAATGGAAAGTGGGGGGGGAGTTCAGGGGGCGGAACCTGGGGCGAGGAGTTGAGGGGGCGAGGGAAAGGGGGGGGGTGTTGAGGGGGCGTTGGGAAAATTTGGGGGGAAATTTAGGGGACGTGGAACGTGGGAAGAAGATTGAGGGGAAAGTGGAACGTGGGAGAAAGAGTTGAGGGGACGTGGGAAAATGGGAGGAGTTCAGGGGGCGGGAAACCCGGGGCGAGGGTTGAGGGAATGGAAAGTGGGGGGGTGTTTAGGGGGGTGGGAAAATTTTAGGAAATTCAAGGGACTGGAAAGGGGGGGGGTGGGGGGACTGGAAAGTGGGTTTTAGGGGGGTTTGGGAAACCCGGGAGGGAGTTAGGGGGCGTGGAAAGGGGGGGTTGAGGGGAAAGTGGGAAACCCGGGCCCAGGAAATTGAGGGGGAAATGGAAAGTGGGGGGAGAGTTGAGGGGGCTGGGAAAGTGGGGGAAAGATTGAGGGGGGCGTGGGAAATGGGAGGAGTTTAGGGGGACGTGGAACCTGGCACGGGGAGTTGAGGGAAGTGGGAAAGTGGGAGGAGATTGGGGGACCTGGAACGAGGGGTTTTGGGGGAAAATGGAACGTGGGAGGGGTTTTAAGGGATGTGGAACCCTGGGGGAAAGAGTTGAGACAACGTGGAATGAGGAATTTAGGGACGTGGGGGGGAATGAGTGGACGTAACGGGGAAGGGGGGGGGGTTAAAGTGAAACGGCGGGGGGGAGGGGGGGAAAGGGGGGAAATTAACTTCGTGTTGAGTTGAAAAACGGCCGCTTTCTTGCTCCCCAAGGTCTGAAATGGCCAATGTCTGTTTCTGAAAGGTTTTTTTTTCGATAAGGCAGGGGGGCCCACTTTTGACTTGGGAAAACATGTTTGTGTGGGCAAACAGGTGATTGTTTTTCCTTGAATTGGGGGGAGGAGGGAAGAACTCCCTCGGGTGAACTTCTTCCACATGAGATGCCCCCAGAACCTTGTGCACACGAAAAAAGGGAGACAAAAATAAACAGACACTGAGGGGGTTCGAAGGGCCCCTAAGGAAAGTTCAAACAAATGCCCAAAAAAATTTTTTCAACTCCGGTAGAAGAACGGGACCTTTTGGAAGAAAAACGGGTCTCAAAGAGACTGTTCCATGTCGGCTGCTGGAAGGGAAACGGGCCCATGGAGGACGAAGGAACAAAACACAGACACACTGAAACCCTTTACTGGGAAATGCGTAGCATCGCCCCTCTTTCGAAGATGCTCCCAAACCGGTGTAAACCCAAATCAAATCGGAAGGAAGGGCCTTTTAAAAAGACAGTGGGGGCCCAGGAAAAAGCGGAAAAAAACGGCCCCTTTTCCCCGGTCCCCGGGCTCCCTTTCCCCCGGTTTTCCTCCCCTTTTCCCCTTTTTCCCTTTCCCCCCCCCCCTTCGGCTTTATTTTCTCCCGGGAAAAAACAAAAGAGGGGGAAAACCCTTTAGTGGGAAAATTTTTTTTAAAACCTTGAAAAATCTTTCCCTGTCCCAACCCCCCTGGCCCCGCGAAAAGTTTATTTGGGGGAAAACAGTGGGCACCAAAAATTTCGGGGTTTTTACAAATTTTTCCCCCAAAACCCCTTTAGCCAGGCTGTGTCCCCCCTTTCCCTGCCCGCCCAAGGCAAAAAACCCGGGGGGGGCAAAATTTCATGGGAAATTGTTTCATGGACCCTGGGGCCCTGTTCCGAAAACCAAACTTAAAAGGGTTAGAAAGTTAACCCCCGGTTTAAAATTCCCGGTTAATGCCCCTTTTGGGGTTAACAAATCATGGCACTTGGGGGAGGAAAGTTTTTCATGGTTTCCGCAAAAATTTTTGGGGACCCCCCCCTTTTACCTAAGGCATCAAAAGGCCTTTTCCCCGCCCGCTTTTTTTTTTTAGCTTCTTTTTAAGGTACCCGGTGTTCCATAAAAAGGACTTTTCCGTTGGGGTAGGGGGATGGGGGTCCGGATTTTTTAAATTTTGAAAAAATTCACCCAAATTTTAAAAAAAAAACCGGTCTTGAGCAAAATCCCCCCCCAAATTTGTAAAAGTTTTAAAATGAATCCCCTTCAAAAATTTCAACCAAAGTTTTATGCTATTTTTTTCAAGTCGAAAAACCCCCCCTGAATTGGGCCAAACCCACCGATTTCTGGAGTTTTTTGGTTTCTTTCAAAATTTTTCCTTTTTTCAACGCCGGGATCTTTTTTTTTTTTAAAACCCCGTTTCTTTTTAAAAAAAGATTAAAGGGGGCCCCGAATAAAACAAAAAAAGCCAAAAACGACAGGGGGGATGGAAAGGGGGGGGAAAGGGGGCTATCGAAAATTTTTTTTAAACCCGAATGAACAAAACCCAAGGGGGCCCAAATTCCAAAAACCGTTTAGGGAAACAAAACCACGCGATTGGGGCTCGGAAAAAACTTTTTCAAGCCCAAAATTCCTGGGGAAAATTTTTTAAAAATGGATAAAAAACGTAGGAAAGTTGGATCAAGGGGGAAACAATTAGGTTAGGGCAATTTTGAACAAAAGGGGCCCTTTTTCCCAAAACCAAATATTGAGAAACCTGACTTGTTTTAAACTGTGTTTTTGGAACAAAACAAATTTTTTTGTACCGTCCAACGCTTTATTCAAAGTTTTTTAAAAATTCCCAACCTAAAAAAAACCCCCACAAAAACCCCAAAAAATTTAAACAACCAAACCCCCTCCCTTAAAAAAAAAAACCAAAAAAATTCCCCAAAAAACCCCCCCGAAAAAACGGGGGGTTTTCGTGAAAAAATTCCCTTTGTGGGGGGGGCCTTTTAAATTATGCCCTTGGGATCCCAAAAGGGGTTTTAAAAAAATCACCGGTTCCAAAACAAAACCCCAAAAAAGGCCCAAACGCTTTTGAAAAAAAATTTTAACCAAAAAACAAAAATTGGGAAAACCCAAACCCACAAAAAAACCACAATGGTTTGTTCAAAATTTAATGGAAAAAAACTTTATTTAAAGTTTTTATTAATTTTAAAACAACCCCAACAACCCCCGATTCAAAATGGGAAAAAAATTTATTTCCAACCAAAGGCCCAAAGGAAATAAATTTTATGTAAACCTTTTAAAACTCAATCACCTGAAAAAGGTTCTTTGGGGGCAAACCCTTTTAAAAAAAACCAGGAACTTGTGGCGGTGTTCAACCCTTTCCCGTGCAGATTTTTTTTTTCCCCCCTTTAACGCTGGAAAACCCAGAAACAACAAAACCACACCAACAAACACCCACAACCCCCTTCCCAAAAAAAAAAAAACCCCAAACCCTTTCCCCTTTGGGGTTGCCCCCCCCCCCCCCCCCCCTTTCCCCCTTTAAATCCCCCAAAATTTTTTATTAAATTTTTCCAAAAACCTTCACCCCCATCCTAAAAACCAAAACCCCGCGCATTCTAACCACCAAAAAATTTTTTCCAAAAAACCGGGGCCCTTTAGAAAAAAATTTTTGCCCCCTTTTTAAAACCCCCACCAACACAAGTTCCCGAACCCCCACAACCTTCTTTGTTTTTTTTAAAATATCCTTTTGCAAAGCCTTGGGGAAATGTTTAGGGTTTCCCCCCCTTTGGGGTTTTTTTCTTAACAAAACAAAACCCACAGCCCAAAACCCCCAAACCTTTCCTTTGTTTTTTTTCTTTCAGCTCAACCCATCAATCCCTTAAGCCCTAAAGCCCCACACCCCCGTTTTTTTAAACCAGCCCCAAAACCATTTTTGTAGGGCCCCAAACCCGAAAGAAAAACCCCTTACACTTTGTTTTTTTCTTCCTGACAAAACCCTTCAATGTTTTTTTGGTTTTCCGATAACCCTTTCACCCAGGAAAATTTTTTTTTTTTTTAAAAACTTTTTTTAATAACTTTCCCTTTTTGGACCAAAAACCCCGGCCTCACAGGTTAAAAAAAACCACACCATTCCAAGGGTTTTTTAAAAAACGTCCCAGCCCCCCCCCCCCCCCCCCCCCCCCCCCCCCCCCTCCTCCTCCCACTCCCCCTTTTTCCATTTTACGCTTCATCCACCTATCCCGCCATCCTCAACACACACATGCACGCGCGCAGGTACAAATGCACACACACGTATACATTATTCTGTGTCAAATACACTGGCCAGTGACTGAGAAAGCTGAAGTTTCCTTCTGCTGCCCCCTTTCTCTCCCTCCTTTCTTTGCCTTCAGCATGCAGCATGTTCCAGTAATGCCCACACACCTTACCTGTTGTTTTTATACTTCAGCTCGACAAAGCCATCAATAGCCTTCACAGCTGTTCCAGTAATGCCCACACACCTTACCTGTTGTTTTTATACTTCAGCTCGACAAAGCCATCAGATAGCCTTCACAGCTGTTCCAGTAATGCCACACACCTTACCTGTTGTTTTTATACTTCAGCTCGACAAAGCCATCAGATAGCCTTCACAGCTGTTCCAGTAATGCCCATACACCTTACCTGTTGTTTTTATACTTCAGCTCGACAAAGCCATCAGATAGCCTTCACACTGTTCCAGTAATGCCCATACACCTTACCTGTTGTTTTTATACTTCAGCTCGACAAAGCCATCAGATAGCCTTCACAGCTGTTCCAGTAATGCCCATACACCTTATCTGTTGTTTTTATACTTCAGCTCGACAAAGCCATCAGATAGCCTTCACAGCTGTTCCAGTAATGCCCACACACCTTACCTGTTGTTTTTATACTTCAGCTCGACAAAGCCATCAGATAGCCTTCACAGCTGTTCCAGTAATGCCCATACACCTTACCTGTTGTTTTTATACTTCAGCTCGACAAAGCCATCAGATAGCCTTCACAGCTGTACCAGTAATGCCCATACACCTTACCTTGTTTTTTATACTTCAGCTCGACAAAGCCATCAGATAGCCTTCACAGCTGTTCCAGTAATGCCCATACACCTTACCTGTTGTTTTTATACTTCAGCTCGACAAAGCCATCAGATAGCCTTCACAGCTGTTCCAGTAATGCCCATACACCTTACCTGTTGTTTTTATACTTCAGCTCGACAAAGCCATCAGATAGCCTTCACAGCTGTTCCAGTAATGCCCACACACCTTACCTGTTGTTTTTATACTTCAGCTCGACAAAGCCATCAGATAGCCTTCACAGCTGTTCCAGTAATGCCCATACACCTTACCTGTTGTTTTTATACTTCAGCTCGACAAAGCCATCAGATAGCCTTCACAGCTGTTCCAGTAATGCCCATACACCTTACCTGTTGTTTTTATACTTCAGCTCGACAAAGCCATCAGATAGCCTCACAGCTGTTCCAGTAATGCCCATACACCTTATCTGTTGTTTTTATACTTCAGCTCGACAAAGCCATCAGATAGCCTTCACAGCTGTTCCAGTAATGCCCATACACCTTATCTGTTGTTTTTATACTTCAGCTCGACAAAGCCATCAGATAGCCTTCACAGCTGTTCCAGTAATGCCCATACACCTTACCTGTTGTTTTTATACTTCAGCTCGACAAAGCCATCAGATAGCCTTCACAGCTGTTCCAGTAATGCCCATACACCTTACCTGTTGTTTTTATACTTCAGCTCGACAAAGCCATCAGATAGCCTTCACAGCTGTTCCAGTAATGCCCATACACCCTTACCTGTTGTTTTTATAACTTCAGCTCGACAAAGCCATCAGATAGCCTTCACAGCTGTTCCAGTAATGCCCATACACCTTACCTGTTGTTTTTATACTTCAGCTCGACAAAGCCATCAGATAGCCTTCACAGCTGTTCCAGTAATGCCCATACACCTTATCTGTTGTTTTTATACTTCAGCTCGACAAAGCCATCAGATAGCCTTCACAGCTGTTCCAGTAATGCCCACACACCTTACCTGTTGTTTTTATACTTCAGCTCGACAAAGCCATCAGATAGCCTTCACAGCTGTTCCAGTAATGCCCACACACCTTATCTGTTGTTTTTATACTTCAGCTCGACAAAGCCATCAGATAGCCTTCACAGCTGTTCCAGTAATGCCCATACACCTTACCTGTTGTTTTATACTTCAGCTCGACAAAGCCATCAGATAGCCTTCACAGCTGTTCCAGTAATGCCCATACACCTTACCTGTTGTTTTTATACTTCAGCTCGACAAAGCCATCAGATAGCCTTCACAGCTGTTCCAGTAATGCCCATACACCTTATCTGTTGTTTTTATACTTCACTCGACAAAGCCATCAGATAGCCTTCACAGCTGTTCCAGTAATGCCCATACACCTTATCTGTTGTTTTTATACTTCAGCTCGACAAAGCCATCAGATAGCCTTCACAGCTGTTCCAGTAATGCCCATACACCTTACCTGTTGTTTTTATACTTCAGCTCGACAAAGCCATCAGATAGCCTTCACAGCTGTTCCAGTAATCCCCATACACCTTACCTGTTGTTTTTATACTTCAGCTCGACAAAGCCATCAGATAGCCTTCACAGCTGTTCCAGTAATGCCCACACACCTTATCTGTTGTTTTTATACTTCAGCTCGACAAAGCCATCAGATAGCCTTCACAGCTGTTCCAGTAATGCCCATACACCTTATCTGTTGTTTTATACTTCAGCTCGACAAAGCCATCAGATAGCCTTCACAGCTGTTCCAGTAATGCCCATACACCTTATCTGTTGTTTTTATACTTCAGCTCGACAAAGCCATCAGATAGCCTTCACAGCTGTTCCAGTAATGCCCATACACCTTATCTGTTGTTTTTATACTTCAGCTCGACAAAGCCATCAGATAGCCTTCACAGCTGTTCCAGTAATGCCCATACACCTTATCTGTTGTTTTTATACTTCAGCTCGACAAAGCCATCAGATAGCCTTCACAGCTGTTCCAGTAATGCCCATACACCTTATCTGTTGTTTTTATACTTCAGCTCGACAAAGCCATCAGATAGCCTTCACAGCTGTTCCAGTAATGCCCATACACCTTATCTGTTGTTTTTATACTTCAGCTCGACAAAGCCATCAGATAGCCTTCACAGCTGTTCCAGTAATGCCCATACACCTTATCTGTTGTTTTTATACTTCAGCTCGACAAAGCCATCAGATAGCCTTCACAGCTGTTCCAGTAATGCCCATACACCTTATCTGTTGTTTTTATACTTCAGCTCGACAAAGCCATCAGATAGCCTTCACAGCTGTTCCAGTAATGCCATACACCTTATCTGTTGTTTTTATACTTCAGCTCGACAAAGCCATCAGATAGCCTTCACAGCTGTTCCAGTAATGCCCATACACCTTATCTGTTGTTTTTATACTTCAGCTCGACAAAGCCATCAGATAGCCTTCACAGCTGTTCCAGTAATGCCATACACCTTATCTGTTGTTTTTATACTTCAGCTCGACAAAGCCATCAGATAGCCTTCACAGCTGTTCCAGTAATGCCCATACACCTTATCTGTTGTTTTTATACTTCAGCTCGACAAAGCCATCAGATAGCCTTCACAGCTGTTCCAGTAATGCCCATACACCTTATCTGTTGTTTTTATACTTCAGCTCGACAAAGCCATCAGATAGCCTTCACAGCTGTTCCAGTAATGCCCATACACCTTATCTGTTGTTTTTATACTTCAGCTCGACAAAGCCATCAGATAGCCTTCACAGCTGTTCCAGTAATGCCCATACACCTTATCTGTTGTTTTTATACTTCAGCTCAACAAAGCCATCAGATAGCCTTCACAGCTTCCACCAGCATGCATCATCACAAGTCGATCTGTCGGTCCTCCACGTGTTGGACCAGCCAAGATCTGGACAATTTGTTCGCACAGCCTTATCCATCTCCTTCATTATGGCAGCGTCTTGCAGACCGAAGATATCAAAGCAAGCAGACTAAATAGCGAAGGCTGCTCTCACAAAGACGTGCGATTTTGTGACTGGTGCGTCGTCAGCTAACACACATATGACCCTAAATCTGGGAATTCAACTGCTGCTCTTTCTTTTTTTTTTGTCCCTCTCCTAATCTTTTTTCTCTTAGAAAGTATTCATATCCCCCCCCCCCTATTTTAAATTTCAGTTTTCCCTGATATCCACAATGTATGGTGAAGTCAGAGCCCTGCAGTAGGTGGTTTTTTTTTTTTTTTTGCTTTTAATTTGTTCGTTTGTTTGCTTGTTTCTTAATACACAGACACACACTTACTGGGGCTTTGAATAAATGCAAATACCCAGACTTTTAAACTTGAAATTTCTTACACACGCTCCCATTTGCATTGCACATAAAACACTTCAAATCAAAATAAGATACAAATCTGAAATACACACAGCTTGAACATGCATACAACACAAACTAACAAGAAAAACATCCCAACCCTCTCATTCATGAACACAAATGCTAAAGTAGCAAAGTCTTTTAATGAGCATATCAACATTCAACATACATACAAATATCAATCAAAATCACACTTGCTTAAACAGACTGGCCTGAGACTTTTATTTCATTTTCTTCCATTTTTAAAAGCACCGCTCATATTTAGAAAAGAAAAAAAAGTAGAAAAGTTGACACTCTAAAGAATGAACACTCTGTGGCAAATACATATGGTTTTCCTCAAGCCTATCTGACCAGATTGAAGGTATCTCTCTGCTTAGCATCAAAATGCAATACAATACGAAGACGTATTGAAACTGAAAGGGAGATAAACTACTCTCTTGAGACCCTTCCTTTGATCCTTACCTCCCTCTGGATGGAAAGCTCCTGCTGAAATGCATTGTGTATGTCATGACAACACTAAAAGCCAGTCAGTCCTTCAAAAACGAAAAACAGCAGTCACTTGCCCCTAAAAAAAAACAAAAAAACTCTACAGTTCGCAGTGTAAAAATCAAGAGATGCCCTCTGGTTTTTGACATAGCTAAACACCGCACTGCGAGCAGTACATCTCACAGTTCTGGTAGAGGCTGTTTCAAAGACCTCATGTGTCACTGAAGTCGTTTAATAATTTCCTGCTTTCTTCATTCCCAACCTCCAATACAACACCGACAGTAATTGTAAGCCACTTTCTGTTGTGTAAACTAAATTCCCTCCCTCTTACTTTCTGACTCTCTCACACACACACACACAAACACACACTTTTTTCCCCATTGTTAATACACAAAACGACCTTTACAGAACAGTGAATGGACTAAAAAATCAAGACCCTTAAAAACAGAAAGAAGGAATCCGAAGGACCCTTTTTGTGCATTTCAACCTAGCTTTCAGGTCCCTGAAGTTTCCCCAAGTGTATTCTTCTCCGTAGCACTGGCTCATGGCCTTGGCTGACTATTGAGGCACAGTGTGGTTCCCCAAGTGTATTCTTCTCCTTAGCACTGGCTCATGGCCTTGGCTGACTGGTGAGGCACAGTGTGTGGTTAACTTTGCATTAAAGGGATGTGCAAAGGTAAGGTGGGTGGTGTAAGTCCCAAAAGAAGGATCTCAAAAGGAGTGGCCTATTTTCCATTCATTTTTCTGAGCAAACCGATCTTCCCCAGCGTTTTCTCCTCAAGCAGAGATAAAGGATTCAGTCTGGTAGGAAAGCGCTTCAAAAACAACAATACAGGACATTTCCTATTCACATCTTATCCCCGAGTGACAACAAACGTACGTCAAGGAATCTCGTTGATGTGGTCCACTACCGATCCAATATTTTGAAGAAATACTCCACCTGAAAAAATAAAATGTTCCTGTAAAATGACCGTCATTTGCAGGAAGAACTGTAGTTGAGACACCCCCCATTTATACTGTGTTCAAATATAACAATATATTAGCGGTTACAATACATTTACGGTAATCTACACATTTCACCACAAAGTTGCTATTTTTGAAAGGAACATCAAAAAAGACAACAAAAGTAGAAAAATGAAATAAATAATATGAAAATGGGAGGAAGGGAGCGGAAGCAGCAATCACGTCATCAACAAGAATATGCATGTACCATTTACAGACAAGAGCGATCATTTCAGTGAATTTCGTAAAGTAACCCAGGGTAGAAAGTATGTTTTTCGTGAATGATATGTCGTACCAGCTAGACTTAGATTTAACTTTTTCCTTTTTCCTGCTTTAAGCTCTTTTCTTGCTCTGATTTTCATACTTCATCCACCTCTATCTTCATCCCTCATCACAAGGTGACCCACCTTTCTCATCAGGAAGATGAAAGGCTGAAGCCACCCAACACCCACCAATAAAACTTGCAATATTCCGGTTTATTAGAAAAATCTTTTCTCTAACACCAACACTGGCCAACTGACAAATAAAACAGCATAGCATTTTTTGTGGTTGTGAGACTGACAAGAGTTCAGTGGAAAAAGTTAAGTGAAGGATGGGGAAATGGAAGGGAGACTCTAGGAAGGCATGGAGAAAAGGGAGGAGGGAGGAGGGAGGGTGT
>CM031623.1:24840568-24850723 GCA_018398815.1 Conus ventricosus
TAGTTGCGGTTTCTTCATGATCTTCTCCACCCTCGCATGGCACAGAATCTTTTTTTTTTTTTCACTTTTCCTCCACGAAAGTCAAAGTCGAATAGGGTGGGTGCACGCTTCATTTTGGAAAATACCCAATATGGCGCCTTAAACTCTCGCAACTTCTCGTTGGTGATCGAGATAAAGGAGATGAACGCCGCCGATTGGTTGATTTACACTAACAGCCAATGAATTATCAAGAAATCATTTGCTCCTGCTCAGTCCTAGTTTCAGTTTTTCAAGCAGACGACAAACGAGTGCCACAATGATCAGTGAACAGGGCGGGCAGTCCTGCAACTGTGCGGGAGTCTGCCCGCGTTAAGACTCGATAATAGCGGGAAGGAAGAGATTTTCAGGGGATTGTACCAATCCCGCGCTCTAGATTAAGCTCTGTGCTAATGACGGATCAGTGCAGGAACGGTTGCACACCACTCACACAACTCCACAGCAGTGCAGTCCTTCTTCTGATGCATGGTTCCATGGACGATCATTTACCAACAACTCCCCGTGAACTTCTAGTCCTGGGACTGTGTCAGAATGAGGTTTGAGTGTGGCGGTGTACGGTGCAGCTACAGTGAGCAGCATGGAGGTAATGCCTAAGGTAGAGCGGAAGAAGGGACATCAGCATTCTCAACACAAACCTCTATTACACTGAGGACACTGCACTTACAGCCTAGACGTTCCCTCAAGGCACCCAAGTTTGGGTCTTTTGTTTCTTAGTTTTTTCTGCGTGGGATAGTTACAAAAACAGTAGTCACGTTTTCACATTTCAAACAAGAGTAATTCTTCAGATTCCTTTTCTTACAGCTCAAATTTGTTAGCAAGCATAATCTTAATTGCAAAGTGTCTAGGCAGACTTGTTGACTGTTGCAACGACCGCAACATGCAGTAAAGCACTGAGGCTCTCTCGCAAACATAGTCACGAAAGCCATTATGATTTTGAGTTGAGAATGCATCATCTGTTGTGGAAAATTTTCATGATGTGACGAAAATGTAATATATGTAAAAAAAAATAAAAAAAATAGGGAGGTCCTCTCACCAGAATGCCTGGGCAATGAACAACTTCATTCAGTTATAGTTTGATACACACCATAGGACTGCATGGGTGCAGCTGAGATGAAAAAATTTTAGAACCCGTTCAGACAGCGTGAAACAAACTCTCTGCTGTACAGTGAGAAGCAGACAGTTAACCGTTGAAGCGGATTAACTGCTGCACAACGTGAAGCAGACAGACTCACCACTGCTATAGTACACTGAAATCAGCAGCTATAACCAACGCAGCCATGCAGTACCTGCTTGTAGGCAGAGGGTTTGATGATGCAGCAGGTGCAGTTGCCCACCTGGGCAGTGTTGGGGAGCAGAGGGCCCTTGCTGGGGAAGAAGAACTCTAACTCCCGTGCTGCCGCTTCCCGGCTGTCAGGTCCGTGCACGGCATTGAAGATCACATCTGCAGAAAAGACACATCCCTGTTAACAGCATTACACTGAAGATCACATCTGCAGAAAAGACACATCCCTGCTAACAGCATTACACTGAAGATCGCATCAGCAGACAAGACACATCCTGTTAACAGCATTACACTGAAGATCACATCTGCAGAAAAAGACACATCCTGTTAACAGCATTACACTGAAGTTTCACATCTGCAGAAAAGACACATCCCTGTTAATAGCATTACACTGACGATCACATCTGCAGAAAAGACACATCCCTGTTAACAGCATTACACTGACGATCACATCTGCAGAAAAGACACATCCCTGTTAACAGCATTACACTGACGATCACATCTGCAGAAAAGTCACATCCCTGTTAACAGCAATACACTGACGATCACATCTGCAGAAAAGTCACATCCCAGTTAACAGCAATACACTGACGATCACATCTGCAGAAAAGTCACATCCCTGTTAACAGCAATACACTGACGATCACATCTGCAGAAAAGTCACATCCCTGTTAACAGCAATACACTGACGATCACATCTGCAGACGATCACATCTGCAGACAAGACACATCCCTGTTAACAGAAATACACTGACGATCACATCTGCAGAAAAGTCACATACCTGGTAACAGCAACACTGACGATCACATCTGCAGAAAAGTCACATCTCTGTTAACAGCAATACACTGACGATCACATCTGCAGAAAAGTCACATCCCTGTTAACAGCATTACACTGACGATCACATCTGCAGAAAAGACACATCCCTGTTAACAGCATTACACTGAAGATCACATCTGCAGGAAAGACACATCCCTGTTAACAGCATTACACTGAAGATCACATCTGCAGAAAAGACACATCCCTGTCAACAGCATTACACTGAAGATCACATCTGCAGGAAAGACACATCCCTGTTAACAGCATTACACTGAAGATCACATCTGCAGAAAAAGACACATCCCTGTTAATAGCATTACAATGAAGATCACATCTGCAGAAAAAGACACATCCCTGTTAACAGCATTACACTGAAGATCACATCTGCAGAAAAAGACACATCCCTGTTAACAGCATTACACTGAAGATCACCTCTGCAGAAAAGACACATCCCTGTTAATAGCATTACACTGAAGATGACATCTGCAGAAGAGACACATACCTGTTAACAGCATAACACTGAAGATCACATCTGCAGAAAAGACACATCCCTGTTAATAGCATTACACTGAAGATCACATCTGCAGAAAAGACACATCCCTGTTACAGCATTACACTGAAGATCACATCTGCAGAAAAGACACATCCCTGTTAACAGCATTACACTGAAGATCACATATGCAGAAAAGACACATCCCTGTTAACAGCATAACACTGCCACCCAGCTTTGAGACACACGATTTCCATTGTCAAACAACTCACAGGGGGATGGGAGAGGAGGTGTGAGACGGAAATGGAAATTTTATTTTAAACCTTTGACCCTGTGCATTCCAAATACATTGTTTTTCTACGAAGGGAGGCAATGTTTATTCTTGAATTTTTCCGTCTTCAGTCTTCTCTGTTTTTGTCTGCTAAAAATAAGTAGCTTTGTCTGACAGAGATCTGATTTTGTTTCCTGTTCTATCAGCTTGGGGTCATCAGATTAGTGTGTGTGTATGTGTATAACAGAGACGTATGCGCTGGCTTGGCCATGTCGTGCGCATGGACGACAGACGGATCCCTAAAGATCTCCTCTATGGAGAACTTGTGCAGGGAAAACATCCCACAGGCAGACCACAGCTGCGATTCAAAGACGTGTGCAAGAGGGACCTAAAAGCCTTGAACATCGACCAGAACAACTGGAAGCAACAGCCCTCAAACAGTCAGCCTGGAGACAGACTGTGCAGAAAGGTCTCTCCAAGTTCGAAGAGACACTTGCTCAGCAGCACGGGGAAAAGAGAATGAGAAGAAAGGCTGCAGCCCAGGCAGACAGACCAGTGTTAGACTTCATCTGTGCCCTCTGCCACAGGACTGTCATTCCCCGCGTCGGACTGGCCAGCCACACCTGTCACTGTACCAGAATAGACACCTAGAGCGCAACTCCATAGTCTTCCGAGACTGAAGGATGCCTACTATTTGTGTGTATGTGTGTGTGTGTGTGTGTGCGTGTGTGTGTGTGTGTGTGTGTATGCATGTTTGTACATACGTGTGTGTGTGTGTGGTGTGTGTGTGTGTGTGTGTGGTGTGTGTGTGTGTGTGCACGTGTGTATGTGTGTGAGTGTGAGTGTGTGTGTGTGTGTGTGTGTGTGTGTGTGTGTGTTTATGCGCGTGTGTATGTGTGTGTGTGTGTGCGTGCACGCGTGCGTGTGCACATATACCTGTGCCATACTGAGCGCGGATGCTGGACGGAGCTTTGCTGCGGGCCTCAGACGGATCAGCGGGCCCAATGGCATCCCTCCACACCTTCACAGCCTGCGTCCCCACCATCTCAAATGCTACCACGGGTCCGCTTCTAATGGCATCCAGCAGGGCTCTGGTTTGAAAGAGAACAAACAAGCACACACACACTACACACAGAAGCCAATCCATTGTGCATCCACTTTTAAGAGGTAAGTGACTGTCTATTCGTCCTCCGTTTTCATTGTCTTGAATGTTATTTGTCTGACCTGAAGAAGACCAAACAGTTCAAAACACAGAGTATCTGTTTTGTAATGTATTCTTTCCTTTGGCAGCACACTCATTCTTGTGTGACGCTTGCAGACCTTCTCTTTGTTTGCTTGTTTTCAGAGAAAGTGTCCATGAGTTTTCCTATCTGGGTTTCTATTTCTCTTTTTCTTTTACTTATTTTTCTGCTGTCCCAGCCTCAGAGGCAATGCACCCACAACGCTCATTCCGACACCCCATCCACAGCCACAGCCTGGTCAGCTCCGCCACAGCCCCAGCACCGGCAATCCACAGGGAGCAGTCAATGTCGAGTGGTCAAGAGGCAACCCACCGTAGGAGACACTGCACTGCTGCTGAGTCACTTCGGTAGTGCTCAGTGGCGCCTGTTCTGATCTAGCATATGCAGGACACCACCTACTAAGTCCCCTACTGACGCCAATAATTGCTTAGTCGCGGAGCCCGCATAACTGAGCTCTCCCTCCGGAGGGCGCCACCACATCCGTCCAACGACAGCCCCCAATTGACTTGCCGATACCAGTGACCCCGACGGAACCAAACCAAGGCCACAGACATGGAGAGGACATCGAAATTAAGGTCACCATGAGAGCAGGGCATGAAGGGCCACAGAATTTGAGACTTTTTTTTTCATGCTAATTGATAAGAATGAGGATGATTAAGATGATGCTATGGATTTCCATTTCCGTCTGAGACTACATGACAGGGCTGTACACTAC
This sequence comes from Conus ventricosus, assembly GCA_018398815.1. NCBI lineage: Eukaryota > Metazoa > Mollusca > Gastropoda > Neogastropoda > Conidae > Conus > Conus ventricosus. Next base: position 24,845,424 of record CM031623.1, read on the forward strand.
GCTTCCTTTCATATTATATCCCGGCATCAACCGGGCCCGAGAGATACAGGCACCTGCAGTGTTGGTCAGAAAATTTGAGTAACACTCTCAGAAACACATCCATTAAGGGGATGAAACTCGACTGTGTGGTCCCAATCTTCCCAACTGAGTCCGCAGCAAACTCAACTCTGGGTAGGAGCCGGTCAGGGCAGAAAAATCCCACATGACTCTGATGGGAAACGATCCCATGACCTCATAGCCGGGAGTCCGCTTCGCCACGGCGGCTGGTCTGGATTTCTATTTCCACACCGGCTTCGGATTCACAGACGATTTTGTGCTGCTTCTTCTGTGCCATTGCAAGGCAGGAGTGCAGGCACTTCCCTCAACGGCATCACATGATTGCTGTTCCTGTGAGTACCAGAGGCAGGCAAAAACACCTCAGGTGACACAACACATCATGAAACGAAGTCGTAGGTCTTATGGTCAGCCACATCACAGGGTTGTTTTTACTACCCTATGGTGCCATAATCTGGAAGGAGGAAACTATGGACCAACTGTACCAATCGCAGATCTGTGACTACCCACACAACGTCTGAACAGCACTGCTGTGTCCACATTCACACATTCATTTTTCTTCACAAAATGTCTAACCATTTCCAAAACCTAGTACCCACTTTCCCAGGACTTCAAACAAGGAGTAGTACCCGTTCATGACCAAGACAACAGTGAGTGCAGAAGCTTACCCTGGCTATGATGGCGACTGAAGGTCCAACGTTTTAGGGAGAAAGGAAAATGGATTTTTAAAAAGCCCAAAGGTTTGAATCTAGGATATGAAAGCCTGCAAGAAGATCGACTTTGGGTTGGAAAACTCATCTGATTTTTTGCATTGGGAATATAACCCATAAACATAAAAAAGACAGGAATTCTGTCCATGGTGGGAAACTCAAGAATTTACAGAAGAATTAAGATACAAAAAAAAATCTTTTACATGGAAAAACAAAGATCCCTAAGAATTTTACTTTAGAATGAAAAGCTCCAAGAATTTTACCTGTGGAATGAAAACCAAGAATGTTGCACTGAGACATGTAACATCCAACGGTTTCTAATAATTTAGGGTCTTGAAACATTTAGTCCAACTGTACAGAAAACTTCTTATGAAGTGAACATTAAATGGCATTTGGATGTTCCTCCAGCAGCAAACAAAAAAGACAGAAACTGAACAAACTAATGCACTCAGCATTTTTAAGAAAGTTCTTTTCCTGTTGTTGGGAGGGTCAGGGAGGGTGTGGTGTGGATGTCATTTGATTTTTTAGTTTTCTGATATTTGCTCAGTTTTAATGTACCTGAACATTTGTTAAACTGTGGAGTATACAACTAAGTGGGTTCATTTCTGTCAATGTTATTCATCAAGTTCTGCTGGTTAAAAATGTAATGGCAGTCCCCCCCCCACCCCCCCCCCCCCCCCCCCTCACAATTCATTTCTTTCTGTGATTTCTAAGGACAATACTTCTTCAATGAAGACAACACAAGCACAAGCATTCATCATGTACTAGTTATCCACACCGACTTGAAAAAAAAATGAAAAAGAAAAAAAATGCTACTCCACGCTCCCTACAGAAACACACACACACACACACACACACACACACACACACACACACACACACATGACATACAATTTTTCACCCTTTCCCTCCTCACTCTATAACACCCCCACCACCATCCAACACCCACTCTCCACCCACACCCACACCACTACGCCGACCCCCCATCCACCCACCCATCCCTCTCCAAACTCTCCTCCCCAACTTTCCAACCAGCTTACTTCAGGTAAGGCTTGCCCACATGCTCCTTGTAGAACTCCATGGCCCTCTTGTAGTCCAGCGTGCACTTCCTGAGGCGCGAGATCAGGAAGCTTTCTGCCACATCAGATCCAGGATCTGGCCCAGCTTGTGCACGGCGTCCGGCTTGATCAGACCCAGAGTCCTGCCCAGGGACGGACAGGGTTGTTCACAGATGAGTTGCTTGCTTTTGTTACGCATGCATATTTCAAAAGATTCATTGCGCAGAGGTCCTCTTCTTCACTCCCTTTTAAACCTTCCATCAAAAAAAAAAGCTTACAGTTACCTAGACATCAAGCAAACATTGTCAATAGATACATATAAAACTTTGCATGGTGCTGAGACACATCGAAAAAAGCGTCTCTGTGCCAATGCTTTGTGATTATCACATCAGGCAAAATATTGCACTGTTTCAACCTTTCATCTACAGATTAAGGAAAGAGGCAAAGTAAAACATTTCTAAATTCTTTCTTCTCTTCACAAGGTTGCTGCTTTGATTTGCTACTCCATGCCACCATAGAGGAGCCCTAAGATGACATAACTGATTCAAATCAGTTGTATTTTTAAACTAAAGGAATATATCACACAATCAGTATTAACTAATATGTACTGACACATTATTTCCACTTAACAATACATCTCTGCCAGCCATACTCTTTGTATCATCTTCATTTTGTTTCTTCACTTTAAATACATTGTGAAACTATAGACAAACGTCACCGTCTCTTTTCTGATCTTAAAAGTTTCATTACCCTTTTTCATTTCGATTTTGTTTGTGTCTTTCTTTCTTTATATTTTCTAAGGTTTATGATAACCGTCTGTTTCTTGTTTGTCATGCATTATTATGAATCTGTGTCTGAAAATTCATTAGGATGTTCTGTAGCATTGAACTTCACATAGATTTGATTCTACGCCATTGATTAAGAGTACATTTTCACTCTCACATAAGCTTCAGGCATGCCAACTTCCTCATAATATAAAAAAAAAAGAGAGGAAAAAACAATGACTGCAAAGGGGTGGAGCAGAAGGTGCCATGGAAGGTGGGGAAAAAACAAAAGGTGATGCTCTAGAGCCCTTGTTTCATATAGCAAAATTGAATATATCAGATTTGCTGCTTTCAAATATGTTTTCAACAAGTTCTTGTTCAGTTTCCATGTTACTGACAGAAAGAAAAAAAAGAAAAAAAAGTCTGGGTGGCATTCAGAAGACTTTCAGCAGCAACAAGCAGAAATCAGTAGAAAAGATAACAACTGAAAGGTGTGAAGCTTACCAGAGTGACAGACAAAAGAGAATCTGGACAAAGCACATACATCACCTCTCTAACAAACAAAAAAAGTAACATGTCAAGCAGTAAACAAAGTGCACATGAATTCTTCATTATGCAGCAAAAGAAATTCTTTAACCCTTACGCTGCCAACATCACATTTCTGCGAACATGTGGCTCACCGCCGACATCGGCGAAATGCGACCAACAGGGGTTACCCAACTCCCAATACTCTCACTCTCCAATCTGATGAGACAGAAAGCCAGCAATAAATGTCATAGTTGGGTGATTCCCTGACCTATGATCACAGCCATTCGCCTCGTCGAAGCACTGTTCAGTTAAGTGTTTGTTTGTTGATTTATTCTGACTGCTTTTCGATTCACTATGATGTCACAAACAAGCACTTCAGGCACTCAGCCTTGCCGTACATTTAAGTGCTGGACATATTGAAGAGACGGTCAGTTGATCCTGATTCACATGAAGAAAACCCAGATTGTGACCAAGAAGCATGTGATAGCGGGATAGGGGATAGTGGCGGCAGTTGTGCTTGACTGAATCAACACAAACACACAGACTGACTGTGTTGGACGTGTGCCAAGTAGTAGGCTAAGCCAGCTGGGGCAATTGTGTGTGCGAGCGTGTTGGTGTTGGCCCTGGGCCGACTAGCAGTGACTGACTTGAAAGCTGTGTGAGTGAGAGACAGATAGGGGGCGACAAACACTTCAAAGACAATAAATTGGACGCAGAGCTTGCTTGCAACTGATCAACATCGAAGGGGTGAGACCGACTGACATGTGTCAGAGGTGTACTGCAAAGATGAGTTTGAGAGGGAATTATGTGACCAGCTGGACTCATAGGCCCTAGGAGAATTGCTCCACAGGTTCTAGAGACCAACAGGCACGTGTGAAAGACTTTGTTTTCATTTTTTTTTAAATATTGCTTTCAACAGTGAGAGTGAAAAGGAATGTGTGTGTGTGTGTGTGTGTGTGTGTGTGTGTGTGTGTGTGTGTGTGTGTGTGTGTGTGTGTGTGTGTCTGTTTTCCCTTCCCTATTTCTTTCTTTCATGTGTGTGCCAGTGGGTGTGCAAAGTTTGCTCTGTGTGTGTGTGTGTGTGTGTGTGTGTGTGTGTGTGTGTGCGTGTGTGATTCCTTTTCTGCATCACCTCATTATGCATATGCAATACTTATTCCTCTGCCGGACACTGAAGTCCTCACTCGTGCTAGTCTGCCTAGCATCTTCACCATCCTGATGCAGTCACAGCTTCGCTGGGCAGGTCATGTAGTTCACATGCCAGACCATCGGCTGCCAAAGAAGCTATTGTTTGGTGAACTACAACAAGGAAAACGCTCTCATGGAGGCCAGAAGAAACGTTTCAAAGACAACCTCAAATCTTCCCTAAGGCCTTCAACATCAGCCACACAACATGGAAACAGACTGCCCAGGACAGAGACGGGTGCCGATCAGTTGTCAGCAAAGGTGCAGAAACCTGTGGAAGTAACAGAATTGCTGCAGCTGAGCAGCGCAGGATGATCAGGAAGACCAGTGCCAACAGATCTCCAACTGCCGCCACTATCCCCTGTCCATACTGTGATAGGTCTTTCCGGGCGCAGATCGGCCTGACCAGCCATCTACGCACTCACCCCCAATCCGAGGATGACTAGATGGTCTTCGTCGTTTCGATGGACAAACAACAATATTCCTCTGACTGTTGTTCAGGAGTGCTGGTGAACAAGGATGATATTCAACCTGTGGACTACTTCCAGCTCTTCTTCTGCTGTTGGAGTGTGTGCATTTGTAGTTGTTTGTATTATTTTTCTGTTGGATATTACATACTTTCTGGTCTTCATTTGTTGAATGGAGTATTTTTCCTTCCTTGATCTGATTTTGATGGCATGCTTTCTTCTTTATTATGTTGAGACTAAAGATAACATTCAATTTTTTTTGTTTTGCTTTTTTTTTGGTACTTTAAATTACCAAAAATCTGAAATTGTTGTTGATTGACCATTACTAACATTCTATAATTGAACAAAAGTACAGTTTTTGTTCTCCATTTCACAAAAAAAAAAAAAGCATGAGAATTGGTTGCTAAATTCCAGAGATATCTGCATTTCACACATGCTGGTATGAAAAAAAGAGATTTTTGGAAAAATGGCTGGCGATGGGGATTTATGCAAAACAGAACATCTGGTGGTAAAAGCTTAATGTCTTCAGACTGA
>CM031623.1:24851723-24866723 GCA_018398815.1 Conus ventricosus
ATCTCAAAGCTTTCACCACGAGGGTTTCTTCAAGAAAAAACACTTCACAAAAAAGAAGTCCAATCTTTTTCAACATTTTTTTTTTTTCCTCAATGGCAGTTCCAAACACTACCTGTTTCCATTGCAAACACGACACGCACGCACGCACGCACGCACGCACGCACGCACGCTCGCACGCCACCCGCACGACACGCCACGCAACGCACTCAACGCACGCACAAAACACAAAAAACACACACACTACACACCGCTTACACACACACAGACTCACACACACTCACACACACACACACACACACACACACACAACACACACACACGCACACAAACACACACGCTACACAACCCACACGACACACACACACTCACACACACACACCACACGACACAACACACACACACACTACACACACAACACACACACCACACACACACACACACACACACACACACACACACACACACACGCACACACACACACACACACACACACACATAGATATATCAATATATATCTATTTACACACACACACAAACACACACACACACACAACACACACCACACACGCGCGCGCGCGCGCGACACCACACGCACGCACGCACCACGCACGCACGGCACGCACGCACGCACACACACACACACACACACACACCACACACACACACACTACACACACACACACACAGTTACAAAACAGCTTACAGAACGGGATCTTAATTAAAAGTTCCATTTTATTCAGTAAATTGATGGAAATGGAGGACAAAAGGATAAACAATTTTTTTTTAAACTTCTATTGTTTTAAATTTAGGAATTTGGAATCTTTGTCCAGCTGTGGAACAGTGTAGGTTTTTTTGTGGCAACAATAGCCTAAAGGGAAGAGACCAGTATGGGGTTATCCCCAGGAAATGCATGAATTATTGCCTAGCAGTTCACTCTCATATCCGAAAGTTCCGCTGCTTGTGCTGGTAGAGGGAGTCATTTGCACTGACAACTTGAATCATGGAGACTAAAATCAATAATGGCACTGTGACTGTCATGATGTCATTAGCTGCCTTCACTCAATTGTGATCTACTTATAAGCCTGAGCAATTGACACAACCAACCTGAAGTTCACCACAAGGAGTGCAATGGTAGAAAATCAGAATAAATGCCCAACCTGGAAAGAAACGAGACAGGGACGTGAGATCTGTCATCAGGCCATCCCTGAAGAATAGGCAGAGACTCAGTCAGAGACCAATTAATAGTTGATTATCTCACATCGTCTTTTGTGTCTATTCATTTATGATGCATGTTGTTGAGTGGGTGAGTGTGTGTGTGGTGTGGTAGTGTGTGTGTGTGTGTGTGTGCGTGGTGTGTGTGTGTGTGTGTTGTTGTTGTGTGTGTTTTTTGTCTTCTCAATTTAACGTCTTTCCACATTAATTGATTATATATAGCGAAAGGGAAAGGATTTTGGAGAGGGGGAGCATGAGAGGAGTGGGGGGTCATCTTGCAATCATATAATATACGAAAATAAAAGCATCTTTAAAATCTTTTGCAATAAAAAAAAGAAAAAAAGAAAAAGGTATGGGAAAGCCAACTTTAAATAACAGTTTAGAATCATAACACAAACTATAAGAACAAATGTCCCATAGGACCTGCGTAGGAAAAACACTACGCAAAAATCAACAACAAACTAAAATTTCTCAAGAATACTGTCAATAGAACTTTCAGAAATAGCGGGTAAAATAGGTCACAATCTCTGCATTTCAGAAGCATGATGTTGGGGTTTGAAACATTTGATCCCATACGCACAGAATATTAACATTCTTGCTGAACGTATTCTTTTGTTTGAAGGCAATTAAGCTTTATTCCTACAAGACGCGAAGTAATGTGTCCGGCAAAATTTGAAACTGATAGCTATAAATTCACAGCTCTTTTTGAGTTTTTAACCTAACCCGAATTCAGTCAGAGACAGCGAATTTCTCCTCCTATGGAGAGAATTTGAAACTTTTCCACGATGCTTGCTTACTAGTAAATGAAACCCTTCTTGTAACCGGATAATGGGATGTTTATTTTCTATGTTCTCTCTCTTGTGTGTGTGTGTGTGTGTGTGTGTGTGTGTTGTGATGTGTGTGTGGAGTAGGTGTGTGTGGTGTGTGGTGTGGGATGCAGTAAAGAATGTCTATGTGTGGTATGTAATGTGAGTGTATGAGTGTATGTATGTATGTATGCATGTATTTTATGTATGAATGTATATATGTATTATCTGTCCATCTATCTTTCTATCTATACCATAATTAATTTGTCTATAAGTCCACATATCTACATATCTAATCCTTGCCTTTCTGACTGTTCCTTTCTGTCTCTCAGTCTGTCTGTCTATCTATCAATCTATACTATCTTTCTACATAAAGATTACGCTGTACGCTACACCCCTGAGGGGTTGAGATGTTCCGGAAACATGCACAGATACGACCAATGAAACATATAGCCCCAAATGCTTTCCATCTCCATAAATAAAGGCCATGGATTACTTTGAGAATCCAGCCCCTTGCTAGATGTATATGCTGTAAGATGTAAATTGTGTGTGTAAAACTCACGGCACCTCGCAAATATCCAAGGAAAACCATCGCAGAAATGACCCTCAATTACAAACACACCAAAGGCGTCGACAAGAGAACTCAAAGCAAATGGCAAAAACGACTCCGCCCGATAAAACCAACTGATTTGGAGTAATCATAGACCGAAGTTTGTGGACAGATCAACGTCCAAAACAAAAGCCACTCCAGAATGGCCTGAACAGTGCTATCAGAAAATCAAAATCCCTCCAACTGACTCTCCCCAGTTCCGAAGTTAGAATGAAGCTTACACACGGCGATTGTCAGAATTGTTCTCAATGCTTGTACAACAGGCATTTTAGTACAGGCTTCTACAAAAATGCAAGTTGGACAACACACAGCAAGACCGTACAATAACTGGATGAAGAAGTGCCGAGATCCAAAGGCAGCGCGCCTTTGAAAGGCATGCTGACAATATATAAAAAAATTAAAAATAAAATAATAGGGTCACATTTTGCGATAATCTAGTCCCTTACGACAAATTATTTTTTTCAAGCGAGTTGCACCCTTGAAACAGGAGTAGCAGCAGAGAAAAAGAATGGAAGGCCAGCATGCAGAAAATGGACAAGGCCTGACTTGGGGATCCAATTCCCAAAGCCGTGATTGAGGACCGACAGCGCAACGGAGTAGGAATGTCCATTTCAAGTGGAGTGTCAGACGTAACTTTCGCCACCATACCGTGACACCACGCTGCGACGCACTATTTTCGTATTTTTACAGAAAAAAATATACAGACATAACCATACCGAATACAACAATAAATATTAAGTTTTTGAAAACTTCAAATCATGTTGTTTTAGAAAAAAAAAATACATCCTGGTGCTCAGTACAACACGTCTCCTCACCTTCGGTTTGAAAAGTGCAGGCAAACAGCTATCAGCAAAAACTTTTCCTCCACTTAAGTATGGATGAAAAATCAATATGATCATAACTGTAGTCAACACAATGTGTAGCAAAAGCATAAAAACAATGTATCTTTCCCACACACACAGCTGTGTGCATGGTCTAAACCTCAAACAGAGAGCTGCTGTCGCATATTTGAAGAAAAAAATGCAAAAATTTCATCATCATTTGGTATGTGCAACTCGATAACCATCGTCACTCATATCCTCTCTGTCCGATTCGGCAAGTTCGGAAAACATTTTCAGAGAAGTTCGACAAGATCGGAAAACAGTTCCAGTTCTTCACTTGATCGTTCTTTCCATTATTCTTTCAATTACTTCTTGAAATAAGATGTTTCGTTCGCTACCACTCGCTGACGCTTCGGTGCCGACAACATGATGAACACGGGCAGCCAGAGTTATCTCCAGCTATCCCATACTATGAGCGAAAAAGTAGAATTAAACGAGAATATACACCAAGGGAGAGTACCACCTAATAGAAGAAATCCTCAGCTTTCTGTAGATACCACGATTGTTTCCCTTAGTCCGCACAGCTGCGGAGCTGGAATAGCTCAGTTGGTAGAGCGCCGGACTCGTAATCTTGGTGATCCTGGGGTTGGGGGTTCGAGCCTCCGCCGGGCGTTTCGGTACAGGGGGATTTTTCCATCGGAGTTAACATTTGTTCTGACTCCATTTCCCATACAGTCCTTCGAATGAGACTATAAACCGAGGTTCCGTGTGTGAATGCACGCATAACATCTTGCACACACGTAAAATCCCATCACCAACTTTCGGAAGAGTAGGCCAGTTTGGCCGTTGGTATGGATGACACGTTACACATAGCATGCACCCTGCGTGAGAAAATGGAAAAAATGAAGGAAGTAAGGAAAATGAGTGATCGATATTGAACGATACTGACTGGATGACACAGGAAACGACTGAATGAAGCGCCGGCTGGCAGCTCTTCAGTCGGCATACCCAGGTAGGCAGCCGTTGTGTAAACGAGTGTTGATTGTAAGCGCTTAGAGCTTGGTCTCTAGCCGAGAATAGGCGCTATATAATATTCACTATTATTATATTATTATTATAAAATTCGAGTAAATCGTCGATCATCTGGCGGGCGACGCGTCTGTGCGAAGCACTCAACCCGTCGCCCGCCAGGTGATCGATGAGGCGGCAATGAGGAACTGAGGGATGATTTGGCTCTGATAGACAGGACTTGCACATCAAAAATGTTTGCGTTTTAGAATATGGAAAGAATGAAGAGTAAAGGATTGATAGGTATGATCTTGTTCGGTACTATCCTGTTTCTTGACGAAACACTTTGTAAGAAACGCCACTTAGTTTCAGTCGCCTAATGCCCTTTTGTGACCTAGGTATAAGGCGAGAATGTGAGTATGTAAAGCAAACTGAGAGCTTTGGAGTTGCATCTAAAAAAGCTAAATAAGTTTAACTTTATAAAGTTTGATTAAGTATCAAAATTCTGTAGGATCGTCGGTTCATTTGGGACTCATGTAAACACTAGCATACTGTGCCACCAAAATAAACTTAATGACAGTGCTTTTTAGCAATGGCAGCATCGATGTCGTGGTCTGCGTCGTTGTTGTTTGTTGAGGAGTTTGTCATTCCATTAGAATCAGAATACAAGCAGAGCAAGGTATTTAAAGACATAGAGTATTGTTCACACCACAACCACAGTCACCATTATGCCCACATCACTAGCAATGACGAAACTAATCCGCTATTAGCATCGATATGTATATATTGGTATCACTGTTGCCTCTATATTTCATCTTGTACACTGTATCACAGAAAGTGACTAGTCATAGCCGTCTGCAGATGTGCGTCTCCTATGGCAACAGTGTGCTGTACATTGGACATTAAGTTTACATGGCAGTACAAAATGTCACCTGGATATCTGGCAACGTTGGTACAGAACGTCACAGAAGTGAATGTTGTGCCGGGAGACATACTTATACAAATGACATCACGATGACTGCAATTTCAGAGACTGCTTTGACACTGTGTGTCTCCTTTCTTTCTCGAAAAACAAATACACACTCAGGCTATCCTCCTATTTACTAGTAAAAGCAAAAGGCTATCCTTGCCTTTTGAACCAGAGATTAAACATAGTTTCTCTTGAATTAAAAGTGAATTTAAATAAACACAATATGCTTGGTTTGGTAACAAGATAAATCGGACGTTGAATAATGCTATGACTCTTGTTGTAATGCCTGTTTCTACTGAGGATTGCACTTTGTAAAAAAAACCAACTTAGTTTCACGTTGGCATGATGTGACTGGTAAGTAAAGCGAAGAATGTTTTGCTCACAGGATAAGCAAACTGTATATTTTGTAACACTAACTAATTTAGGTTAGTTTTGAAGGTATTTGATTCCCAGTTCAAACCATTGCTCTGTACGACGCCGAGAATTTGGGACTACATTATGCAGCCCCTTAATGAAAAAGTACAAATGTAGCAGGAGCTGAAATGCGAAGACCCAATACTTTGTTTCGGACACCAGTAGATATCTTATTCATTTATATTCTGTGCCAATCTGTATTTGATTCTGGTTGCAGTTATCAACAAAAATGGATCGTTAAAGATTACCACGGAAAGCCTATATGCTGTCATACGATCCAGACGGAAGAGACACAAGAAGTCCTGTTTCAAATTTCCATTGTAAAGAAGAGCAATTTTGAATATGGTTACGTATGAATAAGCCAATACGAGCAAAATGAAGGGCTGTTTTCTCTGTGGGTTTAAAAACGGACTAATGGCATGCAGCTAGCAGGAATGATAATTTCAGGTAACAAACGGCAAGACATTTGTCATATAGCATGCACTGTGACTGGTACACAATGCCAAATTCCAGCAGCGAGTGGAGTAAGCGAACACTTAAACCTTACCATGACCAAATTTAGAATGAGAATTTCAGACATTGCACCGAACCATGATCCTGTCAGTATACATCCTGAAATGGAGTTCATTTCTTCACACTAAATGAAAATGTAAAAGAAGATGAACTGCATTATTTGAATCTGCTACACACGATCTAATCTGAGAGGACAAAATATACCAGCAGAGTTTCCCGGGTTCCAGACTTTCAGTTAAATCTGTTCTTGACATCTTAGAATGAAATCATGGGAAGGAAAGGTTCAATTTACTTATTTAAGGCATTTCAGATTCGATCTGGAACGAACTCAAAAGGGAGAAAACTTTGGAGCCTGTTTAGTGTTCTGTAAGATTCATATACTGCCGTGATGTTCTCAACACACCTTCATATGGAACAATGACCTTTACATGAATAAGCCATCTGGTTTCCAAGTTCCGAGTTCTCTCTCTCTCTCTCTCTCCTCTCTCTCTCTCTCTCTCTCTCTCTCTCTCTCTCTCTCTCTCTCTCTCTCTCTCTCTCTCTCTCTCTTGTTGATTGATTTTTTTTCCTGAGCACGTGATGGGAAAGTGACCGTCACTAATGCTGCCTGCTGGTTTACATTCGGACTGGTTACAGTGCTGAGGCTGCATGGTGTTAGAGGACTGGATGAGGTCTATGATTCTATGGCTGATTCGTGTTACCGTTCAACATTGGTCTCAACCCTCTGTCGTACCTGTGGGCAGTTAAATCCCAGTCTGCACGACTAGAACAGAGAGAGGGATCACTGCGATTGTTACAGAGGCTATGCAAGGTAGATATACAAGAACATGATTTCGTGTGTTCTCTTTCGTTTGCATGAGAATTCAACATGTCCTGTTGAATAGTTGACCTACATATGGTACTGTTCAACTTATGTGTCCTTTTCAAGTCGTATGCTTGGCGTTGCAAATGGCTTTTTAACGCATATCGGAGAGTTCCATGTGTAAGTTACAAACCCCCGTCGATCCGAATTCCACATTTCTATTTTGCATCACAATATCATGATGACCACAGTGTGGTCTTTTTTGACTGTCCAGTATCTTTTTTGGTATCCAAATGAATTCTTTGTTTGTTTGATTTATGGATTGATTGTGCTGGTGGTGCGTGCGTGCGTGCGTGCGTGTACGCGCGCGCGCGCGGTGTGTGTGTTTATGTGTGTGTGTGTTGTTGAAACAGTGCTAAAAAAAACACAAAAAACCTGGCTGCCAATAGTACAGCTTAGGTCTGTTAGAAGCAATATTCTTTCACGTACATGTCAAAATCGCTGATACATGATAACACGGCATTACACAACATGGAACAGCTCACAATGCTGTGCAATTTGTTGAGTGTTAACTTAAAAAAAAGAAAATGATTAGGTCCATGTTTTAAGATTACCAAATATTGGAGTATGTGGCAAGAGTGAAAAAAAAAGTATTTTCAAAACACGTCATAGCTCACACGGAAAAAAAAATCAGGGCAATGTATTTCAGAGCTGAGTTTTCACTATTCGGAGGTGTGAATGGGTTAACTGTGGATTTGTATAACCCAGGTGGTGCTTTCCAATGAATGTTTCCGACTGAGGTCAGTTGAACATTCCTCTGTTGTTTCACTTATATTCTGGCTTTGATGTAATGACCCAGTTCTGGCATGGCTCCAGGAAAGACAACAAAAAATCTGCCATTCTGATGGCAATATGGGAGTGGAGTGGTCTAGAACCGGTAAAATACTGGCATATCTTTAACATATATGCCATATGCTGAGGTGACTATCAGACTGCTGGCAAACCATAATGTATATGTCCGAACTGGCGCAATTTCTGGAAAATTCTGGTCAACATTTGCCATAATGAGTTTTAATGTTGCCAGTTCTGGAGCTAAGCTGGCTCATTTGTCGGTTGTCTTGGCTCTAAAGAGATTCTTGTGGATGTGGTTTACTGAGCAAAAAAGTTGTTTGTCACTTTCAAGGCTGTTACTTTCATGGATATGGCTGCTTCCTGTAGTTCAAACTTTAAGTGTGAGTGGAAGCACCCCGAAACGCCAAAACCAAGGTGCAGCAGATTTGCGATTGTCTTACAACATGGCCACATTTCCCAAAACCCCATCACATCAAAGACATTATAAAGGCTGTGCAAGACCAGACCAGGTCTGGATTGATCCAGTGTGACATTAAAATCACACCTCATCCCCACGCTCACTTCAGTACCCTGTAACCTGTCTTCAAAATCGTGCAAGTGTCCAGTCAAGACATCGAGGCTACATGAAAACATTAGTGGAACAACATCATCTGCTGACCCAGTCAAGACAAACACTTAGCTCCAGTTACTTTGGGGAGGGAACTTGATGGCCACACACCTATCAATGTGGTATGGGGACTATGGTCGTGAGGTGACTGACATCAATGAGTCATCGAGTATTTACCAAGCCCTGCACAAACCCTATTGGAAAAGTTATTCGTAGCTCAGGTGACAAAGACGCAACCAAAACAATATTGACAGAGACAGTGAACGTATTAGGAAACATTACCCCGATCCAAGCCATGGAAACCTGACATGTTTTCAGAGCCTTGAAAGCAGGAGAGATGCCATAGTCCTCACCCAGGCTGCCAAATTCAAGAGGATAAGAATCACCCCACGAACAAAAGAATGTCAGAGCCAACCAAGTGCAGACTGAAGCGTAGCAGTTTTGTGCACAACGCTCGCAGACTCGAGAGGCAGGACCCTGAACTGCACAGCAAGGGAACAAGCAGATCCCAACACACAGCTCTGTACCCGCTTGGAGAAGGGAACCAGTTTCCGGAAGTCAAGAGACAATCCCAGGCATTCTCACAAAGGGCACAGTCAGAACCAGAGAAGAAAACACTAGCTCTAGACCATATGGAACAGGCATATCCCAAGGAGCTGAGACGTATGCATACAACGGACGGCTCAGCAGAGGAGGCTCCAGAAATGGAGTGGAGGAATATTCCTAACCATTGAAGGATGGAACACACGTCCGACAAGCCATCCCCAACTGGCAAATTCTCCACGAACTACAAAGCTGAGGCAGACTGCATTGCAGACAGCAGCGGAGACACTGTGTGCGAATAAGGAGGCCAACATCCCAAAGTCGTCATCTTCTCTGATGCACTGTCAGAACTGCAGGCTGTACAGAACCCAAAGAAACAAGGACCTCAACCCCTTGTCTCTGCAGTTGCCAGACTGCAAGCAGGCCGCTGAACTAACCGCATTCAGTGGATCACCCTCACACTGCAACAAACAAGGCAATGAGGGGCAGACCGACTGGCGAAGGAAGGAGGACAGCAGCCACAAGAGAACAGGAAACTCCTATGAAGAGGCCAAGACGATCATCAGGAGAAGCAGAGGAAAGATGGCTTCAGATACATCCAGATTATAACCAGACAGATGCCTACTACCTCTACCCAGACCAGACCAAGTAAACATTGTGAGCTAAGGACGGGCCACTCCTGGCTACACCATCAGCATGTACAAGGTTCCGCACTGGCGAGTCTGCAGTGTGCCCTGCGGTACAGCCCCAAGCCAGTGGAATCACTTCCTACAGACTGTCCAACACACAAAACTTGAGAGCAGAGCTTGGCCTGCGTGAGACCAATTGATGAGGGAAAACTCAACAGGATCATCTGGAGGCCTTCCGCCGACGGCAGCCTTCGTCAGTGCATCGGGGTTCCTGTCTGGAGCGAACGACGAAGATGAAGGAAACATTACGTGTTGACAAACGCTGTATCAGCAAGCCAAGTGTGGAATCGCCTATGATGGCTTATCATCAGGTAGAGTCCAGTCAACATGGCCCAATTTCAACCTGACAACCTGCAGAAGGGTGTAAGGGAATTGTGAATGTCCAGACACGTCAACAGTACCCGCCGCTATGCGGAATCCTGTAAATTAGTTTCTAATATGTTTTGATGCATGCATAATGAATAAGAGACGGGCGTGGTCGAGTAACGACAAACTAATCTAGTTTCGTAATGAGGCAAACTTTGTATCAACACCGCTCGACGACGGCCTATCGTAAATGGCAGAAAATTTACAAGGGAACATTAGAAAGTTATATTTTAAATAATCAGATCTCTCATGAAGTACAGGGATATCAGAAAAATGTTTTGTTTTAAATACGTTAGTCAACTGTACATTAACCATCACCAAGGTGAGCTATTTCGTCATTGGTTTACAAACGCAGGGAACTGTACAGTACTTGGATTCACAATTGATCTAGAAGGATGTCATGCTCACTAGAATGGTTCGAAGGAAATGAAATTATCGATTTGTAGATCGGCTCATACATTGCAGATCATCACAGAATGAGGAGGGAATGAAGAAAAATGTTATATATGTGTTAACTCATTCCGCAGACAGCAGTTTGAGAAGCATCCCAGAAAGATCAAACAATATTATTACTAATTAAAAGCATCCTTCAGCTTAACGATATTAATTCGGAAATCTCAGGATATTATTTCTCTGTATTCAGCTTCAAATTCAGGAAACGAGGAGGTCGAGTCTCTACCCATCAAAATCATCAATATCAGCTGTTGAACGCACTAAAAAATGTGAAATATTTACTCGACGTGAACGGGTTGGCGAAAAGACTTTATCAAGGGAACATTATAATGTCTATGTTAGTATAATCGTCATCTATATTTTCTACACGAAGACATTACGACGTCGTAGATTCTTGAATGATCCCGATCTATACGAGTTCAGTGACGACAGTATTCTCCTGACAATTGGAGAACAATATACATATATTTCGTGATCCGGTAAATCTGAAAAGGCAGTTGTCCGTACATCATCAAGCAAATATTTATTTGGAATTACATTAAGTTTAATATTATCGTTCAAAAGATGGAAATTTAAGGTTTTCTTACCTTCAAAACATATTTTCACATCATAACGTCAATATTAAAACATTATCTTAATTCCCCAGCTGTTATTTTAATGGTTAGATTTTAAAAAAACAATTACCGAAGAATTAAAGTAATTTTTATATCTTAACACTGTCAGATTCTGGACGGGCATTCCGGGAAAAAACATTCACAGTACTTGGAAGGAAGTTGTTGTCGACGTCCTTGTCACCCCCTATTGCTTAAGGGGATCTTTGTTAACTAGGTAAATCTAAAACTATTTAAAAAGGGGGTTTGGAATAGAGAAGGGTGATTAGTATTCGTATCTAATAAAACTTGATTCGAACTGCGCCTTCTTCTTCGAGTAATTGACCCGATAGCAAGAGACTTTATGGGGGCCCCAGGCCCAGAGTTGCGTCAGTGCCGCAGGCCATTCTGCATTGTATGAGTGAATCTGAAAGCAGGAGAGATGCCATAGTCCTCACCCAGGCTGCCAAATTCAAGAGGATGAAGAATCACCCCACGAACAAAAGAATGTCAGAGCCAACCAAGTGCAGACTGAAGCACAGCAGTTTTGTGCACAACGCTCGCAGACTCGAGAGGCAGGACCCTGAACTGCTACAGCAAGGGAACAAGCAGATCCCAACACACAGCTCTGTACCCGCTTGGAGAAGGGACCAGTTTCCGGAAGTCAGAGAGACAATCCCAGGCATTCTCACAAAGGGCACACAGTCAGAACCAGAGAAGAAAACACTGGCTCTAGACCATATGGAACAGGCATATCCCAAGGAGCTGAGGACGTATGCATACACGGCCGGCTCAGCAGAGGAGGCTACCAGAAATGGAGGTGGAGGAATATTCCTAACCTTGAAGGATGGAACACACGTCCGACAAGCCATCCCCACTGGCAAATTCTCCACGAACTACAGAGCTGAGGCAGACGCATTGCAGACAGCAGCGGAGACACTGTGTGCGAATAAGGAGGCCATACATCCCAAAGTCGTCATCTTCTCTGATGCACTGTCAGTACTGCAGGCTGTACAGAACCCAAAGAACAAGGACCTCAACCCCCTTGTCTCTGCCCTTGCCAGACTGCAGCAGGCCACTGAACTAACCGTCATTCAGTGGATACCCTCACACTGCAACATAACAGGCAATGAGGAGGCAGACCGACTGGCGAAGGAAGGAGGACAGCAGCCACAAGAGGAACAGGAAATCTTCTATGAAGAGGCCAAGACGATCATCAAGGAGAAGCAGATGAAAAGATGGCTTCAGATACATCCAGATTATAACCAGACAGATGCCTACTACCTCCTACCCAGACCAGACCAAGTAAACATTGTGAGGCTAAGGACGGGCCACTCCTGGCTACACCATCGCATGTTCACAAGGTTCCGCACTGGCAAGTCTGCAGTGTGCCCCTGCGGTACAGCCCCAATGACAGTGGAACACTTCCTACAGGACTGTCCAACACACCAAAACTTGAGAGCAGAGACTTGGCCTGCTTACCAATTGATGAGGGAGAAACTCTACGGATCTCTGGAGGGCCTCCGCCAGACGGCAGCCTTCGTCAGTGCATCGGGGGTTCCTGTCTGAGCAAACGACGAAGATGAAGGAAACATTACGTGTTGACAAACGCTTATCAGCAAAGCCAAGTGTGGAGATGTCGCCTATGTGGCTTATCATCAGGTAGAGTCCAGTCAACATGCCCAATTACAACCTGAACAAACCTGCATGGAGGGTGTAAAGGAATTGTGAATGCTCTGACACGGTCAACAGTACCCGCGCGCTATTGTGGAATCCTGAATATTAGTTTTCTTTTGTTTTGATGCAATGCATGAATGAATAGAGACTGTGGCGTGGTCGAGTGACGTACAAACTAATCTAGTTTCGTAATAGGTCTAAACTTGTGTATCAACACGCGCTCGACGACGGCCTATTGTAAAGGAAAAATATGAAGGTGAACATTAGAAAGTTATATTTAAATAAAGATATCTCATGAAGTACAGGGAATAAGAAAAATGTTTTGTTTTAAAACGTTGTCAACGTACATTAACCATCACCAAGGTGAGCTATTTCGTCATTTGTTTACAAACCAAACTGACAGTACTGGATTCACAATAGATCCAGAAGGGATGCTCACTAGAATGGTTCGAAGGGAAATAATTTATCGATTTGTAGATCGGCTCAATCATTTGCAGATCATCACAGAATGAAGGAGGGATGAAGAAAATGTTATTATTATGTATGTTAACTCATTCGCGCCAGATGCAGCAGGTTTTGAGAAGCAGTTCCCAGGAAGATGGGAAGTTGAAAAATCATTATTATTACTGATCTTAATTTAAAATGCATCTCTTTCAGCTTAATCGATATTAATTCGGAAATCTCAGGATAGTTATTTTCTCTGTTTCAGGTTTTTCAAATAGTCTAGTGGACTTAACGGAGGAGGGTTCGAGTCTTCACCCATCAAAATCATCACATATTCATCAGCTGTTGAAACGCACTAAAAAAATGTGAATATTTTACGTCGACGTGAACTGGGTTGACGAAGAAGACTTTATTCAAGGGAACATTATAATTGTCTATGTTAGTATAAATCGTCATCTATATTGTTTCTACGCGGAAGACATTACGACGTCGTATGAATTCTTGGAATGATTCCCTGATCTATTACGAGTTCAGTGACGATCTATCATTCTCCTGACAATTGGAGAACATATATACATATATTTCGTGATCGCGCAGAATCGTGAAAAAGGCACGTTGTTCCGTTCATCAATCAAGCAAGAATTGTTTATATTGTGAATTGGAACAAGTGAATTTCAAATATATCATCCGTCATTCCAGCAGGAATTTAACTTCGGTATCTTCGTATGACCTGACTCATCAACATACGTGTTCAACATCCATCCAGCCTTCATGAATTGAAAACGGACATTATCTTCATTGACCTCCCAAGCTGAGTTAGATGTGTAATTGTTGCTAGTGTCTAACATCATTCGGCATAACATAACACACACATGAACAGGACAGCCACACGAAGTTAAAGTAATTGTTATTACTATCCGTTCACCAGTCGGGATTCGTCTTGGGCCCGACGACAACTATTCCCGACGGAATCAACCATTCCAACAGCACTGTGAAGGAAGTTGTTGTCGACGTCCTTGTCACGGACTTCGACTGCTGTTCGGCTTACACAGGGGAGAGTCACGTGGTTTATACTAAGAACTCAGGGAAATCTGAAACATCTGATTCTGAATGAAGAAGGGGTCTCAGGAATGAGAGTAGGGGTGATCTGAGGTGATCTGAGACGGAATATTTCGTGTAAACTGCTGATGCTGACACTGCGTCTTCTTCTTCTTCTGGCAACTCAGATAGGAACCCTAGAGGTGCTAATGAAGACTCTTGTATGGTGGAGGCCCTCCAGAGATCCACAGAGCTTCACCCACGTCAATGTGCCAGCAGGCCGATCTCTGTTCTTAGTGTTTGATGTGTTGGACACTTCTGCAGGAAATGTTCCACAGTCATTGGGAGGGAGCTGGCTCAGAGCTGTGCTATTGAAAGACCGTGGTGAAGGAATTCAACCACTCGACTACGTGGAGTGGAGGTGTAATACAATTCAACAGGAGTGTTGTGTAGTTCTATGGGGAACCGGAACATTTGATCCTCACCTTCATGCTGAAAACTTTGTTCTGGAGGCACAAAATTCATAGCTTTGATACATGTACCTGATTTGATCGATCAACCAAACCCTCATTGGATGGCCATGGA
>CM031623.1:24869223-24874545 GCA_018398815.1 Conus ventricosus
AGAGAGACGGCTACCTCACAGGAAAGCAAGAAAATAAACGCTAGCAACTTGCACAAGATACTGGATCTCCAGGTTGTGTCCTTCCACAGATAAGAACCACTGAACATATGGTCCACCACACACAGTATTGAAAGGTAAACTCCCATCAGGATTTAGACCCACATTGGTGACACAAAAATGTCTCAGTGTTGCTCTTCTTTCTAGCCTCTCCAGTAAACATAACACAAATGAGACCATTGCCTACAAGAATAAAAGGTGATAGAAGGTAAACAAGCACCCGCTGCAACTTAGCTCCTAGAAGACGATCACAGGTGGAAACAATGGGGAGGGGTGCATCACAGTTCCCCACATTGAAGTGCTCTGGCAAAGTCTGAATACAGCAGAGCTTGAAGTTATCAGCATGCAGTTCCCTGAGCTTTATCAGATTCCTCAACAAGTTTTAGGAAAGTGTGATATCTCACTGCCACGGTGATCTAATTTGGCGAGAAGAGGATTGTCAAACCTTTTCCAGTCATGCCTTGCGTGTTGCTGCAAGAGAGGTTGAGGGCAACGAGTCCTGAGAAAGACTGAAGTTTGTTCAGGTCTAAGTTTGGTATTTTGACAAATGCCAAGTCAAGGATTCTGAGATTAGGAAACGCCATCCCGTTTGATCCACTGGTAAACAAAGCAGCCAAAGGATTTTTTGCCAGAACCAAATAATTAAGATTGCTGACATTGTTGAGGGTTTTCAAAGAAACTTCTTCAATTGGTTTTCACGAATATCTAAAACCTTCACATTAGGGAGTTTGGAAGGAATAGTTCTTTCAAAAGCAACTTGTCATGTTCAGATATATCAGCATTATATTTACATACAGACTTTCCGCTCTCATTCCGCTATAAGACACGTCTAAATATCGCACGTCTGGGATGCATCCACAGGGAACACCTGTCTACAGGTAAAAGCAAGACCCTGGCAGGAGCACTGGTCAGGACAGGACATGGAGCAATACCATTCATCGTCATGCTGAGGACACTGGTTTCTGCCGTCACACACATGATCTGGGTGCAGACACACCTGAGAATGACGACAGCGGAAGTACCCAGGGCAGGAGTAAGTTTCACATTCTGCCTCGTCTTCTTTGTAAGGGCAGTCATACACGCCATTACACCGTACAAACACAGGAAAATGGAAAGGTATGGAGGGACATTCAAAATGTGTTGGTGGACTTTGGTGTCCTCGTCTCATTGAATAGTAACTTACTCCCATGTCATCGTAATCATCATAGAAACGAACCACTGCAGGAAAACTATAGAGTTCCCATGATGATGCTGAAGATAAATATGACTCGGTATGCCTATATTTGAGACATAAGGTGGTGTCAAGAGACTTTTTGCAGGGAGAGTCAATCACACTGCACTTGTAGACTCGTCAACACACTGCCGAATTTTCAAGAAAAGAAATCAATAAAATCATATCCTATAACGACAACAAATGCTACTAACTGGTAGCAAGGAAAATAGAAAACAAAATTATTTGGAAAATGCAATAAAAACATGCATCACAAGGAATCAGCATTTTGCTTTAGGACCCAAGCTAATGCCTAGATACAATGCTCAATACACGCAACAGCTGAGTGAAATGCTCAGAGCAGGCACAGGTGGGAGGAGAATGCAATACAAATCCACTAAATTAACAACGTTTTAGGAAAATAAACAAATCAAGGACGTGATTAGATATGTCAAATCTTAATGCTCAAAATGCTAATGATAACAACAATAACGTACAACAACAACAACAAAAACAACAAACTACTACTACATACTACTACTACTACCACTACTACTACTACTACTACTACTACTACTACTACTGACTATCATCATCTTCATCACCATCATCATTATCATCGTGTGTAATTGTACGTGTTAAATCTCAATTTATTCCATGACCTTTTCAATTATAATTTTACACGCCTTCCTATCCATTCACCTTTAGACCACCCACCACAATTAAAGAATAAAGCGTCCCAGCCCCAATTTCAATCAGAAAGCATACGTCTGATCAACTCCAAAGATAAGAAACTAGTCGGAAGGAAATAAAGAAATGTCTTCTCTGTGTATGCTTATCGCAGGTTTTACATAACACTTTTTGATATAAGCCATTTAAGAACAAGAGAGGCAGTTTGCCTGCATACATGTGATGAAAGAATAAACGATAGATGGTGTTTGTGTGCTAACTTCAGGAGACGACTTAGCAAGTTCTCACCTGAGTGTTGACCACTATTTCTTCATCGCCGTAAAGCGCTATGCCCCCTCTTTCACCATCAACCACCTCGTTTCATTTTACAAGCACTGTCAGTCGTTTACTCCCTCTCCTCCCGCGATCCCCATCCTCTCAACCGCAACACTTTGAAACATCCTGACCTTGATTACGAATGCTCTCTCTACCAGTCATGTAATGACAACATGTAGACCTCTTGAGGTAAGAAGTTACACCCTAGAGATGAATATTATTGTCAAGCAGAATGGTCTCAGTTTCTAGGTATTGAAAAAAAAAACATACATCATGGTGACCTGCAAATCTAATTGTTTACAATGTCATGTTGTGGTTTTGTCGGATTTGAAGTTGTCTGCATTGCATCAGGATCCACCAACTCAGTTCAGCTTCTTGGATCAAATTGTCTGGATTGCATAATTAACCACACCTTTCTGAAGAAAGCCGCTTTGCCCTTTTTCAACAGGAGTGTTGTGTAGTTCTATGGGGAACCGGAACATTTGATCCTCACCTTCATGCTGAAAAACTTTGTTCTGGAGGCACAAAATTCATAGCTTTGATACATGTACCTGATTTGATCGATCAACCAAACCCTCATTGGATGGGCCATGGAACTTTGTGGCATTCGTTTACTTTTTGCTACATACAGCACTCTATAAAAACATACAAAGAAAGAAAGTACCCTGGTATCACTCCATTAAAATTTTGTAATCAAGTAAACATTCAAACCTGACCAATCCTTGTGCTTTACATCGCCTTCGGCAGCTGTATCTAACAGGGCTGGGGAGTGGGTTGAAGGGGCATATCACGGGTCAGACACGTATAGGTAAACAATTCTCACGATACACGTTTAATCATCTTTACAGAGGATGCTAATGACAAGGAAATTCAAGTAGTAGGGACATTTTCAATCCATTTTCACGTAAACGCACATGTTATCCTGTGACGAGTTAAAGTTTATGATTTGGCAATCAGCCTGTCAAATTTTCACGAGCTTCGTGAGATTATTGGATATCCCTCTCCCAGCATGCTAGTTTGTCTGATTACGAGTCTATGAGATGTGTTCACATTTCGCGAGGAGGCCTCTGCGTGTGTGTGCGCACACACACACACACACACACACACACACACACACACACACACACACACACACACACACACACACAGAGAGAGGAGAGAGAGAGAGAGAGAGAGAGAGAGAGAGAGAGAGAGAGAGAGAGAGAGAGAGAGAGAGAGAGAGAGAGAGAGAGAGAGAGAGAGAGAGAGAGAGAGAGTATCATTCAACGGAGGATTGTGGCTGACTGACTCTCATTCTGATATGCAAGGTTTTCAAGTTGAATACTCGTGTATTTCCAAGATGTCGATTGTTATCAACTGTGCAACTGAATTTTGTCTTACATCAGTAGGCCTGACATAATGTCTATGACACTGAAGTCGAGTGTGCACACTGTGGTTTGCTTGATGGACCAGAATCTGACTCTACTACATTGTTTTGGATGCACTATGATCAGCTGCAATGGCCGGAAATGATAAAGGAATCTGCGCTGTTCCTTCCAATGTATTGGGCAAAATGCTGTTTCAGTATACATGTTAACAGAATGGTAATTTGACAGCGTAATAAAATCTACTATTAAACCTTATCCCTGGACAGGCCATCATCGCCTCTCCCTAAATGTTACTGTGGCTCATAACAATCCGCAGCGAGTGAGAACGTCGTGGAAGAAAGAAAAGGAGGGTTTTCAGGATTTTAAATTTTGGTACCATTGTTATCGTAAGTGTCCGAATATCGTGAAATCAACCAGATGTCTCAGGCAAAAAGAAATGAAGTAGCGATGATAAACATTGGTTATTTTTTTCCTGCTGGAGATTTCTATACGTTCAGGCCATGTATCTGGAAGTCTGTTGAATCAACTACAACAAACGTTTTAGTCTGAACACAGCATCGTTGTTCTGAGCTTGTATGGACGACCTGTTTTCATTGTCAGCATGGGAGCGGTCACTGCTCTATAAGCACTGCCTTGACATAGAAAGAGGACAGGGTGGTTTGCTAGTGAACAGAATGCAGCTTTTCTTTTTCGTTTAAGGTAAGGAAGGCTTTTAAACAGACTTACTGGTCATGTCTTTGCACAATACGAACTAGGCTTCAAAGTGTTTTGAGAAGAGAGAGAGAAGAGAGAGAGAGAGAGGAGAGAGAGAGAGAGGAGAGAGAGAGAGAGAGAGAGAGGGAGAGACAGACAGACAGACAGACAGACAGACAGAAAGACAGACAGACAGAGAGAACAATTGAACATTCTTTTACCAAAACATACACACTGTTAAGTAAACGTAAATAACCAAGTGAACAAATACATAAGCATTATTAATTTGCAGAAAATAAAAGAAAATAAATAAATGAATAAATAAATAAGGAAGAAACAAATAAATGAATTATATGACACGCCCATGATGTCAGAACCTGTCTTCATTGGAAGCAATGTGCAGCATATGTTACATACACGCAGCTTTATCTCTAAGAGCTAAACCCAGACGTTTCAAAACGCGTTGTTTTTGCACTTGTCTTCGACGTTCCAAGAAACCATTCAACACATACAGGAACGGCGTTAAAGACGCACTGGCAAAAATAAAGAAAACTGATACAGAGAACATTAGCTCACCATGAACCCATATGCCATGTGACGCCAAAACGGCCCAAAACGTCACAAGGCTCCAACAGCACACATCTCCCAATGAAACAAAGAGGACGGATAATCCTAATGAGACATCATTTGCTTGTTTATC
Source organism: Conus ventricosus (assembly GCA_018398815.1). Classification (NCBI taxonomy): domain Eukaryota; kingdom Metazoa; phylum Mollusca; class Gastropoda; order Neogastropoda; family Conidae; genus Conus; species Conus ventricosus. The sequence continues at coordinate 24,874,256 of CM031623.1, forward strand.
ACTAGCCAGAAAAACTAAAGTGTCCCCTTGGATCATGACATAAATGTAAATCTGTCCCATCACAGCCAACACGGTCATCGTGCTGTTCAGACGACCATCAGGCTGAAGGCATAATGATGTCCTCCTGTTGATCACCTGACAGAGGCAGTGGGATGCAGAGACTTGTCTGACTGAACTCATGGTCTGATGACACAGTGGGAATTACAGAGAGACAGACACCAACCAACCACACCATGAGACAGAGAGGAAATGCTTCTTTCTCTTCTTTTCACCCCGATACCCCTGTCACC
>CM031623.1:24874645-24887805 GCA_018398815.1 Conus ventricosus
GTGTTTTCCCAGTATCTCCTTTGCATGACTGTAGTAGATGCGCGTGTAAAAGTAAACATGTCATATGTGGAATAGAGTGTTGCAAATGTGGTGTATGACAGGGACGTTGAGCTAAACCCAGTACCTGATCACGACAGACAAGACAGTGCAGGGGCAACCGCTGACAACACAAGTTCTGATTGTACCCCTCTACATGTCTGTGGTGATTCTCACCTGTCAGCAAGCATTAAACAGCAGACCCTAGACGTCTTTTCAGTGACAGAAACACATGTTCAAAGCATTAACATCTAGCATACAATTCATGAGACTGGCCCTCAGTGCAGTTAAAGCAGATGTTGGTCTTTGTCAGAGTTTAATGTGATGAAATCGATGAACATTGTGAAAATTTTCAAAGTGACAGTCAGAAGTGCTTTGCTCCAAGATACCACCACTGATACCAACTAACACTATTGTCACACTGTCACTCTTGCATACCCGCATTCATGACACATTTACTCCATACGCACACGCAATCTTTCCAATCACCCAAAAGGAGCACTACCGAATGTTTTTCTTCTCCCCCTCTCCTTCAGGGAAAACACTTTACTAATCACAACAACAACTTGTAAACAGATTTTACACCTGTATCTCTCTCCGCACTGAGAGACAAATAAATCTGCACACATGAAATCTCTCCTCACACCAAGAGACAAATCAATCTTCACACATGTATCTCTCCTCACACCGAGAGACAAATCAATCTTCACCCATGTACCCTCTCTTTACACTGAGAGAAAAAATAGTCTTCACACATGTATCTCTCTTTACACTGTAGAGATAAAACAGTCTAGTTTCGCTTCTATAAAGCCATGGCCTTCACATTCCGTTAACCCAAAATTCCGGACCAGGAAATACATAACCCCGTAATCACTGAGGACCTGCCTGCCTCAAGAAAAAAGCTTCCCTGCTTTCTCCTTTCCCTGTCTCTCTGAGACAATATACTGCCCCCTCGAATTCTCTTGTCCTGGAGATACGAGTCTCGACTTCTTTTCCGCGACTTCTTCTGTCTCTTGCGAAATGACGAGCTTCAACTCCTCTCCCTGGAGTTGGTACTTGCTGGGGCTGAACTACCGTGTGTTCCCCACACCATGGCCATCTTCAACCACCTCACGGGGTGAAAGATGAAGGGTGAAGGCGAAGGGTAAAGGTGACGGGTGAAGGGTGAAGGGTGAAGGGTAAAAGGGGCTGGTAATGACTGGTCAGCAAAGAGGACCACCGTCCTGACAGGTTCGAGTCTCTAGGCCATCTGCTGGGTTAAAACGACTCTTTCCCCCCTTCTCCTAGTGAGTGCATACTCAGTGTTCAAAACACATGACCAGCACCTTACCTTACCAGCCCTTGTTAAACTATCACTCAGTGGTCACTTTCACCCAATGACCACATTCGTTTCTTGAATGAGTCATACTCACAATTATTTTGGGGACGCCCGCTACACTAGTCAAGCCATATGAATATTCTTCCTTTAATTGTGGCACGGGGAAATGATTCATATCACTAACTACATGTGATGGAGCGTCACATGCCTTGATGTGAGGCTACGTCACATGACACCCCCCATCCTGGGATGAAAAAATTTTCTCCAGAAATTTTTAAAGGATATACAACTTCACTTAAACACATCTTCACCATGAATCTCAAAATGTGTAACCATCGCACATGTTTCACCAAATTAATAATCAACGTATAGAATCAATCACCATGATCCACCATAAATAGCATATTTCAAACTTTCAATCTTTCTTAAAAAAAAACATTCAAAATTGATCACCATATTCCACAAGATACAGTTCACAAATTACATGGATAAAACAATTAGGGATATCAACAATTCAAAGCACCAATTGTGTTCATACATTAAGATGTGAAGCACATTTTCCCTTGATCTTTGTCTCACATCATATGTTTCAAAACCCTCATGAAAATGAGAATATTTCCAAGTGTAAATGTTTCTCAATAGACATGTAACCAAAATAAAACATAGTTTAAACATAGTTTCTTTTCCACATGTAGTGTTATAGTCCATTGAAAAGTCACCTGTTTTCCATTGTTGACAGTGACAAATGAAAACAATTGTTGTCTCATTGCACAATCAAAACATGTGTATATACATTTCTAAAGAGTTATTTGCTCATCACACATACATATATATTCATCTTCACAAGCAAATTAGACATAAATAGTACTTGATTTTTTTCCATTGTTTACCAAAGAATAAATATGTATTACATCAACATCAAGTAGTTGTTTGCTTGCAAAACATATAGTCACTTCAATAAGCAAATTATGCATAAATACCCCTTGATTTAAATCGTCAGTAGCATACAATGCACTGTCAAATGTGATCACACCGTAATCATTAAGAAAGACAAAAACAGGAATAGTCTTTCCCCTGAAGACAGTTACATTTGTCCATGAATATTCACGTACGTGACAACAAATCTGCCATGACATTTTGTGTTCCAGGCACGGGTTCAATGGTAAATTGAATTCCTTTAGTCAAGTATACTTTCACAACATAATTTCCCTCTGAGAGCTGACACAGAAGCTCTTCAATGTCTGGGATAGGCTCGGCATCGAACACAGTGACCTTATTTACTTTTCTGTAATCGATGCAGAAACGCACTGATCCATCAGGTTTGTCCACCAATACCACTGGTGAGCTGTACGGAGATGTAGAAGGTTCTATCACCTTTAAATCCAGCATTACATTGATTTCTCTCTCAACCATCTCTTTTTTTGCAAATGGAGGGGGTATGGTCTGGTTCGCACTGGTATTTCAGAAGTTAACTGAATACTATGGGGTTCAATACCAGTTTACTGTACCTGGGTATCCGTCAACACATCCTGAAAGTCTTTCAAAATGTCTTTGAGCTGTTCTGTTTGACTTGTAGACAAATCATTCGACAGAACCACACCCTCATAGGTTTCACCTTTGATAGACAGAATAAGAAGGGGTACAAACATCATCTGCACGGGTAGATGTTAACATTCCTACATTTGCTGTTTTCATAACCTTTGATCTGTCCCTGTACGTTACATTGGGTACAAATTCATCACTGATAATGTCTGTCATGTTGACATCATTTCTGACACGGGACATATCCACTCAACTGACTGGTGATGGCAACATTTGTACGTTCAACATACTTCTTCAACATGTTCACATGAAATACCTTCTCAGTGTTTGCCATTTTGATCTTATAATTTACTGCAGAAAGTTTTTCGACCACCTGAAAAGGACCCTTCCACATAACACAAAGCTTGTTATGTTCATCAGTGAGTAATACAAGGACTTTATCCCCTACACTGAAGGAACGTGCCTTTGCTTTTCTGTCTGCAAAGACCTTGTACACATCTGTTTTTCTATCAGCTGACGTTGAGCAAGCTCCATGCATCCTTCAAACGATTATGCAGTTCATAAACGTATTGGTAAACAGTTTTACTGTCAGGTATGTCCGTCTTTTCCGTCCATTGTGACATCAATAGTTCCAAAGGTCCCCTTGGTGAGTGTCCGAAAAGAAGCTCAAATGGTGAGAATCCCAGCGTTTCGTTCGGCATTTCCCTGTATGCAAAAAGCAAAGCCGGTACGAAACGATCCCATTCCGGGGGTTTCCTGCCTTGCAACCTTTCTCAACATGGACTTCAACGTTCCATTGAAACGTTCAACCATGCCATTCGATTGGGGATGATATGGCGTGGTTGAAATGGAAGAGATTGACAACAGTCTGTAAATTTCTCTCATGAGATCAGAAATGAATTGCGTTCCACAATCCGAGAGAATTTCGTCTGGAAGACCCACTCTGAAAAAATTGCAAGTAAGGCTTCAGCGACAGATACTGTATCAATTTTCTTCAGTGGAATCGCTTCTGGATCCCTTTGTTGCTGTATCCACCAAAGTCAAGATATAGCGATATCCCGAAGAAGACAGTGGTAGCGGTCCAACAAGATCAATAGCTACCTTCCGAAATGGAACGGAAATGAGAGGCATTTTGTGCAAAGGTGCACAGGGGACGCGACCTTTCTGAGATGTCTTTTGGCAGATGTCACATGGGGCGGCAGTATTTCGTAACTTCCTTTGTGACACCTGGCCAAAAAAAAGAATCAAGAACTCTCTTTAATGTTCTTTTGATTCCGCAGTGACCAGCGAACAATGCATCATGAGCCGTGTGCAGTACTGTTTCTCTAAGTGGTTTTGGAACCACAACTTGTCTGTTGTCCTGTCCAGGTACACACCTGTAGAAAATTTGTCAGAGTCCATATGTACGTTGGTTTGTCCGTTGGTACGTCAGTGACAGTCTGTTTAGCAGCAGAAAGTATTGTCGTCAGCGTCTCGTCTTTTCCCTGCATTCTTTTAAATCATCTGGGTAATCTGGAGTTCATCCAGTTTGAGACTTTTAGCGGCTTTGTAGCCTTTCCCTGCTCTATGACGTTTGATCTAGTACTCACAAGACAAGGAACAAACGATCCTCCAGCACCACCATGTACTGTAGCGACACCTGGCAAATTGCCCAAGATCAAGTCGCAGACTGGGTTATCAATAACACAGGCGGTAAGAAAACCGGAGTAGTACGGTGTATCGACTGAAATTTTCGCCAGCGAAAACGTTTTCAATCTTGCCTCCAAATGACCTACACTTTTGGACAGTGTTGAGATACTGGTCTTGAAGCACGAAAGACTTCCGTACACCAGCAGTAGTGCACCCAGTGTCTCGCAAAACCGAAGCCTGCAATCCATTGATGGCTCCGTTTTCTAACACCAGTCCATCAACTGATTGATCTGGTGCCAAAACAAGGCCTTCTTCACAATCAGTGGAGACTAATGCGGGTTTTGAATCATTTGGTTTGAAAGGGCAATTTTTCCTCAAATGGAACTTGCCATCACAAAAGAAACATCGCATTGTCTGATCGGCAGCCGACTGATTTTGTGAACTTCTGTTCTGTCCACGAACTGGCCCAAAAGGTCTACGTGTGGTCGTTGTCCACGACCTCGGAACGTTTGCTGAGGAGTAACGGGTCTTTCCGCGGGGAGTACTGGTATTGACGAAAGTCACTCGAACCGCGGAAAGATCCCTGTCCGTTCCTAGGGTAGGTATATCCTTGAGGACTCAAAAATGACCCACGATTTCCCTTTTCCCGTAACTTCCCTGTCCTGAGGGATAGTACATGACGCATGAGACTCAAAGATGGAAAATTCTCCTTTCCTAGCCACGCCCTTATCTGGGTGAGCGATACAATACTGATCAGCCATCTGACACATTTCCTCCACGTTTTCAAATTGCCTTTCTTTAAGGAAAGTGGCCAGATCTTTGCTCACGCTCTGGAAAAGTTGTTCTCTAAGAAGGAGATCTCGCAGTGATTGAAAAGTTTTGTTCGTTTAGACAAATCGATCCATCGATCCAAACAATGACTCATACGGATCAGAAACGACGGAAACGATTCTCCTTTTTCAGGGCGCACAGAACGAAACGTCGTGAAAACGATCAGCAGAACATTGAAAATTTCTTGAGGAGTTCTTCTTTCAACTGATCCCAAGTTAAATTTTGTTTCGCTGCAAGTGAGTGGTACAGTGTCAAAGCGCTACCCTTAAACAACGACGCAATATACAATGTCCACTTTCCTTGGGCCCAACCACAAGACGTTGTCGTGACTTTCAAATCGGAAAAGAAAACTATCAATGTCATCCGTTTTTTTTCCTCAAAAGGTGGCAACTTTGGAATATATGCCGCTTTTGGTTGAGGCATGGGTGCGGAACCGACTGTGGAGGTTCTTTCGATGCCTGTATTCTTCTAATTTCAGCATCAGTCTCTAATTCTAACTGCCTCAACTTAAATTGACGTTCTTCAGCTTCAGCTTCCCTCTGTAATCTTTTTTTCTTCAATTTCAGCTTCCCTCTGTAATCTTTTTTCTTCAATTTCAGCTTCCCTCTGTAAATCTTTTTTCTTCAATTTCAGCTTCCCTCTGTAGTTTATTTCTTCAGCTTCCCTCTGTAGTTTATTCTCTTCAGCTTCCCTCTGTAGTTTATTTTCTTCTCTCTCTCTTAGCCTGTCTGCCCTATCTGTGCATTGTTGCACATAGTTAGTAAGTTTTTCTCCCTCAAAACCCAAGCGTTCCGCTTGTTTAACATATTTATCAAAATCATCCATAATGAATTGTCAGATATAAACACCAAACAATCTCAAAGTATGAATAAAAATACGGCGATATATGATGGTATAAAGTTTCACAAAATGTAATTATAATATATACAATTAAAGAGTTCAATTTCCGGTGTAAACAGAAAACAGCTTACTTAAACAGGGTAGATATGAAATCCAAGGAAAAGTATTTTTCCAAAAAATAATTTGCAACTGTTATCAATTTGGAATTTACAAAACAAAATGAAGTTTAATACAAAACTGTTTTCCCTAAGAAAGAAAAAAAAAATAAACACAATAAAGTTTTCTGAAAATAAATTCTTTATAAAGTTTTAGTTCTCAAATGTTTTTTTGTCATCTTTCTTTTACTTTTAAATTTCAAACGAATTTACAAAACAAATGTACCGCCTTATACAAAAAATGAATATAAATTTACAAAACAAATGGAATCACAAACAATTAAAAAGAGGGGAAGAAACACAAACTAGCGGAAATCCTACCTAAAATATGAAAATGTTGAAAAGAAAACTAGATAGGAGCTTATTGAGGAGAAGGTTTAAGAGATTTTGAAAAAGGGGGTGAAAAGGAAATGAAAGGATACACAGGACCGGAATAGTGACAGAAATCAAGAAAAGCAAAAGAACCCACAGACAGCACCCTAGTGGTCACTGTCTCCCGTAAACTGGAGACGGGAAAAACAAATCACTGCACAATATACACACACTACAGTAATAATACAAAATACTAAACAATCAATCAATAAATGCACATTCCACCCAAACTCAAAGAAAATCTCGCACCACACCCAAAAAAAAAATGATCAAAAGATAAGATGTTTATTTGGGCAGAGCGGTAATCAACTCCACCACCTACACTACTAGCGTGACGGAGGAGAAGTTGATCCCACACTCTGAGGGGCAAGGGGAAAATCAAACTGAAACAATAGGAAAGCGAAAGAAATAGATATTTATGAGAAGGGAAAGACTATTGACTCCCCAACGCCATGTCCCCCTGCTAAACGCAGGAAAGAGGTTGGGGCTATCAGTCCTGGGAAAGGGACAAAATACTAATCCTCTAGGGGAAGGACAGCGATTCCTCAACGCCCTGCCCCCTTGCTGCCAGGTTCGAGCAAGAGGAGGTTGAGGCTATCGGTCCTGAGGTGGGGAAGGGTCAAAAAGAAATCCTACCAAAAAAAAACCCTTAACGGAGTAGAGCAACCAAAAGAAATATCAACCACCCAAAACACATATAGAAATAGAACACACACAAAAATGCAAATATTATACACAATAAATAATAAACTTTCTTCTTTTTTTTTTCTTTCCCTCAAACCCTTGAGGGCACAAAATAGAAATTCCGAGGTTACAATTAGAAACCTTTCCTTTTTTTTTTTTTCCTCAAACCCTTGAGGGTACAAATAGAAACTCTTTTTTTTTTAAAGCCCCAAGGGCACAAATAGAAATCTTTCTTTTTTTTTCCCGGAGAAACAAACGGCAGCTACACCGGTGAAACTGGAGTCGGGGTCACCACTGTCACACTGTCACTCTTGCATACCCGCATTCATGACAGCATTTACTCCATACGCACACGCAATCTTTCCAATCACCCAAAAGGAGCACTACCGAATGTTTTTCTTCTCCCCCTCTCCTTCAGGAAAACACTTTACTAATCACAACAACAACTTGTAAACAGATTTTACACCTGTATCTCTCTCCGCACTGAGAGACAAATAAATCTGCACACATGTATCTCTCCTCACACCAAGAGACAAATCAATCTTAACACATGTATCTCTCCTCACACCGAGAGACAAATCAATCTTCACCCATGTATCTCTCTTTACACTGAGAGAAAAATAGTCTTCACACATGTATCTCTCTTTACACTGAGAGATAAAACAGTCTAGTTTCGCTTCTAAAAAGCCATGGCCTTCACATTCCGTTAACCCAAAATTCCGGACCAGGAGAATACATAACTCCCGTAATCACTGAGGACCTGCCTGCCTCAAGTAAAAGCTTCCCTGCTTTCTCCTTTCCCTGTCTCTCTGAGACAATATACTGCCCCCTCGAATTCTCTTGTCCTGGAGATACGAGTCTCGACTTCTCTTCCGCGACTTCTTCTGTCTCTTGCGAAATGACGAGCTTCAACTCCTCTCCCTGGAGTTGGTACTTGCTGGGCTGAACTACCGGTGTGTTCCCCACACCATGGGCCCTCTTCAACCACCTCACGGGGTGAAAGATGAAGGGTGAAGGGCGAAGGTAAAGGGTGACGGGTGAAGGGTGAAGGGTGAAGGGTGAAGGCTGGTAATGACTGGTCAGCAAAGGACCACCGTCCTGACAGGTTCGAGTCTCTAGCCATCTGCTGGGTTAAAACTGACTCTTTCCCCCCTTCTCCTAGTGAGTGCATACTCAGTGTTCAAAACACATGACCAGCACCTTACCTTACCAGCCCTTGTTAAACTATCACTCAGTGGTCACTTTCACCCAATGACCACATTCGTTTCTTGAATGATCATACTCACAATTATTTTGGGACGCCCGCTACACTAGTCAAGCCATATGAATATCTTCCTTTAATTGTGGCACGGGAAATGATCATATCACTAACTACATGTGATGGAGCGTCACATGCCTTGATGTGAGGCTACGTCACATGACTTCACGTTCCATTGAAACGTTCAACCACGCCATATCATCCCCAATCGAATGGCATGTTGAACGTTTCAATGAACGTTGAAGTCCATGTTGAGAAGTTGCAAGGCAGAACCCAGGAATGGGATCGTTTCGTACCGGCTTTGCTTTTTTCATACAGGGAAATGCCGAACGAAACGCTGGGATTCTCACCATTTGAGCTTCTTTTCGGCATCACCAAGGGGTCCTTTGGATCTATTGAGTCACAATGGACGGAAAAGACGGACATCCCTGACAGTAAAACTGTTTACCAATACGTTTATGAACTGCATAATCGTTTGAAGGAGCATGTGAGCTTGCTCAACAGTCAGCTGAAAGAAAAACAGATGTGTAAAAAGGTCTTTGCAGACAGAAAAGCAAAGGCACGTTCCTTCAGTGTAGGGGTAAAGTTCTTGTGCTACTAACTGATAAACATAACAACTTCGTGTTATGTGGAAGGGCCTTTTCAGGTGGTCGAAAATTTTTCTGAAGTAAATTATAAGATCAAAATGGCAAACACTGAGAAGGTATTTCATGTGAACATGTTGAAGAAGTATGTTGAACGTACAAATGTTGCCATCAACCAGTCGGTTGAGTGGATATGTCCTGTGTCAGAAACTGATGTCAACATGACAGACATTATCAGTGATAAATTTGTACCCAATTTTAACGTACAGGGACAGATAAAGGTTATGAAAACAGAAAATGTAGAATGTTAACATCTCCCAGTGCAGATGATGTTGTACCCCTTCCTATTCTGTCTATCAAGGTAAAAACCTATGAGGATGTGGTTCTGTCGAATGATTTGTCTACAAGTCAAACAGAACAGCTCAAGACATTTTGAAAGACTTTCAGGATGTGTTGACGGATACCCCAGGTACAGTAACTGGTATTGAACCCCATAGTATTCAGTTAACTTTAAAAATACCAGTGCGAACCAGCCCAATCCCCCCTCCCTTTTTGAAAAAAAAGAGGTGGTTGAGAGAGAAATCAATGTAATGCGGATTTAAAGGTGATAGAACCTTCAACATCTCCGTACAGCTCCCCATTTGGTATTGGTGGACAAACCTGATGGATCAGGCGTTTCTGCATCGATTACAGAAAAGTAAATAAGATCACTGTGTTCGATGCCGAGCCTATCCCAGACATAAAGAACTTCTGTGTCAGCTCTCGGAAGGAAAGTATTTGTAAAAAGTAGATTTGGGACTAAAGGGTACTGGCAGATTCCAAATGGCTGAAGCTGAAAAGGAAAAGACAGCGTTTCAAACCCCTTTTGGTCTTTTCCGTGGACGAAAATGCCATTTGGGTTGCAAAATCCCCCAGCTTCTTTGCCAGAATGATGGAGCCCTAAAAACTCCATGAATGTGGTGCAGTCATTTTTTTTTGATGACATTTTGTTGGCTGCAAGGTCATGGAGTGACCTCCTTTCTAACTTACGAGCTGTTTTTTCTGACTCAGAAGTTTTGGTTTGACTGCAAGGCCATCAAAAATTCGTCCCGGTTTTCAAACTCTCGAGTTTTTGGGTCACACTATTTCAGTGGGAAAAAAGATGCCAGAGGGAAAGAAAGTGGAAAAGATTTTATCCTTACACAAACCCACTACAAAAGAAACAGATCAGGTCACTCATCGGATTGTTGTCTTTACTATGACGATATGTACCCCACTTTGCCCTCCCTGACGGCCCCTCTGACTGAATGACGAAAGGGACGAAGAACAAAAGTATTGTGTGGTCTGATGAGTGCCAGAAGGCTTTGGAGTGTGTTCAGAACACCCTCAACTCATTTCCCGTTCTATTGTTACCCTCCCTCTCAGAAGACTTTTTTTTAAGAACTGATGCCAGTTCTAAAAGGGAAGGGGCGGTACTGTTGCAGGAAAAAAGTGCTTTTTTAATCCAGTGCAATACGCCAGTAAGAAGTTCCAAAGACACAGGAAATACCCACTATTGAAAAGAGAGTGCTTGGCTATTGTAGGCAGTGAGAAGTTCGCCGGTCTTGACTGGAAAAAGTTTCAAATTTCAGACTGACCATAGGCCATGACGTTCTTGAAATCGCAAAGACTAAGAACAGCAGTTATTAAGATGGTCTTTGGCATTGCAGGAATTCCATTTACGTTGACCATGCTGGAACACAAATTCATGGCAATTTGTTGTCACGTGCGTGAATTTCATGGACAATGTAACTGTTTCAGGAAGACTATTCCTGTTTTGTCTTTTTAATGATTACGGTGTGATCACTTTGACGGTGCATTGTATGCTACTGGGCGAATTTAATCAAGTGGGATTTATGCATAATTTGCTTATTGAAGTGACTATTTTTTACAAGCAAAAAACTACTTGATGTTGATTTTATACATATTTAATCTTGGGTAAACAAGATTCACCCAAAATTTAAAAATCAACGTAAAATCATCACCATGATCCCCATAAATAGCATATTTCAACTTTTAATCTTTCTAAAAAAACAGTCTAATTGATCACCTTTTACAAGATCATTTCACAAATTACATGATAAACAATTGGGATTATCAAAAATTTCAAAGCACCAAATTGTGTTCATACATTAAATTGTTTAATGCACCCTTTCCCTTGATCTTTGTTCTCATAATGTTCAAAACCCTCATGGAAAATGAATATTTCCAAGTGTAAATGTTTCTCAATAGACATTAACCAAATAAACATAGTTTTAAACATAGTTTCTTTTTCCACATGTATGTTATAGTCATTGAAAAGTTCACCTGCTTTCCATTGTTGGACAGTGACAAATGAAAACAATTGGTTATTTCAACACCCTCAACTATTTTTCCTGTTTTAAATTTTTACCCTCCCTCTCAGAAGACTTTATTTAAGAATGATGCCATTCTAAAGGAATGGGAGCGGTACTGTTGCAGGAAAAAAGTGCTTTGTTACATCCAGGGCAAAAAACGCCAGTAAGAAGTTCTCAAAAACACAGGAGAAATACTCCACTATTTAAAACTGTCCACACTGTCACTCTTGCATACCGCATTCATGACAGCATTTACTCCATACGCACACGCAATCTCTCCAATCAACAAAGGCGCACTACCGAATGTTTTTCTTCTCCCCTCTCCTTCAGGAAAACACTTTACTAAGTCACAACAACAACTTGTAAACAGATTTTACACCTGTATCTCTCTCCGCACGGGGTGAAAGATGAAGGGTGAAGGGCGAAGAGACGAAGAAGTCGCGGAAAAGAAGTCGAGACTCGTATCTCCAGGACGGGAGAGTTCGAGGGGGCAGTTTTATTGTCTCAGAGAGACAGGGAAAGGAGAAAGCAGGGAAGCTTTTACTTGGGCAGGCGTCCTCATGATTACGGGAGTTATGTATTCTCCTGGTCCGGAATTTTGGGTTAACGGAATGTGAAGGCCATGGCTTTATAGAAGCGAAACTAGACTGTTTTATCTCTCAGTGTAAAGAGAGATACATGTGTGAAGACTATTTTTCTCTCAGTGTTAAGAGAGATACATGGGTGAAGATTGATTTGTCTCTCGGTGTGAGGAGAGATTTCATGTGGAGGGTTGATTTGTCTTTGGTGTGAGGAGAGATACATGTGTGCAGATTTATTTGTCTTCAGTGCGGAGAGAGATACAGGTGTTAAAATCTGTTTACAAGTTGTTGTTGTGACTTAGTAAAGTGTTTTCCTGAAGGAGAGGGGAGAAGAAAAACATTCGGTATTTCTCCTTTTGGGTGATTGGAAAGATTGCGTGTGCGTATGGGGGTAAATGCTGTCATGAATGCGGGTATGCAAGAGTGACAGTGTGACAGTGGTGACCCCGACGTGATTCCCTCAGAGAAAGAAAACGCCCAAAATAATACAGACCTACAAGTACAATCAGTGACATGGTGAAAGAAATGCCATGACCGAAAAAAGGGGGCTGACAGACTGAAGGGGTTCTCCAGAGGATAATTTCTAAATGGGATACCAGCGGCAGAGGCAAGAAGACCTTTAACTCCTGTCCCCGAGCTATGACAGATGCTCAAAGCCGCGTAGACAGGCACAAGGCATGGATAATAGATGTCATTGCTTGGCCCCATCATGTAGTCCAAAGCAGTGATGGCAGAGCCTAATGTTGCTTGTGAAATTAAAATATTTGATGTATGGTGTGTTTTTTTCAATACCTAGAAACTGAGACATTCGTTTGACAATAATATTCATCTTAGGGTGTAACTTCTTACCTCAGAGGTCTACAGTTGTCTTACATGACTGTAGAGACCTTCAAATCAAGTTCAGGATTTTCAAAGTATTTCGGTTGGGGGGGGATCGCGGAAGAGGGATAAACACTGACAGGCTGTAAATAAACGA
>CM031623.1:24887905-24955405 GCA_018398815.1 Conus ventricosus
CTTTCTTAAAAAATTCCTTTTTACCCCAAAAGTAACGAAATTTTTAAAAACCCCAAAATTACTTTTTCTCGTCTTTTTCGGGGTTCTGCATCGTTTATGGCAATACATTTCCCAGTTTTGAAAGGGAAAATTAACTGTACTGATTACAAAAATGGAAGTAATCCATCCTTACATCTATCACTTTTTTTCAGGTTGGCGTGGTGTATGTGGTTCTGAAAACTATCGTTAGCGGGATCCTTCGTTTGTGAGAACTTTAAATTTGTCTTTTAGATGCACGGGGGCAACCATTCCCCAAGTTAAAAAAACGGCTACGGAGTTGTTCCTGGAATCTTCCCCCCCCTTTTTTAATTTTTTTTATTTTATTTATTTTTTTTTTAAAAAGATTTTTTTTTTTTGTTGTAAAAACATTTAAATATTTTCCAAAGTTTCAGTTTAATTTGCTAAAAATTTTAAAAAAGAGTAAAAAAATTATGTCTTGTTTAAACTCTAAATTTGAACAAACTGTCTTTTCAGAATATAAAATCAGTGCCCAATTCGTGTGACCCATCAAAACCTTAAAGTAACTTGCAGGTTTTTTGTAGGCCCCAAATCAAAAAATGTTTGGTTATGAACATGCACGGGGGAAATTCCAGCTTGGTTTTGAGCGCGGGACTCATGTGTCAGGGTCAGGGGGTGCCCACCCCCGGTCTGGCAGATATTTGGTAATTCTGGAATCTTCGGAGATTTTAACGGTTGATTGATGTACCATGAGAAGATCAAAAAGAAGGATTTTCCCGGGAAATCAATGGATCCGAACTTGCCCTGTCTTGCCAGTGTGTGTCACGTTCTTTTTTTTTGGCAAACTGCATATTTGGCTAAAGTTCTGGCAATCCCACACACCCGTTGTTGTCATCAAATTTTTTTTTTTACTCTGATTTGTTTTTGGGTAGAATGCAAATATCTCTGCCCTTGTGTGGCCCCAGGCTGAAGCCCCCTCGGGGAAAATGTATTTGGCCCGGAGTTGTTTTCCCCTCGATGACGGAGGATAGTGCCAGGGCAGGTGGGGGGGTGATCTGTAGGTCATACGCCGTTTTTGGGATCTCCCTTGGCAAGTTTTTCTTTACGTCTTCACAGCGATTCGTGGCCCCCGGGTTGTGGAAAGTGTGGCTTGATGTTGGTGGAAAAAACCAAATTTTTTTGGCAAATTCAGTCATGGAAAATTTTTAAAATGGGGGGCCCATTGTGGCTTACCACAACATCGTTTTTCCATGTGTGGAAAAATTTGCTTAAAAACGTAGAATTATTTCCCGCGCTGGCGTGATGTGATTACTTATTCAACCATTTTGGAAATAGTCAGTACAACCGGTAGCTCTTTCCTTAAAATTTGGAAAAAGTCAGCTCCAGTCTTGCCATAGCCGTTGCGAATTCGTTGGCGTAGGGGTTTGGGTGTCGCTGTGTGGTTTGTTTCTTAAATTTTACAGTTTTCCATAAGACGTTTCAAATCATTTTAGAGACCTGCAAAAACAGCCAGCTTAAAAAATTCAAGGCTTTTTGATAGACCTTGATGGTTTCAGGGGTTTTTTTGCAGAACTCTGCTGGGCTTGCTGGAACTGACTCTGTCTTGAAAACCCACCGTCCATGACAACAGAAAGGTCACCTTGACCTTTTCGTACGGTCGCAGTGTCAGGAAACCTGTAGGGCCCCCCTGAATAAACTCAATAAATTTTCTGAAGTCTTTCTTTTCGTTGCAGTCGCGTAACTTAAAACCCCGGTCAGTGTTTGGGGCCAGAAAAGTAAAAATCATGTGTAAGAAACTTCTGCGCATTTTCCAAACCTTTCTTGATCGGTAAAGGGCTGCGATCGGGCGTAGAACGACAAAGTCCTTGCCTGGCCGTGGCGTCAACTGCATTAAAAGGGCCCATCGTATAAAAAGTGTTGACCCCTTTGGGGGTGTTGGTCTAAATTTTTTTGTGGAATAGGGACGGGTGGTCGATGGTAGTGAGCAGTTCAAATGAATTTAGCCCCACTAGGACATGTAAATTTTTTCACGGCCCCCACATTTGCTAGACTTTCTTTTCGATCTGACTGTTTTCTGTTCTAGATGTCAGTGTCGAGAAGCAAAGGCAATGGGGTGGAGTTCCCTTTGTCATCTCTCTAAAGGGAGTCCTGCCCCCAGCCCGGGAAACCCTGAGTGGCACTCCTCGTGGGACGTTCAGTTTTTGTAAGAAATTCGGGAGGAAGATTGCTGTAATTTTTCCCCCATCAAAAGCGTCACCCTGTGGACTGTCCCCTTTCCCGTGGAATCCTTTTTTGGAGATCGTCAGCAGCTTTATGTTGTGAGAGATCCCTGGTCATCGGCCAAGATACGAAGCTGCCTTTTTCCCCTGAGTCGGTCCGTTCTTTGGTGGCTCCAACTTCTGTGGCCGTCGACCTTAACAGGATCAGGGTTTATCCTTTGGCACTAAAAAAAAAGCAAGAAGGACCCTCCCACTTGTGAAGTGACATCTCCGGTTTAGCTTTAGTCAGAGTTCCAGTCGGTAATACCTGTGAAGTTCGCATCCGTTCTTTTTGTGTCGCACCCGGGGTAAAGATTCTCCCCAATGATTGCGCCCGGAAAACCATTAGTGTCTCTGACATCTTGCGCTGGGAAAACCTTCACTTTTTCCCAAAAAGATCCCCTGGGAAAAAGCAGGAAAAGGGGTCCCTAGTTGTAATGAACGTGGCGATGCGCACTGTCAGCATGTAAAAGGGCCCTTTCCCAAAAACTGCTTGAAAAAATCAAACGTGCAAAAAATTTTTTTAGCCCCGACTATGGGGGCTATGTCCCCCAGATTGGGCAAAAAACGATGTGGCCCTTTTTTTTGTTCTGATTTAAATTTTTGAACTAACCCTAAACGACTTTTCCCTTCTTTTTTTTAATGGGGCAATAGGCGCACAAAAGTCAGTGGCGTCGTTACTTTCTTACAGCCCCTTTTCTCCATTCTATCAAACTCCTTCACTTTTGCTTTTTTTGGAAAGGGGGATCGCCTAGCTGTGGAAGGCAGGAGGGTGGTTCTCTTTATTTCCGCTTCACCGGGTTGGCTTTAAAGTCCGTTGAGCCAAAAAATGTTGTCATGACTCTAGTTTCTTCAAGAGTTTCACGAGTTCATGGGTTCGGAGGTCTTTCCAAAAAGTTTGGGACCCCGATTTTGGTCCCCAAAAAACACGGGGAAAAAAGTACGTCCCACCCTTACGATCCTTTTTTTTGTTCCTTAGCCCCCAAAAACCTAAATGTCGACTTTCCCCCTGGAGAATTCAAGTTGGAATGAGGGGTGTAGACAGGGGCGGTTTTTTCGGCAAAATTCTGGGAAATCCCCTTCTTTCGGATGTAATTGCACCCGTGTCAATTTAAATAATGGGGATTGCATAAAAAAGGGGAAAATTCAGTGTCCAAACATGTGTGTTTTTGGGGCATTGACTGTGCAGATCCAGGAAATCCCCACGTCGCTTCGGTTTTATCCCCCCAATTCCCGGTTTCCCCTGGTTTTCACATGCGACCAAATATTGCGACCTCCCCAAAAATCTGAGCGCTGGCCCCTTTGGGTGGAAAGTTTTGTTCCAGAATTTTTCCCAAATTTTCCGTTTTTTGCTGCGGACAAGGGGGGATTATCAGTAGCATAGTTTGCCGTCGGTACCAGTTATGGTCCGTGCTCGGCCCCACCCCCATGTAACCTGAGTCAGCTGGAAAACCCGTGCCTCGGTGACTGGTCGTCTCTTCTATATCAAATTTTTTAAACGGCTTGTCTGTTCGTTATCTGGCTAAAATTTCCCTGTTGGGTGTTGGGTGGTTTTTCCAGGTGGGTCACATTTTAGCGTAACTTTTCTTTCTGTGAGATCACGTGCCTATCACGGTTTTATCTCTGACTTGTCTCTGGGTCAGCTAGTTAAAGCTTCATAAATGTTCGAGCTCTAACAAATTGTCAAGTTTCACCTTCATGCTTGACCCTTAGTTGAACATCGAAAGTTGAATAATATTACGTTAGGCCAAAAAATTTCTGTGAACTTCCTTATCAATATGTAAAAGTGAGAGTCATTTCTATGGGTTTCTCTTCGCCCCCCATTTAAAAGTAGACATGTCTGTAGCTTGCTTTTTTCCCCATAGCATGCAGAAGGGGGTCTCTTTGAACTTCCCACCCTTTTATGCAGTTTGTGGCTCGGCGAAAACATAGAAACTCTTCGCCCATTTTTCCCAATCCGTGCCGGAAGGGAAAAGTTTCAGGGGATCGTAACGATACATCGCCATTTCTTCTCTCGACTTACTACCAGATAATAAAAACGACTCGAATGTCAGAAACAAAATCAGTAAACAAATCAAGTCCAACCCCGGCGTTTTTAAAATATTCTTTGACACAAAGAGGTTTGGGGTGGTGTAGTGGTTCTGAATAACTTTGTTAAGCCCGGGATCCCCCTTCTCATGATGAGAACGTTAACCGTCGCTCCAAAAAATTACGGGGGGCAACCCCCATTTCCCCGTTACAAAACGTTACGGGGTGTTTCCCTTGACATCTTCCCTCCCTCCCTTTCCTCCTCTCTCCCTTCTCTTCTCCTTTTCCTCCTCCTCTCTTTTTATTTATATATATAAAATTTTTGTGTGTGTGTGTGTGTGGGTGTGGGTGTGTTTATCAGCATTTTGGGTTTGGTTCACTAAACTTTCAGTTTTAGGGGGGCACCTTTGTGATTCAGATAGAACTTGGGCATGTCCATATTTCATATTTGCAATACATGACGTTTTCCCTTTCATGTAAATCATGTAATTTTCCATTTTTATTTTGGTTTGTTTTTTTTGGGTTTTATTGTAGAAATAGAAAAATGTTTTAGAGGTTTAAAGTGTCAACGCAAAAACATCGTGGGGGAGAGTTACCTTGGTACGTCACCCAAAAATGTCCCACCCACTTTCCCCGCGAAATGCGTTACAGAGGGCCCCTGTTTGGAGTGTTGGGAAAGCCCCGTAGGAAGGATTTTTTTTGCCAGTCCCAACAGGGCGGCAAGGTTAAAACCCCCTAGAGGAAAGGGGAAAAAATCTTTTTTTCGCACTTGATTTATTTTCGGTCTGCTTTTTTTGGGTGACTTGCAAACAGCCCCAATAAGAAAATTTAAATTGAATATGTATTGATCCTAGTTTTTGTGTTTTACATTTGGATTTAAAATTGGGGGCCCAGCTTTTCATGTTTTGGGCTATCTCCTTTTGTAAGACCCAAGTAACGCTTGGTACCGCAGAGTCTTGTATATAGTACCGGTGGTACGTTTTCAATGACTTCTGGTACGATATGGGGGAGGCACACACAAAAAAGGAGGATGTCAAAAATTGAATAACTTCTAAAATTTTTTTTACCCGTCCCCAATTTAGTCACAAAAATAATAGTCAATGCAGGGGTTTTAGCAAAGTTGCTTTAAAGAATATATGTTTCTTTTTGGATTTTTGTGGAAAGGGCCCTTGTTGGTCTGTTGTCTGCCTCCCTTGTTTTAACTGGCCCTGTCTGTCCCCCCCCCCCTCTCTCTTTTCTTTTGTTGCCCTCTCTCTCTCTCTCTCTTCTCTCTCTCTTCTCTCTCTCTCTCTCTTTCTCTCTATGTCCTGTGTTTCAGTCTCTCTCTCTTTCTTTTTCTCTCTGTCTTTCTCTCTTTCTTTTCCCCCCTTTTTCCCCTTTGTGGCCTTTCCCTCCCTTTCGTTTTTTTTATTTTAAAAAATTTGCACCCATGTAATTTTTTAAAATCTTTTCCTTTCCCGTTCCTGTTTTCTTCTTTTTTTATTTTTTTTATTTTTATTTTTTCAAAAAATGCCCGCCCCCCCCGAAGGGAACAGAAGACATGAAAAAATGTTGGCAGTTGCAAAGGGAAATGGGTTTCAAGCTGCTAAAGGGGGGAATTCGGCATTTAAGCCAAAAATCCCGCGTCATCCCCTTTGGCCTGAAAAAAATACGCCAACCTGAATGAAAGCCCCGTGGGGCCCATGCGTCTTGAAGGGGTTTGGGAAAGAGGAGTTGGTGCAGCCCAATCAACAAACTGGATAACTCTTCTTTGGCATCACAGTCTGGACCAAAAAAAATGGATACCAGATTGCTCTGTTATGGCAAAAAGGGTTCAGTTACAAAAAAAGCTCCCAACAAGCCTGGTATAAAACTTAGCGGAGCCCCCCGAAACCTCTCGGGCCCCCCCGAGGCCACTTCCATGGAAAAGAATGGGGGTTCAATCGCAGGAGTCGGCGAATTCTTCAACCTTTTTTCGGATAGTAAAGAACATGGTTTTATGCGGAACGGATCTACAAAGGGATAAAACGGTCATTCAACAGAAAGGCACCCCCAAAATCTTTCCCGAAAGGGGAAAAAAACAGTTGGAGCTGCAAAAAGTCGGAGCGTGGAGCCAACACTCGGGTCTATCCCATTGGGGCCACAGGACATTATCTCCCACAATGTTTTTTAAAAAAGAAAAGACTGGTGAGAGCTTAAAGGGGGATCGCCAACGGGCCCGTGTTTGCTGCACAGATTCTGGGGGGTGACTTGATGTTTTACCCAGTGGTTGCAGCACTTCTTTAAATCGGTAAAATTTTTAAAAACTCAGAAACAAGCCCCTGTTTTCCCTGGAGGGGCCCACTCATCCCACGAAAAAACCTGGAGGCCATCAAATGGCAAGGGAGAATGGGGGTTTCTTCCCTTTCCCGCCATCCCCCCCCAAAGACGCGCCTTTGGAGGGGACATTTTTAAGTCTTTTCAAGAGCTGGTAAAACGTTGAGATTGGCTTTCCCTAAGGACGAGGCCGGGGACGAGCTGTAGGGTGCATAAGCAGCGTTTTTTGGGAAAGGCATTTGTCAAGGCGGCCCAAAGGGAAACAGCAGTAAATGGCTTCAAAAAAGATGGACTAGGGCCCTCCAAATAGGCACGTTTTTGACGAAGGTTTTTAGATGGAAAGTGTCTTGGTGGATTGTCAAAAAAGTGATATGGAGCCAGCCAAACAGCTTCTCGAGCCCTGCCCCGGCCCCTCCGAGCACCTGTCCCCCGAAAAAATTCGAGCAAAGCCCCCGAACCGTCTCGACCCCGCCCAGAAACCCCCTCAAACCCGTCCCTGCCCCCTCCAGCCCCCGTCCCCGAACCTCTCCGCACCGTCCCGATTTGTCTCCGTACCGCCCCTGAACTGTTTCAGACCCCGTCCCTGAGGGCCCCCTTTTGGCCCCTGAAACTTTGTACGCTCAATCCCTCAAAAAAGGGGATGGCGATGCTTCTTCAGAGCGTCTCTATCCTCTCAACCCCGAACTGGTCCCGTCAAAGAAACCAAAAAAAATGGAGGTGTTTGGACCCCAAAAAAGGCCCATGGAATCCGAAGCTGACCTTTCAGGCAAGGGGGCGTTTCCCACATTTTTGTGAAAAAACTATGGGGGGCCAGGGGTGCAGAGCTTAACGCCGACATGCCAGAAGCCTCCATTTCTCAAAAAGTTGTGAACGGCCTACACTGAGGACCCCAAGGCAATGGTTGGGGAACTTGAGATCACAAGTACGGGAAAGACCTTGGGAGCCATCCCCGTTCACGTTGAGGGGGTAGTTCATCTTAGATACATGCAGGTGCAACACCAGGCTCCCCTGTGGTAAAGTCATCCCCCATGATGTTGGACAAGAGTCAATGGTTCCCGTAAACCCTTTGGTATTTCCCCCTACCCCAAAACAGTGCCCAAAAAGGGAGGACCCGCCCCGTCTCAGTCACAAGTTCTTACGGGCAGTCCTACAAAAACAATCTAGAAAAAAAAAAAAAACGCAAAGCGCGTCCCAAGGGGAACCCCGGACCAAAGGGCAAACCCGTGAAACGCTCCCTCCAGAAAGAAAAAGGTGCAGAGAGTCACGAGGCCGCAGCAGCGAGGGGGGAAAAAGAAAATCCAAGCTGCATCGTTGCTGTGAGCGGTTCAAAGGGCAGAAGAGCAGAGAGAAGTGGCAGCTTTGCTACATGTAAACGTGGGCGCATGTGCAGTGTACACAAAAAAGATGGTATGTGTACTTCCATACTCGACTGGCGAGACTTATGTAGGGGTGAAAAATTCAAGCCTGTTTTGACGTTCTCAATTCATTTCTTCACCTTAACTCCCATTTTGTGCTATTATTGTTCTTTGTTCATTTGGGTAAAAAAAAACAAATTCAACTTAATTGGCTGTGTTTTGTGTGGGTGTGGTTTGTGTGTGGTGTGTGTGTGTGGGTTTTGTGTGTGTGTAGTGTGTGGTGTGTGGAGTTGTGGCCCTTTCTTGTCAGGTGTGAGTCTTTGTGTGTGCTGTGTGTGAGCGGGTTGTATGTGCCAATTGCCATGTTGTAGGGCTGTGTCACACTGAATGAGCTGGAGTAAGAGCATTATAAGTGGCCTATTACTGGATTTCATCCTCAATTGCAATAATACTTTTCAAATGATTATGGATAGTGTGTGGGGGTGTAAATGTTTTTTAGTCTGCTGTGTTGGTCACATGCAGATAGAGAAAGCTAAATTCGCTCTAGAGAGAAGTGGGAGTGATTATTTAATATGTACCACTAGGTCACTGATATCGTACCCCCGGTACGTTATAAGTGACTGACGGGTACGCATTACAGAAACCGGCCTTCTAATTCGTACTCTTTGGGTGATTTTTAAAATTCGTACTGAAACCATTCTTTTTTTTTTTCCCTTGAAAAAAATATACGGAACGATTGAAGGCACAGAGATGAGTGTTTGTGCACAATTTGACGTCCCTAGAAAAAGAGTTTGCGCCATTGAGCTGTTTTTTCCTTAAGTGGTACGATATCAGTAACCCTCCCCTATATCACGGTCATCATTATATTTCAACTCCATGATCCCCTCCTTAACTGCCTCGTTTTACGACCAAAACCAGAAGAGCACACAAAACAAAATGTGAAGTAACGCAGTTTTAATGCATGACACAAAACGGGACAAGAAATTTTCGGCAATATGCCTTCCTCCAGCGACAAAAACCCCCAAAACAGTACAGACATCAACATGCACAATACTCCCTTGTGAAGCCAAGGGATCCACTCTCTCTTTATCTTTCTACTATCTATCTATCTTTCTTTTCTACTATCTATCATCTCTCTATTACCTATCTATATATCTATGTGTATATTTATGTCGATCCATATCTATATTTCTATAAATCATCAGTACGCAACTCTCTCTCTCTCTCTCTCTCTCTCTCTCTCTCTCTCTCTCTCTCTCCCCTCTCTCTCTCTCTGGTGTGTGTTGGGGTGTTATATATATATTATATATATATATATTATATTATATATATTATTATATATATATTATAAAATATAAAAATAAAATTTTTAAAAAAAGTTAAAAGAGGAATCTTAAAACTATCTACAAATTTGTTTCAAGCGTGTTGCGCTGTCATCAGGATGGTTTTTTGGTTTGCCCACCGCGTGTTATATAGCGTGTGGGCTCCGTTTGCGGTTGTTTGCACGTGGGGTTGGCTGCACGTGTTTTTTGCGGGCTTTCTTGGTTTTGGTTTTGGGTTGTTCACTAACAACGATTTCCATTTATGCCTGCAGTTGTTTTCTATTTCCCGTTTTGGTGTTTAAAGTTGTAAGTGTGGTTTGCATAGTATTAAAACCATTTTTCAGTTAACATAGGTTGCACCTTTTGAAACATTGCGTATGGTGATGCTCTTTTTATGATTTTCCAGGATATATTTGTAGCTTGTTTTTGCGTCTTTAGTTTCCAGATATATTTGCTCATTTTCTGTTTGGTTTTTATATTTTTCTATATTAAATTGACTGTTTGTGGTTTGCATATCTGGTTTTGAAGTGGTTTTCAGTGATCCCTATGTATGTTTCTTTTTCATTTTCTGATGTACAGTAGCCTGGTTACAATGTTGTTGTGAGACATTTATTGTTTGGGGGCACTGCTCCTTTCTGGTGCAATTGCAAGTTTTCCCTTTTCTTCACCCTTCTTTGCTGTGTTGATTTTCATTTTGTTGGATGCGTCAATTGGTTTTGGAGGTGGGCATACATGAGTACGATAGTTTGACAGTGTTTTTGTTAAATATTTTGGACAGTTTGTGTTTTTTTGGGGAAATGAAGTTAGGATTTTGAAGAATTTTTTCCCCTATGTTTGTTTTAGAGTTTCCCGTCGTATGGGGGTTATACCATATGCTTTTTCTTTTCCTATTTTTCTTGCTTTTATTTGTGTTTTTGTCTGGGTTGTATTGTAATTTGTAATTGTATCCACTTGTTTGTAGCCTCCTGGTATTCTACTAGCTGCATTGTTGAACACTCTCTCTCTGCATGACAGTTTTGATAGTTCTCTTGTTTATGCCATGGGGTATGGTCTTTAATATAGGTTTGGGGGAATGGTTACTTTTGGTGTGTACATAAAGAGGTGTATCGTTGGGTTTCTTGTATGGTTTATTATATGTGATTGTTGAGATCCGTGTTATGTTAAGTAGTTCACTACCTTTTTGTTTGCTTCAATGGTATCTTTAAGTTGGGGTTTTGGAAAATTTTGCATAGTTCTTTCTTCTTGTTTTCGATGGTTCTTGGATTGTTTGGTTAGTGCTGCAAGGCCATCGTCTCGTATAGTCCCACTTGTTTTCCGAGTTTTTTCTTGATGTTGGACAGCATGCATAGTCCCACCAGTTCACAGTTTCTGCACCATCATATGATCCCATGGTTACGTCGAATGTTGAGTTTCTGTTGGTTTTCCTGATCCAGGTTTATTTTTGCTGTGTAGTATTGTTTGCTTTGGTGTGAAGAATGATTTCCTTTCTGACCCTGTTCTGTCTGTGTGGTTACATGGCACAACTTCAGGGCTTTGGTGCGTAGTTCTCATCATATAGATGGTAAAAGTTACTATGTCACAATGTGATGAATACTGTATTACTTGTCTATTGAGTTTTTGAACCATTGGGATAAACTTCGTTTGTGGTTCTTCCAGAGGTTGTATCAGAGTTTGATTTTACGTTCTTTATTATTTTTTCCAGAATTTTCTTGCTTTTTTTGCCTAATTCAGATGTGGATGGGCTTTTATTAGTCTACATGTTGGATTGTTATGGAAAAATGGGTTGTGGTCTGGGAGTGTTATGAAAGCATCTTGTGTTGCTGTCGCTTCTTCTGTCACTTAGGACTATGCGCTCTGCAAGCTTCTTTTTCTTTAGTGCGGCTACAGTCATATATATTTTGTCGCCTTTGTTGTAGTTTTTTGGATGTTTTTGTTCAAGGAGTGGAGAGTATTCTTTGGGGTCATTATTGTAGTCATGTGCTAGTCTATCGCCAGCCCTTCACAAGTATTTTTTTAGTCATTTTGTACTTGTTTTTATTTGTTTTTTTTTTAGTGTTGTTTGGAAACCGTTGTTAGATTTCTTTGAATTCATATTGGTTATCATTCTTTGTCATTTGATTCTTAAAAGGGTTTCCTTTCGTCTATGGCGGTGGTGCTCGCCAGGATTTGAAATCGTAGGTGTTTTTGACCTCTTTTTTGTATTGGGGGTTCAGAAAAAAGAATGCTTTCCAGTCTCATATTATGTACAACCTTTTCTGTTTGTTCTATTAATGTTTTATATATGATTGCGGATTTTGAAAACTGTCTCTTTTTTGTGACTGACTAAAATTGGTTTCTCCATTTTAAAATCCTTCAGGCCACAGTGCTCAACGTGAGGAGCGATTAAGATCAGTATATTTAAAATCCTAAAACAAGTTTTTAGTGCTCAACCCCTTGGGGGAGCTACATTAATTAATACAAGTTAAAAGAGGAAATCGTAAAACTATCTACAAATTTGTTTCAAGCGTGTTGCGCTGGTCATCAGGATGTTTTTGGTTTGCCCACCGCCAATGTTATATGCGTGTGGGGCTCCAGTTTGCGGTTGTTTGCACGTGCGGGTTGGCTGCCGTGTTTTTTGGGGGGCTTTCAGGTTTTGTTTTGGGTGTTTGTTGTTCACTAAACAACGATTTCCATTTATGCCTGCCGTTGTTTACTATATTGTTTTGGTGTTGATAAAGTGATAAGTGTGGTTTGATAGTATTACTATTTTTCAGTTAAAATAGGTTGCACCGTTTTTGAACCATTGCTGTATGGTGATGCTCTTTTTATGATTTTCCAGGATATATTGTAGCTTGTTTTTGCGGTTCTTTAAGTTTCCAGATATATTTCTCAGTTCTGTTTGGTTTTTTTATTTTTCTTTATTAATGAGACTGTTTTGTGGTTTGCATATCTGGTTTGAAGTGGGTTTTCAGTGATCCTAAGTATGTTTCCTTTTTCATTTCTTCTGTTGTCACGTAGCCTGGTATACAATGATGTTGTTGTAGACATTTATTGTTTAGTGGGCACTGCTCCTTTCGGTGTGCAATAGCAAGATTTCCTTTCTTCACCCTTCTTTGCTGTGTTGAATTTCATTTTGTTGGATGCGTCATTAGGATTTTGGAGGTTGGGCATACCTGAGTACGCTAGGTTTGACAGTTTTTTGGTAAATATTTTGGACAGTTTGTGTTCTTTTGGAAATGAAGTTGTTAGGATGTTGAAGAATTCTTTCCCTAGTTTGGGTTTGAGTTTCCCGTCGTATGGGGGGTTATACCATAGGACCAAAGCCCTGAAGGTTGCAGTAACCACACAGACTAACAGTGGTTTTTCAGAAATAGGTAATCATTCTCCAACCAAGGAAAACATTACTACACAGCATAAAATGAACCTGGATCAGGAATACCACAGAAAAGACTCAAACATTCGACGGACCATGGGATTATATGATGGTTGCAGAAACTTGTGACATGGTCGGATATTCATGCAGTCCAACATCAAAAAAAATCGGGAAACAAGTCAGAACTATACAGAGCCGCGGCCTTGCTGCACTACCCAACAATCCAAAGAGACCATCGAATACAAGAAGAAAGAACTATGCAAAAATCTTCCAAAACCACACCTTAAAGATTTACCATTTTGAAGCAAACAAATAGGTAGTGAACTACTTAGACAGTAACACTGGATCTCAACAATACAGATATAAAATACACAACCCAACGATACACCTCTGTATGTACCACACCAAAGTAACCATCCACCATCTATATTTAAAGACCATACCCCATGGCATAAACAAGAGACTATCAAACCTGTCATGCAGGTGAGTGAGTGTTCAACAATGCAGCGTAGAATTTACCAGGAGGGCACTACAAACCAAGTGGGATCCAATTACCAATCCAATACACCCGGACAACACACAAATAAAGCTAGAAAAGAAAAATAGGAAACAGAAAAATCATCTGGCATAACCCCCCTTTACGACGGGATAACTCAAAACAACATAGGGGAAAGGATTCTTCAAAATTCCTAACTTTCTATTTTCCAAAAGACCACAAACTGTCCAAAATATTTAAAAAAAACACTCCGTCAAACTATCTTATCTTTATGCCCCACCTCAAACACCTAATTGGACGCATCCAACACAATGAAATGAAAATCAACACAGCAAAGAAGGGTGAAGAAAGGAAATCTTTGCAATTCCACCAGAAAGAAGCAGTGCCCACTAAATAATAAATGTTTCACAACAACATTGTATTTACCAGGCTACGGTGGACATCAGAAAATGAAAAAGAAACATACATAGGGTTCACTGAAAACCACTTCAAAAACCAAATATGCCAAACACAAACAGACATATAATACAGAAAAATATAAAAACCAAACAAGAACTGAGCAAATATATTGACAACTTAAAGACGCAAAAACAAGGCCATTTATCTGGAACAATCATAAAAGGTGCATCCACCTACAGCAATGTTTTCCAAAAAGGTGCAACTTATGTTTAACTGAAAAGGTTAATACTATGCAACCCACACTTTATCAACTTTAAACACCAAAACAGAAATAGTAAACAACTGCAGGCATAAAGGAAATCATTGTTAGTGAAGGCCCCCCCCCCCAAAACCCAAAAAAAAACAAAAACCTCGGAAAGCCCCCCAAAAACACGGTGGCAGCCAACCCGCACGGGCAAAACACCGCAACCCGGGAGCCCACACGTATATAACATCGGCGGTGGGCAAACAAAAACCATCCTGTATGACAGCGCAACACGCTTGAAACAAATTTGTAGTAGTTTTAAGTTTCTCTCTTAACTTGTTTTAATTAATGTTGCTCCCACAAAAATGGGTTGTACTGCACTTAAACATTGGTTTAGGCATTTAAATAATACTGCTATATATATGATTGATTATTATAAACAAAAGCTTGCTCTTATGTCTTAGATTGAAGAACTCGGGGGAGATACGCATTTCATACCTGAGTGGGCAGATGATTCTGCCTAATAACCGAATGTGCATGAGTGGGTGGCGGGGGAAAAATTAAAATACATGCTTCTCACGATGAGCCTCAGCAAGCTTCTCTTCTCCAAGGGGGGCGCGACATCCTCAATAGGGAGGGAATCTCACTAACATCTAACTCCTGGTCATTTACCGTATTCGAAACTTGGTGGTTTCTCTCAGTGCCGCGGAAAGTGGTTTATTTGACTCCTCTGCCTTTTCAGTTTTAAGAAGAAGAATGGAATCCCCGAACAGGCTGGTGTTGCATTACTGTAGTATGTTTGTTGAGGTTTTCAAAAAACCACCCCAAAGGTGCCATCTAAGAAGCAAACTGAAAATCATAAAGCGACAAATACAAGTTACATTTTCTTGTGAAAAGTAGAAAATATAAAATAAGATATCCTCTAAGACACAAGTGCTGAGGGCAGTTCTTGGAATGAATCCGCAAGGGACTAAAATACAACAAACTAATAAATTCCAAGGATAAGTCCGAGCAAGACTGGTTTCCAGCAACTTTACAGCGCAGCTTGGTGTTTCCAATGAGTGCAAGAACTATTGAATTATAAACCAAGCTTGCTCTTATGTCTTAGATTGAAGAAAATACGGGGAGATTCGCATTTATACATGCAGTGGCAGATGATTCTGCCAACCTAACCGTATGTGCTTGAGTGGGTGGATGGGGGAAAAAAATTCAACATAAATTGCCTTTCTCAAAATGAGGCTTCAGCAAGTTAGTATTCTCCAAAGGGGGAGAATCCTCCAATAGGGAGGGAAACTCACTAAACATATAACTCTGGTCATATACGCTATTTCGAAACTTGGTGGTTTCTCCTCAGTGACCGCAGAACGTGGATTAATTTGAACTCCTCTGTCCAAAATATTAACCAAAAAACTGTCAAACTATCGACTCATGTATGCCCAAACCTCACCAAACCTAATTGAGCTCCAACAAAATGAAAATTCAACACAGCATAAAGACGGGTATGTGTGTTGTGTTTGTGCGTGTTTGTGCGCGCACGAGCGCGCGCGTGTGTGTGTGTGGGTGTGTGTGTGTGTGTTGTGTGTGTGTGTGTGTGTGTTGGTGTGTGGGCGTGCGTGTGGTGTGTGGTGTGTGTGTGTGTGTGTGTGGTGTGTGTGTGGTGTCGTGTTGTGTGTGTGTGTGTGTGTGTGTGGATGCTGTATGAATGTGATGTTTGTCTGTATGGTGTATGTGTGTATGTATGTATGTATGGCATGTATGTATGTATGAATGTAAATAGTATGTATTGTCCATCGATTTTCTATTATCCATATATTAATTTGTCTAGTTAGTCACATTATCTATCTATTCTATTATAGCTATCTATCTGATCTATCTATCTATCTGTCTGTCTGTCTGTCTGTCTGTCTGTCTGTCTGTCTGTTTGCCTGCCTGCCTGCCTGCCTGCTGCCTGCCTGCCTGCCTGCCTGCCTGCCTGCCTGCCTGCCTGCCTGCACTGTATGTTGTTGTCTGTCTATCTATCTCTCTATCATCTATCTATTATCTATCTTATCTATCTATCTATCTATCTAAGATACGCTGTACCGACACCCCGGAGGGGTTGAGAGGTTCTGTAGACCTGCACAGTACGACCAATGCTAACATATAGCCCAAAATGCTTTCCATCTCCATAATAAAGGCCATGGATACTTTGAGACCATTCCTGGCTGATGTATGCTTTAAGATGTAAATTGTATGTGTAAACGTCCATCAGGCAAATAGCATGGAAACCATC
Organism: Conus ventricosus; assembly: GCA_018398815.1. Classification (NCBI taxonomy): domain Eukaryota; kingdom Metazoa; phylum Mollusca; class Gastropoda; order Neogastropoda; family Conidae; genus Conus; species Conus ventricosus. The sequence goes on from CM031623.1 coordinate 24,903,924, forward strand.
GCAGAATATGACCACACTAATCCCACACAAACACCAAGGCGTCGGAAGAAAATAAATCAAAGCAAATGCAAAAACCACTCGCGATAACAAACTGATTTGAGGCATCTTGCTGAAGTTTGTCGACACGATCAACGGTCCAACACAAAAGCCTGCCTGGGAACAGTGCTTTCAAAAATCAAATCCATCCAACGATCTCCCGGTTCCGAAGTGTGGAATGATGCTACACAGGCGATGTCAGTTTTTGCTCTATGCTTGTCAACAGGCATTTTAGTACAGGCTTTCTACAATAGCTGTTGGCAACCTCACACAAGACTCCGTTTATACTGATGAAGAAGTGCCGAATCAGGCAGCGCCGTTGAAGGCATGCTGACAATATATAGAAATTACAATAAAATTAATAGGGTCACATTTTGCCGATAATCTAGTTCCGACGAAATAATTTTTCTCCAGCTATGAAACCAGGAAGTAGCAGGCGAGAAGAAAGAATGAAGGCCCATGCAGCAAATGGACAGGCCTCTGACTTGGTCAATTCCCAAAAGAGTGCTTGAGGACCGACACGCACGGGGAGGAATGTCAGTGCAAGTGGTGTGTCAGACGGGTAACTTTCTGCTCAACCGTGACACGTGGAGACGCACTATTTTTGGTATTTTTTACAAAAAATTACAGACAGTAAACCAAACCGAATTACAACAATAAAAGATTTTGTTTTTGAAACTTCAAATCATGTTGTTTTGAGAAAAAAATATAAGTCCTGTGCTCGTACACACGTCTCTCACCTCTTGGTTTGAAAAGTGTAGGCAAAACAGCTCTCAGCAAAAAAACTTTTCCTCACTTAGTATGGATGAAAAATCAATATGATCCAAAACTGTAGTCAACACACTGTGTCGCAAAGCATAAAAACAATGTATCTTTTCACACAACACAGCTGTGTGATGGTCTAAAACCTCAAAACAGAGGCTGCTGTCGCAAATTTGAAGACCAAAAATTGCCAAAAAATTCATCCCCATTTGGATGTGCAACCCCGCTCCCCATCGTCCACTCTATCCTCTCTGTCCGATTCGGCAAAGTTCGGAATAACAGTTCAGAGAAGTTCGACATGGTATCGGAATACAGTTTCCCCCCAGTTCTTCATTTGATCGTTCTTCCATTATTCTCTTCAATTACTTCTTGAAATAAGATGTTTCCGTTCGCTACCACTCGCTGACGCTGCGGTGCTGGCCGTCAAACATGGTTGGAACACGGGCAGCCAGAGTTAATCTCCAGCTTTTCCCATACTATGAGCGAAAAAAGTAGAATTAACCGGAGATATACACCAAGGGAGAGTACCACCTATCGAAGAAATCCTCAGGCTTTCTGTAGATACGACGATTGATTCCTCAGTCCGCCTCAGCTGCGGAGCTGGAATAGCTAGGTGGTTGGAGCGCCGGATCGTAATCTTGGTGATCCTGGGGTTGCGGGTTCGAGCCTCCGCCGGGCGTTTTCGGTACAGGGGGATTTTTCCCTCGGAGTTAAACAGTTGTTCTGACTCATTTCCACCCATACAGTCTTCGACTGGAGACTATAAACCGTGGGTCCGTGTGTGACGCACGCATACATCTTGCAAACACGTAAAAATCCATCACCAACTTTCGGAGGGAGTAGGCCAGTTTGGCGTGGTTATGGATGACACTTCCTCATAGCATGCCCCCTGCGTGAGAAATGGAAAGAATCGAAGGAAAGTAAGGAAATGATGTGCTCGATATGAACGTATGACTGGATGACATCAGGAAACCGACTGAATGACGCGCCGGCTGGCAGCTCTTCAGTCGGCACTACCCAGGTAGGCAGCCCGTTGTGTGAAACGAGTGTTGATTGTAAAGCGCTTAGGCTTGGTCTCTAGCCGAGAATAGGGCTCAATAAGTATTCACTATTTATTATCTATTATTATGAAACTTCGGTAAATCGTTATGCTCATCTGGCGGGCGACGGTCTGGGTAAAGCCTAGATACTGTGCACCAAAATACACTTAATGCCGAAGCTATTTAGCAGCATCTGCAGCATTCGATGTCGTGGTCGTCGTCGTTGTTGTTTGTTGAGGAGTTGGTCATTCCATTCGATTCAGAATCACAGCAGAGCAAGGTATTTCAAAAGGCCTAGAGTTGTTCACACACCTAAACCACAGTCACCTTTAATGCCATACATCACTAGCCATGACGAATTACACGTATTAGCATCGATATTATATATGGGTGATCACTGTTGCCTCTTATTTCATCTTGTACACCGGTATCACAGAAGTGACTAGTCATGCCGTCTGCACGATTGTGCGTCTCCCTAGTGCAACAGTGTGCTGTACATTGGACATTTAAAGTGTTACATGGCTCATACAAAATGTCACCTGGATATTGGCATCGTTGGTACAGAACGTCACAGAAGTGTGGAAATGTTGTGCCGGAGAGACATACTTTACACATGACATCACCGCATGATCTGCAATTTTCATGAGATGCTATGACACTGTTGTCTCTTTCCTCGTAAAACAAATACACCAGCTCAGGCTTATCCTCCCTATTTTACTAGTAAAAGGCAAGGCTATGCCGCTTTGACTTTTTGACCCGAGATTAAACATGATTTCTCGTGAAAATTACAAGTGAATTTAAATAAACACAATATGCTTGCGTTTGGTAACAAGCATTAAAATCGGACGTTGAAATAATGCTTTGAACTCTTGTTTGTAAAAATGCCTGTTCTACTGAGGATGCACTTTGTAAAAAAAAAAACAATTAGTTCTCACTCGTTGGCATGCATTTGACCTGGTACAGTTAAAGCGAAGGAATGTGTTGCTCTACAGGATAAGCAAATGTATAGTTTAACATAACCTTAATTTAGGTTTGTTTGTGAAGTATTTTGATTCCCAGGTTTCAAACCATTGCTCTGTACGACGCCGCAGATTTGGGGACTACATTATGCAGCCCCGCCTTAATGAAAGTAAAATGTGTTGCAGGCGCTGAAATGCGGAAGACCCAATAACTTTGTCGGGCGGATATCCAGTAGATATCTTATTCATTTATATTCTGTGAATCTGTATTTGATTTGTTGCTGTTATTCAACAAAAATGGATCGATAAAGATTACAGGAAAGCCTAATGCTGTCATAATCCGACGGACGAGGAACAAAGAAGTCCTGTTTTTCATAAATTTCCATGCAAAGAAAGAATCAATTTGAATATGGTTACGTATGAATAAAGCCCAATACGAGGCAAAAATGAAGGGCCTGTTTCTCCTGTGGGTTTAAAAACGGCACTAATGGACATTGCAGTAGCAGGAATGATTAATTTAAGCGTAAACAATACGGCATGACATTTGTATATAGCATGCACTGTGACTGGTACACAATGCATATTCCCGCAGCGAGGTGGAGTAAGCGAACACTTAAACTTACATGACCAAGATGTAGACTGAGAATTTCAGACATTGCCACCGATCCTTTATCTGGTCCGTATACATCTGAAATGGAGGTCTCATTTCTTCACACTAAATTAAAATGTAAAAGAAGATGAACTGCATATTTGAATCTGCTACACACCGCTTAATCTGAGAGGACAAAATATTACCAGCATGAGTTTCCCGGGTTCAGACTTTCAGTTACATCTGTTCTGGACATCGTAGATTGAATTCATGGGGAAGGAAAAGGTTCAATTTACTTTATTAAGGCATTTCAGATTCGATCTGGAACGAACTCATCAAGGGAGAAACTTTGGAGCCTGTTTAGTGTTCTCGTAGTTCATATTTAAATACTGCGTGTATGTTCGCATCACGCCTTCATATGAACTAAATGACTTTACATGAATAAGCCATTCTGGTTTCCAAGTTCCGAGTTCGTTCTCTCTCTCTTCTCTCTTCTCTCTCTCTCTCTCTCTCTCTCTCTCTCTCCTCTCTCTCTCTCTCTCTCTTCTGTTGATTTGATTTTTTTTTCCTGGCCCGATGATGGGAAATGACCGTCCTAATGCTGCTGCTGCGTTTACCTTCGGAACTGGTTACAGTGCTGAGGCTTGCATGGTTGTTAGAGGGACTGGTATGAGGTCCCATGAATTCTAAGGCTGGATTCGTTGTTACGTTCAAAATTGGTCTCAAACCTCTGTCGTACTGTGGGCAGTTAAATCCCAGTCTGCACGACTAGAAACAGAGCGCGGAGCACTGCGATAGTTACAGAGGCTATGCAAGGTAGAATACCACGAACATGATTTAGTTGGTTCTTTTCGTTTGCATGAGAATTTAACATGTCTGTTGACATAGTTGACCTACATATGGTACTGTTCAACTTATGTGTCCTTTTCAAGTCGTATGCTTGGCGTTGCAAATGGCTTTTTAACGCACATCAGAGAGTTCCCATGTGTAAGTTACAAACCCCCGTCGATCCGAATTCCACATATCTATTTTGCATCACAATATCATGATGAGCCACATGTGTGGTCTTTTTTGACTGTCCAGTATCTTTTTTGGTATCCAATGAATTCTTTTGTTGTTTTGATTTATGGATTGATTGTGTGCGTGCGTGCGTGCTGCGTGTACGCGCGCGCGCGCGCGGTGTGTGTGTGTTTATGTGTGTTGTGGTGTTTTGAAACAGTGCTAAAAAAAACCACAAAAAACCTGGCTGCCAATAGTACAGCTTAGTTGTTAGAAGCAACATTCTTTCACGTACATGTCAAAATCGCTGATACATGATAACACGGCATTACACAACATGGAACAGCTCACAATGCTGTGCAATTTGTTGAGTGTTAACTTTAAAAAAAATGATTGGGTCCATGTTTTAAGATTACCAAATATTGGAGTATGTGGAAAGAGTGAAAAAAAAAGTATTTTCAAAACACGTCATAGCTCACACGGAAAAAAAATCAGGGCAATGTATTTCAGAGCTGAGTTTTCACTATTCGGAGGTGTGAATGGGTTAACTGTGGATTTGTATAACCAGGTGAGTGCTTTCCAATGAATGTTTTCCGACTGAGGTCAGTTGAACATTCCCTCTGTTGTTTCACCCTTATATTCTGGCTTTGATGTAATGACCCAGTTCTGGCATGGCTCCAGGAAAGACAAAAAAAAATCTGCCATTCTGATGGCAATATGGAGTGGAGTGGTCTAGAACCGGTAAAAATACTGGCATATCTTTAACATATATGCCATAATGCTGAGGTGACTATCAGACTGCTGGCAAACCTATAATGTATATGTCCGAACTGGCGCATTTCTGGAAAATTCTGGTCAACATTTTGGGCCATAATGAGTTTTAATGTTGCCAGTTCTGGAGCTAAGCTGCTCATTTGTGCGGTTGTCTTGGCTCTAAAAGAATTCTTGTGGATGGGTTGTACTGAGCAAAAAAGTTGTTTGTCACTTTCAAGGCTGTTACTTTCATGGATATGGCTGCTTCCCCGATAGTTCAAACTTTAAGTGTGAGTGGAAGCACCCGAAACGCCAAAACCCAAGGGCAGCAGATTTGCGATTGTCTTACAACATGGCCACATTTCCCAAAACCCCCATCACATAAAGACATTATAAAGGCTGTGCAAGACCAGACCAGGTCTGGATTGATCCAGTGTGACATTAAAATCACACCCATCCCCACGCTCACTTGAGTACCCTGTAACCTGTCTTCAAAATCGTGCAAGTGTCCAGTCAAGACATCGAGGACTACATGAAACAATTAGTGGAACAACATCATCTGCTGACCCAGTCAAGACAAACACTTAGCTCCAGTTACTTTGGGAGGAATCTTGATGGCCACACACCTATCAATGTGGTATGGGGACTAATGGTCGTGAGGTGACTGACATCAATGAGTCATCGAGTATGTACCAAGCCCTGCACAAACCCTTTGGAAAAGTTATTCGTAGCTCAGGTGACAAAGACGCAACCAAAACAATATTGACAGAGACAGTGAACGTTATTAGGAAACATTACCCCGATCCAAGCCATGGAAACTCTGACAGGTTTTCAGAGCCTTGAAAGCAGGAGAGATGCCATAGTCCTCACCCAGGCTGCCAAATTCAAGAGGATGAAAATCACCCCACGAACAAAAGAATGTCAGAGCCAACCAAGTGCAGACTGAAGCGTAGCAGTTTTGTGCACAACGCTCGCAGACTCGAGAGGCAGGACCCTGAACTGCTACAGCAAGGGAACAAGCAGATCCCAACACACAGCTCTGTACCCGCTTGGAGAAGGGACCATTTCCGGAAGTCAGAGAGACAATCCCAGGCATTCTCACAAAGGGCACACAGTCAGAACCAGAGAAGAAAACACTAGCTCTAGACCATATGGAACAGGCATATCCCAAGGAGCTGAGGACGTATGCATACACGGACGGCTCAGCAGAGGAGGCTACCAGAAATGGAGGTGGAGGAATATTCCTAACCTTGAAGGATGGAACACACGTCCGACAAGCCATCCCCACTGGCAAATTCTCCACGAACTACAAGCTGAGCAGACGCATTGCAGACAGCAGCGGAGACACTGTGTGCGAATAAGGAGGCCATACATCCCAAAGTCGTCATCTTCTCTGATGCACTGTCAGTACTGCAGGCTGTACAGAACCCAAAGAACAAGGACCTCAACCCCCTTGTCTCTGCACTTGCCAGACTGCAGCAGGCCGCTGAACTAACCGTCATTCAGTGGATACCCTCACACTGCAACATAACAGGCAATGAGGAGGCAGACCGACTGGCGAAGGAAGGAGGCAGCAGCCAGAAGAGAACAGGAAATCTTCTATGTAGAGCCCAGACTATCAACAAGGAAAGCAAAAAAAATGTCATCAGATACATCAAATTATAACCATACCAGATGCCAACTTACCTCCTACCCAGACCATACAGAGTAACATTGTAGCTAAGGACGCCACTTCCTGTCTACACCATCGCATGTTTCACAAGGTTCCGCACTGGCAAGTCTGCAGTGTGCCCCTGCGGTTACAGGCCCCAATGTACAGTGGAACACTTCCTACAGACTGTCCACTCACCAAAACATGAAGCAGAGACTTGGCTGCTTACCATTGAATGAGGAGAGAACTCCAACTGGATCTCTGGAGGGGCCTACCGCCAGACGGCAGCTTCGTCAGTGCATCGGGGGTTCCTGTCTGAGCAAACACCGAAGATGAAGGAAACATTACGTATGACAAACGCTTATCAGCAAAGGCAAGTGTGGGATATGTCGCCTATTGGCTTATCATCAGGTAAGTCCATCAACATGCCCAATTCACAACCTGACAAACCTGCATGGAAGGTGTAAAGGAATTGTGAATGCTCTGACACGGTCAACAGTACCCGCGCGCTATTGTGGAATCCAGAATATTAGTTTTCTTTTGTTTTGATGACAATGCAATGAATAATAATACTGTGGGCGTGGTCGAGTGACGTAACAAACTAATCTAGTTTTCGTAATAGGTGCTATAAAATGTTATCAACCAACGCCTCGACGGACGGCCAATTGTAAAGGAACAATATGAAGTTGAACAATAGAAAGTTATATTTTAAATAAAGAATCTCATAAGTACATGAATAAAAAAATGTTTTTGTTTTAAAACGTTGTCACCGTACATTAAACCATCACCACGGTGAACTATTTCGACATTTGTTTACAAACCACTACTGACAGGAACTGGAAACACAATAGATCCAGAAGGGATGCCACTAATGGATCGAAGGGAAATAAATTGATCGATTTGTAGATCGCTCAATCATTTGCAGATCATCACAGAAGAAGGAGGGATTGAAGGAAAATTTATTATTATGTATGTTAAACTCATTCGCGCCAGATGCAGCCGTTTAGAAGCAGTCCCCCGAGAATGGGGAAGTTGAAAAAAATCATTATTATTACTGATCCTTAATTTGAAAATGCCATCTCTTTCAGCGTAATTCGATATTCATTCGAAATCGTCAGGATAGTTATTTTCTTTGTTACAGAGTTTTTCAAATAGTCCGTGGACTTAACGGATGAGGTTCGAGTCTTCACCCATCAAAATCAGCACATATTCATCAGCTTTAAAAGCACTAAAAAAAATGTAATATTTTTTTTAACGTTTTCGACGTGAACTGGGTTACGAAGAAGACATAATTCAAGAACATTAAAATTGTCTAATGTTAGTAAAATCGACATCATAATGTTTCTACTACGCGAAGACCTTACACGTCGAATGAATCTTGAATGATTTCCCTGATCTAATTACGAGTTCAGTGACGATCTATCAATCTCCTACATTGAGAACATATATACAAATATTTTCGTGATCGCGCAGAACGTGAAAAAGCAACGTAGTTCCGTTCAAGCAATCAAGCAAGAATTGTTTTAATTGTGAATTGGAACAAGTGAAATTTCAAATATATCATCCGTTCATTTCCAGCAGGAATTTAACTTCGGTTCTACGAGTAAGACCAACTGCATCAACAACGTGGTCAACATCTCCATCCAGCCTTCATGAATATGAAAACGACATTAACTTCATGACTCCCAAGCGAGTAGATGTGTAATTTTGCTGATGTCTAACATCAGCTGGCATAACCTACACACACATGAACAGGACAAGCGCACACGAAGTTAAAGTAATTGATAAAACTAACCGTTCACTCAGTCGGATTCGATCCTTGGGCCCCGACGACAACTATTACCCTACGGAATCAACCATGCCTCACACTGTGAAGGAATTTGTATGTACGACGTCCTGCCACGGACTTTTTCGACTGCAGTTCGGCTTACACAGGATAGTACAAGTGGTTTATACTAATAACTCTCAGGGGAAAATCTGAAACCATCTGATTTCTGAATGAAGAAGGGGTCTCAGAATGAGAGTAGGGGGTGATCTGAGGTGATCTGAGACGGAATATTTCTGAAAACAGCTGATGCAGACACTGTGCGTCTTCCTTCTTCTTCTTGCAAGCTACAGACTAGAACCCTAGAGGTGCTAATGAAGACTCTTTAAGGTGAGAGGCACTCCAGAAGAACCACAGAGCTTCACCCACGTCAATGGGCCAGCAGCCAATCTCTGTCTTAGTGTTTAGATGTGTTGTCACTATCTGCAGGAAATAGTTCCCAGTCATTGGGAAGGGGAGCTGGGGCTCAGAGCTGTGGCTATTGAAAGACCGTGTGAAGTGAATTCAACCACTCGAACTACGTGGAGTGGAGAGTAATACTATTCCAATAGGAGTTTTGTGTAGTGCTATGGGGAACCGGAACATTATGATACCACACCTTTCATGCTGAAACTTTGGTTCTGGAGGCAACAAAGTTCATTACTTTGATACATTTTACCTGATTTGATTCGATCAACCAAACCCACATTGAGGGGCCATGGAAACTTTGTGTCATTTCGTTTACTTTTTTGCTACACATACAGCACTCTATAAAAACATACAAAGAAAGCAAGTACCCCGGTAAACACTCCATTAAAATATTGTAATCAAGTAAACATACAAACACTACCAATCCCTTGAGCTTTACATCGCCTTCGGCAGCTGAATCAACAGTGGGCTGGGGATGGGTTGAAGGCATAGTCATTCGGTCAGACACGTATAGGTAAACAATTCTCACGATACACGTTTAAATCAATCTTACAGAGGATGTCTAATTACAAGGAAATTCAGTAGTAGGGACATTTTCAATCCATTTTCACGTAAACGCACCATGTTATCCTTGACGAGCTAAAGTTTTAATTGCTTTGGCAATACAGCCGTCCAAATATTATCACGAGCGACGTGAGATACTTTGATATCCCTCTCCCACCTGCTAGTATTGTCTGATTACGGAGTCTATGATATGTGTTCACATTTCGCGAGAGGCCTCTGCGTGTGTGTGCGCGCACACACACACAGACAACACCCACACACACACACACACACACACACACACACAACACAGACAGAGAGAGAGAGAGAGAGAGAGAGAGAGAGAGAGGAGAGAAGATGAGTAGAGAGAGAGAGATGAGAGAGAGAGAGAGAGAGAGAGAGAGAGAGAGAGGAGAGAGAAGAGAGTATCATTCACGGAGATTGTGGGCTGACTGACTCTCACTACTGATATGGCAAGGTTTTCAAGTTGAATACTGCGTTGTATTTCCTAGATGTTCGATTGTTATCAAACTGTGCAACTGAATTTTGTCTTACATCAGGTAGGCTGACATAATGTCAATGACACTGAGTCGAGTGTGCACACTGTGGTTAGCTTGATGGACCAGAATCTGACTCTACTACATTGTTTTGGATGCACAATGATCAGCGCAATGGCCCGGAAATGATAAAGGAATCTGCGCTGTTCCTATCCAATGTATTGGGGCAAAATGCTGTTTCAGTATAACATGTTAACAGAATTGTAATTTGACAAGCGTAATAAAATCTACTATTAAACCTTATCTTTACCTGACAGGCCATCAATCGCCTCTCCCTAAATGTTACTGTGGCACATAAACCAATCCGCAGCGATGAGAACTTCGTGGAAGTAAAGAAAAGGGAGGGTTTCAGGATTTAAATTTTGGTACCATTGTTATCGGGTAAGTGGTCCGAATAACGTGAAATCAAACCAGATGTCTCAGGCAAAAAGAATTGAAGCATCGATGAAAAACATTTGGTTATTTTTTTCCTCTGGAGATTTCTAACGTTCAGGCCATTTTATCTGGAAAGTCTGTTGAATCAACTACAACAAACGTTTTAGTCTGAACACAGCATCGTTGGTCTGAGCTTGTTATGACACTGTTTTCAATTTTGTAGCATGGAGCGGTCACTGCTCTATAAGCACTGCCTTTGACATAGAAAGAGGACAGGGTGGTTTGCTATGAACAGAATGCAGCTCTTCCTTTTTTCGTTTAAGGTAAAGGAAGGCTTTAAAAAACAGACTACAGGGTCATGTCATTTGCACAATACGAACAAGCAATCAAAGTGTTTTGAGAGAGAGAGAAGAGAAGAAGAGAGGAGAGAAGAGAGAGGAAGAGAGAGAGAGAGAGAGAGAGAGAGAGAAAGAGAGAAGAGAGAGAGAGAGAGAGAGAGAGAGAGAGAGAGAGAGGGAGAGACAGACAGACATACAGACAGACAGACAGAAAAGACAGACAGACAGAGAGAACAATTGAACATTCTTTTAACCCAACATAACACAACCTGGTTAAGTAACGTAAATAACCAAGTGAACAAATACATAAGTCATTATTATTTTTGCAGAAAATAAAAGAAAAAAAATAAATGAATGAAATAAATAAGAAAGAAACAATATAAATCATTATATGAACACGCCCATGATGTCAGAAACCCTGTCCTTCATTGGAAGCCATGTGCACATGAGATTACATACACGCAGCTATAATCTCTAAGAAAGCTAAACCCAGAACGTTTCAAAAAACGCGTTGTTTTTTTTATTGCAACTTGTCTTCGACGTTCCAAGAACCATTCAACACATACAGGAACGGCGTTAAAGACGCACAGGCAAAATAAAGAAAACTGATACAGAGAACCATTAATCTCACCATGAACCCATAATTCCATGTGACGCCAAACGCCCAATAACTCACAAAGGCCTCCAACATCACACATCTCCCAATACACAAAGAGGACGGATAATCCTAATGAGACAATCATTTGCTTGTTTATTCACTAGCCAGAAAATCCTAAAAGTGTCCCCCTTGGATCATACATCAGATGTAAATCTGTCCATCACAGCCAACACGGTCCAATCGTGAGCTGTTCAAACGACCATCAGGCTGAATGCCTAAATGATGTCCTCCTGGTTGATCACCTGACAGAGGCATTTGGGGATCAGATGAGACTGTCTGACTGAACTCATTTGTCCTATGACACAGTGGGAATTACAGCCGAGAACAGACACCACCAAACCACACCATGAGACAGAGAGGTAAAATCGCTTTCATTTCGCACCGATAACCTCCTTTTGTCACCCAGGAGAAAGCAAACACACCTCACCCAGGACCATTATAACATCTAGAAGACGCTACCTCACAGGAAAGCAAGAAATAAACGCTAGCAACTTCACAAATACTGGATCTCCAGTGGTGTCCTTCCACAGAATAAGAACCACTGAACATAATGGGTTCCACCACACACAGTATTGAAAAGGTAAACTCCCATCAGGATTTTAGACCCACATGGTGACACAAAAATGGTCTCAGTGTTGCTCTCTTTCTAGCCCTCTCCAGTAAAACATAACACAAATGAGACCACTAGCCTACAAAATAAAAGAGGTGATAGAAGGTAAACACGCACGCCCCATGCACCCTACTCCTAGAAGACGATCACAGGTGGAAACAATGGGGAGGGGTGCATCACAGTTCCCCACATTGAAGTGCTCTGGCAAAGTCTGAATACAGCAGAGCTTGAAGTTATCAGCATGCAGTTCCCTGAGCTTTATCAGATTCCTCAACAACGTTTTAGGAAAGTGTGATATCTCACTGCCACGGTGATCTAATTTGGCAAGAAGAGGATTGTCAAAACCTTTTCCAGTCATGCCTTGCGTGTTGCTGCAAGACAGGTTGAGGGAAACGAGTCCTGAGAAAGACTGAAGTTTGTTCAGGTCTAAGTTTGGTATTTTGACAAATGCCAAATCAAGGATTCTGAGATTAGGAAACGCCATCCCGTTTGATCCACTGGTAAACAAAGCAGCCAAAGGATTTTTTGCCAGAACCAAATAATTAAGATTGCTGACATTGTTGAGGGTTTTCAAAGAAAACTTCTTCAATTGGTTTTCACGAATATCTAAAACCTTCACATTGGGAGTTTTGGAAGGAATAGTTCTTTCAAAAAGCAACTTGTCATGTTCAGATATATCAGCATTATATTTACATACAGACTTTCCGCTCTCATTCCGCTATAAGACACGTCTAAATATCGCACGTCTGGGAATGCATCCACAGGGAACACCTGTCTACAGGTAAAAGCAAGACCCTGGCAGGAGCACTGGTCAGGACAGACATGGAGCAATACCATTCATCGTCATGTTGAGGACACTGGTTTCTGCCGTCACACACATGATCTGGGTGCAGACACACCTGAGATGACGACAGCGAAAGTAGCCAGGGCAGGAGTAAGTTTCACATTCTGCCTCGTCTTCTTTGTAAGGGCAGTCATACACGCCATTACACCGTACAAACACAGGAAAATGGAAAGGTATGGAGGGACATTCAAAATGTGTTGGAGGACTTTGGGTCCTCGTCTCATTGAATAGTAACTTACTCCCAAATGTCATCGTAATCATCATAGAAACGAACCACTGCAGGAAAACTATAATAGAGTTCCCATGATGATGCTAAAGATAAATATGTTCGGTACTCCTTTTAATGGAGACATATTGTGGTGTCAAGAGACTTTTGCAGGGAGAGTCAATCACACCGCACTTGTAGACTCGCCCAACACACTGCCGAATTTTCAAGAAAAGAAATCAATAAAATCATATCCTATAACGACAAAAAATTTGCTCTAACTGGAAGAAAGGAAAAAATAGAAAACAAAATTATTTGGAAAATGCAATAAAAACATGCTTCACAAGGAATCAGCATTTTGCTTTAGGACCCAAGCTAATGCCTAGATACAATGCTCAATGCCAAGCAACAGCTGAGTGAAATGCTAAAGGGGCAGGCACAGGTGGGAGGAGAATGCAATACAAATCCACTAAATTAACAACGTTTTAGGAAAATAAAAAAATAAAATCAAGGACGTGACTAGATATGTCACATCTTAATGCTCAAAATGCTTAATAATAACAACAATAATGTACAACAAAACAACAACAAAAACACTACTACTATACTACTACTACTACTATTTACTACTACTACTACTACTACAAATAATGACTATCATCATCTTCATCACCATCATCATATCATCGTACGTCTTAAATCTAAATTTTATTCCTGACCTTTTAAATTATAATTTCACACGCCTTCCTATCCATTCCCCTTTACACCACCCACCACAATTAAAGAATAAAGCGTCCAGCCCCAATTTCAATCAGAAAGCATATGTCTGATAAACTCCAAAGATAAGAAACTAGTCGGAAGGAAATAGAAGAAATGTCTTCTCCGTGTGTGCTTATCGCAGGTTTTACAAAAACACTTTTTTGATATAAGCCATTTAAGAACAAGAGAGGCAGTTTGCCTGCATACATGTGATGAAAGAATGAACGATAGATGGTTTTTTGTGTGCTAACTTCAGGAGACGCCCTTAGCAAGTTCTCACCTGAGTGTTGACCCTATTTCTTCATCGCCGTAAAGCGCTATTGCCCCTCCTTTAAACCATCAACCACCTCGTTTCATTTTACAAGCACTGTCAGTCGTTTACTCCCTCTCCTCCCGCGATCCCCATCCTCTAAACCGCAAAAACTTTGAAACATCCTGAACTTGATTATGAATGCTGTCTCTACCAGTCATGTAATGACAACATGTAGACTCTTGGGGTAAGAAGTTACACCTAGAGATGAATATTATTGTCAAACAGAATGGTCTCAGTTTCTGGGTATTGAAAAAAACACACCATACATCAAATATTTTATTTCACAAGCATACATTAGGCTCTGCCTCCACTGCTTTGGACTACATGATGGGGCCAAGCAATGCATCTATTATCCATGCCTGTGCCTGTCTACGCGGCTTTGAGCATCTGTCATAGCTCGGGGACAGGAGTTAAAGGTCTTCTTGCCCTCTGCCGCTGGTATCCCATTTAGAAATTATCCTCTGGAGAACCCCTTCAGTTGTCAGCCTCCTTTTTTCGGTCATGGCATTTCTTTCACCATGTCACTGATTTACTTGTAGGTCGGGTATTATGTTGGCGTTTTCTTTCTCTGAGGGGAATCACGTCGGGGTCACCACTGTCACACTGTCACTCTTGCATACCCGCATTCATGACAGCATTTACTCCATACGCACACGCAATCTTTCCAATCACCCAAAAGGAGCACTACCGAATGTTTTTCTTCTCCCCCCCTCTCCTTCAGGGAAAACACTTTACTAAGTCACAACAACAACTTGTAAACAGATTTTACACCTGTATCCCCTCTCCGCACTGAGAGACAAATAAATCTGCACACATGTCTCTCCTCACACCAAGAGACAAATCAATCCTCACACATGTATCTCTCCTCACACCGAGAGACAAATCAATCTTCACCCATGTATCTCTCTTAACACTGAGAGAAAAATAGTCTTCACACATGTATCTCTCTTACACTGAGAGATAAAACAGTCTAGTTTCGCTTCTATAAAGCCATGGCCTTCACATTCCGTTAACCCAAAATTCCGGACCGGAGAATACATAACTCCCGTAATCACTGAGGACCTGCCTGCCTAAAGGGTAAAGCTTCCTGCTTTCTCCTTTCCCTGTCTCTCTGAGACAATATACTGCCCCCTCGAACTCTCCCGTCCTGGAGATACGAGTCTCGACTTCTCTTCCGCGACTTCTTCTGTCCCCTTTCGCCCTTCACCCTTCATCTTTCACCCGTGCGGAGAGGATACAGGTGTAAAATCTGTTTACAAGTTGTTGTTGTGACTTAGTAAAGTGTTTTCCCTGAAGGAGAGGGGGAGAAGAAAACATTGGGTAGTGCGCCTTTTGGTTGATTGGAGAGATTGCGTTGCGTATGGAGTAAATGCTGTCATGAATGCGGGTATGCAAGAGTGCAGTGTGACAGTATTAATAGTGGAGTATTTCTCCTGTGTCTTTGAGAACTTCTTACTGGCGTATTGCCCTGGATGTAACAAAGCACTTTTTTCCTGCAACAGTACCGCTCCCATTCCTTTAGAACTGGCATCAGTTCTTAAAATAAAGTCTTCTGAGAGGGAGGGTAACAATAGAACAGGAAATGAGTTGAGGGTGGTTGAAGAAACCAATTGTTTTCATTTGTCACTGCAACAATGGAAAGCAGGTGACTTTTCAATGGACTATAACACTACATGTGGGAAAAAGAAACTATGTTTAACTTTGTTTTTTTTGGGTTACATGTCTATTGAGAAACATTTACACTTGGAAATATCTCTTTTCATGGGGTTTTGAAACATATGATGTGAGACAAAGATCAAGGGAAAATGTGCTTTACATCTTAATGTATGAACACAATTGGTGCTTTGAATTGTTGATATCCCTAATTGTTTTATCCATGTAAATTTGTGAAATGTATCTTGTGGAATATGGTGATCAATTATGACTGTTTTTTTTAGAAAGATTGAAAGTTGAAATATGCTATTTATGGTGGATCATGGTGATTGATTCTATACGTTGATTATTAAATTTTGGGGAATCATTGTTTACCAAAGAATAAA
This sequence comes from Conus ventricosus, assembly GCA_018398815.1. Taxonomy (NCBI): domain Eukaryota; kingdom Metazoa; phylum Mollusca; class Gastropoda; order Neogastropoda; family Conidae; genus Conus; species Conus ventricosus. Next base: position 24,920,187 of record CM031623.1, read on the forward strand.
TATGTATTACATCAAAATCAAGTAGTTGTTTGCTTGTAAAACATATAGTCACTTCAATAAGCAAATTATGCATAAATACCACTTGATTTAAATCGTCAGTAGCATACAATGCACCGTCAAAAGTGATCACACCGTAATCATTAAAAAAGACAAAAACAGGAATAGTCTTTCCCTTGAGCAGTTACATTTGTCCATGAATATTCACGACGTGACAACAAATCTGCCATGACATTTTGTGTTCCAGGCACTGGTTCAAAAAGTAAACTGGAATTCCTGCAATGCCAAAGACCATCTTAATAACCTGCTGTTTTAGTCTTTGACGATTTCAAGAACGTCAGTGGCCTATGGTCAGTCTGTAACTGAAACTTTCTTCCAGTCAAGAACCTGGCGAACTTCTCAAAATGCCCTAACAATACCAAGCACTCTCTCTCAATAGTGGAGTATTTCTCCTGTGTCTTTGAGAACTTTCTTACTGGCTTTTTGCACTGGATGTAATAAAGCACTTTTTTCCCGCAACAGTACCGCTCCCATTCCTTTAGAACTGGCATCAGTTCTTAAATAAAGTCTTCTGAGAGGGAGGGTAACAAAAAGAACAGGAAATGAGTTGAGGGTTTTTCTGAACACACTCCAAAGCCCTTTTGGCACTCATCAGACCACACAATACTTTTGTTCTTCGTCCCTTTCGTCAGTTCAGTCAGAGGGGCGTCAGGGACGCAAAGTGGGGGACATATCGTCTATAGTAAGACAACAATCCGATGAGTGACCTGATCTGTTTCTTTGTAGTGGGTTTGTGTAAGGATAAAATCTTTTCCACTTCTTTCCCTCTGGCATCATTTTTCCCACTGAAATAGTGTGACCCAAAAACTCGAGAGTTTGAAAACGGCACGAATTTTTGATGGCCTTGCGTCAAACCAAAACTTCTGAGTCTAGAAAAAACAGCTCGTAAGTTTGAAAGGAGGTCACTCCATGACCTTGCAGCCAACAAAATGTCATCAAAAAAACTGACTGCACCACATTCATGGAGTTTCAGGGCTCGCATCATTCTGGCAAAAGAAGCTGGGGGGATTTTGCAACCCCAAAAGGCATTTTCGTCCACTGGAAAAGACCCAAAAGGTGTTTGAAACGCTGTCTTTTCCTTGTCAGCTTCAGCCATTGGAATCTGCCAGTAAACCCCTTTAGGGCAAGTCTACTTTCACAAATACTTTCCTTCCGAGAGCTGACACAGAAGTTCTTCAATGTCTGGATAGGCTCGGCATCGAACACAGTGATCTTATTTACTTTTCTGTAATCGATGCAGAAACGCCTGATCCATCAGGTTTGTCCACCAATACCACTGGTGAGCTGTACGGAGATGTAGAAGGTTCATCACCTTTAAATCCAGCATTACATTGATTTTTCTCTCAACCACCTCTTTTTTTGCAAATGGGAGGGGTATGGTCTGGTTCGCACTGGTATTTCAGAAGTTAACTGAATACTATGGGGTTCAATACCAGTTACTGTACCTGGGGTATCCGTCAAACATCCTGAAAGTCTTTCAAAATGTCTTTGAGCTGTTCTGTTTGACTTGTAGACAAATCATTCGACAGAACCACATCCTCATAGGTTTCACCCTTTGATAGACAGAATAGGAAGGGGTACAACATCATCTGCACTGGTAGATGTTAACATTCGTACATTTGCTGTTTTCATAACCCTTGATCTGTCCCCCGTACGGGTTTCATTGGGTACAAATTCATCACTGATAATGTCTGTCATGTTGACATCAGTTTCTGACACAGGACATATCCACTCAACCGACTGGTTGATGGCAACATTTGTACGTTCAACATACTTCTTCAACATGTTTTACATGAAATACCTTCTCAGTGTTTGCCATTTTGATCTTATAATTTACTTCAGAAAGTTTTTCGACCACCTGAAAAGGACCCTTCCACATAACACGAAGCTTGTTATGTTTCATCAGTTAGTAGCACAAGAACTTTATCCCCTACACTGAAGGAACGTGCCTTTGCTTTTTTTTGTCTGCAAGACCTTGTACACATCTGTTTTTCTTTCAGCTGGGCTGTTGAGCAAGCCTCACATGCATCCTTCAAACGTTATGCAGTCATAAGTATTGGTAACGTTTTACTGTCAGGTATGTCCGTCTTTTCCGTCCATTGTGACATCAATAGATCCCAAAGACCCCTTGGTGAGTGTCCGGAAAAGAAGCTCAATGGTGAGAACCCAGCGTTTCGGGTTTGGCAATTTTCCCTGTATGCAAAAAGCAAAGCCGGTACGAAACGATCCCATTCCCGGGGTTCCTGCCTTGCAACCTTTCTCAACATGGACTTCAACGTTCCATTGAAACGTTCAACCATGCCATTCGATTGGGGATGATATGGCGTGGTTGAACGTTTCAATGGAACGTTGAAATCATGTGACGTAAACCTCCATCAAGGCATTGACCCCATCAAGTAGTTTGAACTCCAGATTACCCAGATGATTTCAAACGAAATGGCAAGGGACAAGACTGAGACGCTGACGACAATACTTTTGCTGCTAAACAGGACTGTCACTGACGTGACCAACGGACAACCAACGTACATACTGGACTCTGGACATTCTTAAGGTGTGTACCTGGATGTGACAACGACAAGTGGGGGGGGGGGGTGTGGTTCCAAAACCACTCTTAGAGAAACAGTATGCACACGGCTCATGATGCATTGTTCGCTGGTCACTGCGGAATCAAAAGAACATTAAAGTGAGTGCTAGATTCTTTTTATTGGCCAGGTGTCACAAAGGACGTTACGAAATACTGCGCTCATGTGTCATCTGCCAAAAGGACATCTCAGAAAGGTCGCGTCAAGGTGCACCTTTGCACAAAATGCTCTATTTCCGTTCCATTTCGGAAGGTAGCGTATTGATCGTGTTGGACCGTACCAACTGTCTTCTTCGGGATATCGCTATATCTTGACTTTGGTGGGATACAGCAACAAGGTATCCAGAAGCGAGTCCACTGAAGAAAATCTGATACTGTAAATATCTGTCGCTGAAGCCTTACTTGCAATTGTTTCCGAAGACGTGGTGTCTTCCAGACGAATTTCTCTCGGATTGTGCGAACGCAATTTCAATTTTCTGATCTCATGAGAGAAATTTCTGGCTGTTGTCAATCTCTTCATTTCATCCACGCCATATCATCCCCATCGAATGGCATGGTTTGCACGTTTCAATGGAAACGTTTGAAGTCCATGTTGAGACAGGTTGCAACGGCAGGAACCCCAGGAATGGGATCGTTTCGTACCGGCTTTGCTTTTTGCATACAGGGAAAGGCGACACGAAATCGCTGGGATTCTCACCATTTGAGCTTTTTGGCACACCTCACCACTGGGACTTTGGAACTATTGATGTCACAATGGACGGAAAAGACGGACATACTGACAGTAAAACTGTTTACCAATACGTTTCTGACTGCATAATCGTTTGAAGGATGCATGTGAGCTTGCGCAACAGTCAGCTGATAGAAAAACAGATGGGTACAAGGTCTTTGCAGACAAGAAAAGCCATAGGCACGTTCCTTCAGTGTAGGGGATAAAAGTCTTGTATTACCATGATGAACATAACAAGCTTTGTCCCGTGGTATGTGGAGGTTCTTTTCAGGTGGTCGAAAAACTTTCTGCCCGTAAATTTTTTTTATAAGATCAAAAATGGCAAAACAATGAGAAGGGATTTCATGTGAAACATGGTGAGAAGTCTGTTGAACGTTACAAATGTTGCCCATGCAACCAGTCAGTTGAGTGGATGGATATGTCCTGTGTCAGAAACTGTTTCCACAGGCCAGACATTATCAGTGATGAATTTTGTACCTATGTAACGGTACAGGGACCAGATCAAGGTTTATGAAAACCGCTAACTGTAGGAATGTTAACATTACAGGGCAGATGATGTTGTACCCCTTCTATTTGTCTATCAAAGGTGAAACATATGAGGATGTGGTTTCTGTCGAATGAGTCTGTTACAAGTCAACAGAACAGCTCAAAGACATTTTCAAAGACTTTCCGGATGTGTTGACGGATTACCCCAGGTACAGTAAATGGTTATTGAACCCCATAGTATTCAGTTAATTCTGAAAATACCAGTGCGAACCAGGACCATACCCCCCTCCATTTGCCATACAAAAAGAGAAGCGTTGAGAGAGAAATCAATTGTAATGTGGATTTAAAGGGTGATAGGAACCTTCTTCTTCTCCGTACAGCTCACCAGGTGGTATTGGTGGACAAACCCTGATGGATCCGTGTGGTTCTGCATCCGGATTCCAGAAACGTACAATAAGGTCACTGTGTTCCCGATGCCGAGCCTTACCCAGGACATACGAGCTTCTGTGTCAGCTCTCAGAGGGAAATTATGTGTGTGAAAGTATACTAGACTAAAGGAATTCCAATTTACCATTGAACCAGTGCCTTTGCACACCAAATGTCCTGGCCGATTTGTTGTCACGTCGACGTGAATATTCTGGACAAATGTAACTGTTTCGGGGAAAGACTATCTCTGTTTTTGTCTTTCTTAAGGATTACGGTGGTGATCACTTTGATAGCGCATTGATGCTACTGGCGCTTTAAATCAAGGGGGTATTTATGGCATACATTTGCTTATTGTGAAGTGACTATATGTGTTTGCAAGCAAACAACACTTGATGTTGATGTCAATACATAGTATTCTTTGGTAAACAATGGAAAAATAAATCAAGTAACTATTATGTCTACTTTGCTTGTGAAGATGATTATCTATGTATGTGTGATGGAGCAAATAACTCTTTCGAAAATGTATATACACATGTTTTGATTGTGCAATGGAGACAAACCAATTGTTGTCATTTGTACACTGTCAACAATGAAAGCAGGTGACTTTTCAATGGACTATAACACTTATGTGGGGAAAAGAAAGCACTATGTTAAACTAGGTTTATTTGGTTACATGTCTATTGAGAAACATTTACACTTGGAATATTCTCATTTTCATGTGGGTTTTGAAACATATGATGTGAGACAAAGATCAAGGGAAAATGTGCTTCACATCTTAATGTATGAACACAATTGGTGCTTGAATTGTTGATTCCCTAATTGTTTTATCCATGTAATTTGTGGAACTGTATCTTGTGGATTATGGTGACCAATTATGAATGTTTTTTTTTTTTTTTAAGAAAGATTGAAGTTGAAAATAATGCTATTTATGGTGGATCATAGGTGATTGATTCTATACGTTGTGTTTTAATTGGTGAATCAGTGCGATGGTTAACTTTGAGAGATTCATGGCTAAGATGTGTTTAAGTGAAGTTGTATATCCTTTAAAAAATTTCGGAGAGAAAATTTTTCATCCCAGGATGGTGGGTTGTCAATGTGACGTAGCCTCACATCAAGGATGTGACGCTCCATCAATGTAGTAGTGATACTTGAATCATTTCCCCGTGCCACCATTACAGGAAGACTATTCATATGGCTGTGACTAGGGTAACGGACGTCCCCAAATAATTGTGCGTATGACTCATTTCAAGAAACGATGTGGTATTGGGTGTGAAAGTGGACCCACTGAGTGATAGTTTAACAAGGGTGGTAAGGTAAGGTGATGGTCAAGTGTTTTTGAATCACTGAAGTAAGCACTCACTAGGAGAAGGGGGAACAAGAGTCAGTTTTAACACAGCAGAATGGCCTAGAGGACTCGAACCTGTCAGGACGGTGGTCCTCTCTTTGCGGACCAGTCATTACAGCCCATCACCCTTCAACCTTCACCCTTTCACCCGTCACCCTTTCCCTTCGCCTTCACCCCTTCATCTTTCACCCCGTGAGGTGGTTTGAAGATGGCCATGGTGTGGGAACACACCGGTGTTCAGCCCCGCAACAGTACCCAACTCCAGGGAGAGGAGTTGAAGCTCGTCATTTCGCTAAAGAGACAGCAAGAAGTCGCGGACGGACAGAGACGTCGAGCTCGTATCTCCGGGGACAAGAGAATTCGAGGCGGCAGTATATTGTCTCAGAGAGACAGGGAAGGGAGAATGCAGGGAAGCTTTTACTTGAGGCAGGCAGGTCTCAGTGATTACGGGAGTTATGTATTCTCCTGCGTCCGGAATTTTGGGTTGTTACGGAATGTGAAGGCCATGGCCTTTATAGAAGCGAAACTAGTATGTTTTATCTCTCTGTGTAAGAGAGATACATGTGTGGAAGACTATTTTTCCCCCTCTCAGATGTAAGAGAGATTACATGGGTGGAAGATGATTGGTCTCTCGTGTGTGAGGAGAGATACATGTGTGGAAGTATTGATTTGTCTCTTGGTGTGAGGAGAGACCCCATGTGTGCAGGAGTTATTTGTATCTCAGTTGGGGAGAGATACATGGTGTAAAATCTGTCTACAAGTTGTTGTTGTGATTAGTAAAAGTGTTTTCCTGAAGACGAGGGGGAGCGTAAAACATGCGGTAGTGCGCCTTTGGGTGGATTGAAAGATTGCGTGTCGGCGTATGGAGTAATGCTTTGGCAGTGAATGGGGTATGCAGAGTGACCAGTGTGACAATAGTGTTAGTTGGTATCAGTGGTGGTATCTTGGACGCAATAGCATTTGGAACTGTCACTTTGAAATTGTTCACAATGTTCATCGTTTCATACATTAATACTCTGACAAAGACCAAACATCTGCGTTAACTGCATGAGGGCAGTCTCAGGAATTGTTGCTAGATGTTAATGCTTTGAAACATGGGTTTCTGTCACTGAATGCGTCTAGGGTTGCTGTTTAATGCTTGCTGGACAGGTGAGAATCACCACAGACATGTAGAGGGGTAAATCAGAACTTGTGTTGGTCAGTCGGTGGCCATGCACTGTCTGTCGGTCGTGAGCAGGGTACGGGGTTTAGCTCAACGGCCCTGTTCAGAACAACATTTGCAACACTCGATTCCACATAGGACATGTTCTTTTACACGCGCGTCTACTTACAGGCATGCAAAGGAGATACGTGAGGAGAAACACGAATTCACTTTTTTTTTCTCTCTTTACCTTAAATTTGTCAACAAAACAACAAAGTATTTCACGATTTTACAAAATTTCACAAATTCTCAAATCCTAGCTGCATCTCCTTCTTCAAGCAGCATATACATAGTACATGTTAAGTTTCTTATTTTTTTTTTAATCATTAAAACAGTTGACACTTAGGTATTTGTTTTTTTAGAATTCCCACAAGCTGGATTAAGGTTCCTGGAGGAAGTAGGAAACTTGTCCGGGTATTGACGGGAGCATTTCTAAACAAATGTTTTTAAAACCCTAAAAATCCTTATGTGAGCTAGAGTATTTTATTTAAAAATAATGTCTAAAACATTATACGCATAACATATTACAAAAAAGATTACTTACGAATTTGTTGTGGGATTCAAAACACATCCTTCCTCTGTTGGGGGACTCGAAAGTAAAAAATCTTTAAAAAAAAGAAAAAAATAAAGAAAAGAAAAGAAATAAAATAAGAAAAAGTAGGAAATAAAAATAAAAATATTTTGAACAATTCGCTGTTGTCACCGATTTGCTTTTTCATTACACTAGCTCGTTTTTTTTATTTTATCTTTTTTTTTATATGAACTATACAATGGCTTAAATAGATTTATCAATGTTGTCGTCATCTTGATTATTCCCCCAACTGGCAACTTACCCATAGAGAATCAATATCCATAACCAAGGAATATTAAGCAGACATCTGTGCGCATAAAAATCGGCATCCCGGGCCTTAAGGAAATACTTTTCTTTTTCCTTTTTATACACCCCCCCCCCCCCCCCCCCCCCCCTCCCCCAGCATTGATTAAAAAAACAACCGAAAAAACTTACGGTTTGGCCCAAGCCACGCTACCTTTCCCTCCCATCTAGCAACTTCTGGACTGCCCTACCCTTTCGGGAACACAGCCGTCCTACAAAACAGTGAGTTTCTCTCATTTAAGCACCGGGCCTCAGCGTCAATTAAAGTTTACGATTGAATCAAACAATGTTGTACCCACGTATACATCACCGCAATGACTGCCCCAATACATGAGATATGCTGCCACAAAAACAAATACAAGTGTTTCCAGTTTGTTCTTGTTATATCATTACCCATGGTTTTCAGCTTGCCTGTAAAAGTTGCTGTACTGCTACTAAATACAAGACATTAACAGGACCTTTCAATGCCATTCGAAAAATAATTGTTTGATAAGACATTGTTGGGTGATATTGTTGATTTTCATATCAGTATAATCAGCTCATCCTTTTCTATTCTGTAAATTCAAATCGAACGAATGAAGAGTTCATTGATTATAATTCGCGTAATATGGTACTAATTCTACCCTCCAGAAACAAACACACACACACACACACACACACCCACACACACACACACACACAACACACACCACACTTACACAACTCACACACACACACACACACACACACACACACACACACACACACCACACCACACACATACACCACACACACACACACCACTCACAACACACATTTGGATTTTACATGAAATCCATCCTGGAGTGAGAAGAGAGAGAGAGAGAAGAGACGAGCGAGAGAGAGGATGAGAGAGAGGAGAAGAGAGAGAGTGGACCAGAGAGACAAGAGGGAGGGAGGGAGGGAAGAAGAGAGAAGAGAGGGGTGTGTGTGAGTGTGTGTGTGTGTGTAGTGTGTGTGTGTGTGTGTTGTGTGTGTGTGTGTGTGTGTGTGTTGTTGTGTGTGTGTACGTGTGTGTGCAATGTAATGAATGCTTCAAAGAAAACAAACAAAACAACCATGTCATGCCGATAGACATGGTCATCAACACTTTTATGCGAAATATCTGTTACTGACGATACAGTGATACAACTCACTGCCCTTCCCTTTTCTGTAAAAAAGGTGATGCATTTTTGCTTAAAAAGAATAGAAAATGATGTCGAAGCTGCTTCCCTGATCCTTACCTGGACACTGTCACCCACTGGGCAGCGCTTTCTTTAATGGACCGGTGGATTGGACACAGAAATCTATCACTGCCATCAAAACAGTCACACTGTAATCCACAAAACAACGTGAAAGGCAGGCGCTCTCCCAGGCTGAACACAAAAAGTACAGAGAGTCTGACGTGTTGGGGTGCGGCACACCAAGATGACCGATAGTGCAGTGAGAGCGTCGTCAGGTGGCTGAAAACTGACGTCGTTTTTAGCACCTGCATTGCTGTGCAGATCACAAGCCCAGAACGTCCGGTACCGTGACTGCTTAAGGGCTGCGAGTGGTGGGCAATAAAGTGTGGAAAGGATGTCAGATTGATGTCTGTCAATGGGATGATTCTGTTTTTTCTTTTCTGTCGATTGTCGCATTGCTTTTGTCAGGTCGGTTAGGAACAAATGCGAAATCAATTCGCAAGGTAATGGTAACACCTCTTGCTTGTGCAAACATTCGTCATGTGGAACACCAGCCATTTATTTAGGTTTATCATTGCTCACAAGAGAATGTGATGTATGTTGAGCAAATATTGTCCATTTGGAAGAGCCGACCTTAACGTTACGAGAGAGAGAGAGAGAGAGAGGTGAGGAGAGGAGAGACGAGGCGAGAGCGAGAGAGAGAGAGAGAGAGAAAGAGACGAGCATGGAGCGAAATAGAGAGGAGAGAGAGAGAGACGAGAGAGACGAGAGAGAGGACAGAGGACGGGAGACGAGGAGATCGAGAGAGCGAGAGAGAGAGAGAAGAGGGGGGTGGGGGGGGGGGAGATTCTTATTTGCAGAGGTCCTTATGTTGATTTCTTGCATGCCTAATATACATGATACACTATTCATATGCACAAGGACCGACTTTTCTTCCCATACCACTCCTGCATTTAATGAGTTGCGAGTTATATGGACAGAACAATTTACTCATTCAGCAATATGTTTTTAACTTTTTATGACACATTCAATGGAAGCCTAAAACTGTATCTCTTTTTGTTTTCAAACTTACTCGGTAGACATGAGTTAAGAACGCCTCCTCACAATATTGTTTTCATGACCTGCCACGTAAACTCACGATATAATTACAGAGTAAACAAACAAAAAAAAAGAAAAAAAAAAAAAACAATTCCTCTCAATCCCTACTTAAACCAAATTTAGACTTATTGGTGCATTCCCATAGGTGACGTACAGGCTTCTACCTAAATAATTAAGTGGCATTTGTTATTACCAATCACCTTCATATAATGCGTTTACCCAGTATAGGAGATTAATGAGTAATGTCTCTCCGTGTAAAGGCAAATTTTTGAGAAAAAGTGACCAACAACTTCATTGTGTGTTTTATACGGCCATTCGTTGGCACGACATAAACGTTAAGCAAAAGTTTCTGGCGACCATCATTGAAGCGAAACCGAGAAAAGGTTCACTGGAACAGGGAATCCGCCTTCGATGGACGTAAACAGATATCAATTAGAGCGAATTATGTGTATGCAGCTCATTGACCAAAATTCATTGTAATGTTAAGTTTTCTTTCCCACTCGTTCTCTATTTTATGTATTGTAAAGGATTCGAGTGTATTTTGCGCAAAGATTGAATGTGTTTTGCTTTACATTGCGAGAGTATTGCAATTACCGGTTTCTCGTAGTCTCTTATATACTCTTAATTTAATAAACATCCTACTGACAGCAAAAAAGCTTCTGACCTCAAGAAAACGGTAGTTTGATTGGTTGATACTACATTTTGATTCTGGGAGCACAGGAACACCAATATCGTGCTGTACCATGTCAAAACGGATTCTCGACCTAAGTAAATTCCAAAGAGTATGAGAAATAAGTATAGCAAGACTGCTTACAGTCAGATTATTTCCATTGAAAATCTCCGGGAGCGAACCGTATCCTACCGACTTTGTGACTGGATGCTCGGAACTTCATAACTCTCTTTGAAGGTTTTCCCTCTCCCCTTGTTTTGTACAATTGTTTACACTGAATGCTTTGCTGACACGACGTGAAAGAGAATTTCTCGAGGTGCCGGCACTTGCATGTGCATGGTCTGATATACCCCCCCCCCCTCGCTGCTCCAAGACGATGACGCACAGTCCAGCATCAATGGAAAAGCACTGGTTATTTCGTGTCAATAAACTGAATCTCCCAGCACCTTACAAAAGGCTGACGATTGGTCTGCACTGTCAACAACACAACATCAGAAAAAAATCACTGTCTGTAGTTTCCTTCATTGCAATACAAATCCAATCAATGTACAACTTACGCTATTTGGGTACAGCCTTCGACAGCAAACATGTCAATAGAATAATTATAGTGAGTTGGAGTTCATTAATTCAGAGTCTGTTCCCACTTGGTAGATTAGACTTTTAAAAAAGCAAGGGAATGGGAAAGCGTTTGAAAAATCTATTATTTGATTGTATGCGAAAGCACTTTGCTTTTTGCACAATGTCTGGTCTAGGGTTATGTATTGATAGAATCGTGTATTAGTCACCTCCCACGTGTGATTCGTTATACAAGGAAGTTAATATTGAACAATGGAAAAAGTATATGAGTCCACTGATAGAAGATTTTGAACATCAACATGCTACACTTTAGGGAAAACTTGGTTTTCCACGTATTGAGATTAGCTTGTAGATTAAAGAATATAACTTCAATGCAAAAAGCACTTTCTGCCCATGATGGAAATGGCAGGATGACGGCACTGGAACAAATGTTACACCTCTCTAATCAACCTCATCAGACAGATGTACTCAGTTGCGCTTACAACACTGGCCCGAGCATTGTCATAAATTAGACGTCTGATGAAGCAAGGAAACTGACTATGGGAGCTTCAAAGAACACACAAATTGAAACTATGCATTTCCTGCTTGACCTGTCTGCATTGCTGGTCAGACAAAGCTGCAACAAGTAAGGCATCTGTAGAGCACTTGAAAACTTCCACAAGCCAAACAGACAGCAGTGATGGAAACAAAAAAGCACTCGTATAGGACGTGTAAACTCTGACTTCCCCCGGCACCGACATAACGATCGTACCACAGTTGTGTGCAAGTTTTATCAGAACTCAAAAAAGACTAAAGATGAGAAAAGTGTTCTAGACCACTTCAAACACTTCAGTGGCTAGGAAGGAACACTATGTAGATGGGTAGAGGGCAAATCCAGACGTTTAGATGCTGGTGGTAAAACTTGAAATAAATAAGATACTGTTTTATACACAGACCGTTTGGTCCACCAAAGAGAAGTCAGCTTTGTGATAGACAGTGAGCAACGTGGCCGAAAAAATCCTGGACGAGCTGGTGCACATGCTTAGCAACTGAAATCTGACCCATGGAAATTGATGCAGTGGACCACAAAACACTGCACTGGTCTTATCCACAGACCAGCTTAAGAACTACAAGTCATGATGGTGGAATGGTGAGCGAACTGTCCGAAATGTCCCGCCGACGTCCAGTACGGTCCTGAGATGTGTGTTGGCGGCGGAATGGGTGGCAGGGACAGGGCTCTTGGTCGGCGCCCAGCTGATCAACTGGCTATGGAGATCTACCCAGCGACCCAAAGACGCCAGATCACAGCTCCTAGTCAAGGAAAAGGTGAGAGGTAAACTTACTCCAAGTGAAAAACACAAACCCCTTTATTCTGAGGAACGAACTGGGGAGGAGGAAACTTCCACCAAATGGTGGATAGACAATGTGGCATATTCTGTGGCATGGCAGATCAGAGATAGAGCACACATTAACAAAAGCAGGGTGAGGAAATGCGCTCTCAAATACAAACTGAAAGAGCCCCCGAGACCGTCGCGGTACAGTCACACGTTTTCTCATCGGAAGAAGTTTTGTTATTATAACTCGTCCCACTACACCCTGGAGAAAACATTGAAAAATTGAGCATTTTCAATACTAAAATCTCCCACAAGGAGCAAAACATGTGGAAACGGTAAGTACATATTCAGATGTTTGGAACAAGGTCACCGTGATCACCGACTGTTCCAATGACATCGTGTGCAGAAGCCGGTCAAAACACCAGGCCACAAACGTGGGATTTCACAGTGTGGCTTTCAGTGGCTGGTCCGGAAGAAGGACCCCCCGATGAGAGAGGAAAACTGGTATCAAGGGCGAAGTGTGATAATGAAATTGACAGTGGTAGTGAACAGAGTGAAAAATGATGTGATATAAGTGGACGAAGAGGGCGGATCTAAATTCACAAAGAAAAACAAAGATAAAGGAAAATAGAGGACGCTGTTACCGCACAAAAATGTCACCATTGCACAAAATGTCACCATTGTGGACATTTTGATATGCTATTTGTGGACATTTTGTGCTGTGAAGGACTGCACAAAACGTCACAACTCGCAGTGTGAAAATATGTGCACTATGCCCCCATTTTCGAATTCACATCTTGCACACATGTCACAACTCTGTGCAGTCTTGGTGTCCGCCATTTCAAGAAAGCGAGCCGACTGTTAAGTTCGTTCGTTCGTGTCCGTTTTTGTTTTTTGTTGTTTTTATTTTTGTGTTTGTTTGTTTTGTGTGTGTGTGCTGTGCGTGCGTGCGTGCCGTGCGTGTGTGTGTGTGTGTGCTGTGTGTGTGTGTGTGTTTGTGTGTGTGTGAGTGTGTGTCGTGTGGTGTGTTGTGTGTGAGTGTGGTGTGTGTGCATGTGTGTGTGTGTGTGTGTGTGTGTTGTGTGTGGTGTTGTAAAAACATTTCACTTCAGAAGACACTACAGTTAGACATCCTTTCGTCCTATACTAGGTTTGGACATGTGTATTGTAGTATCTAACTATTATAGTATTCTCGTTCTGTTTGTGTGCTTGTGGGTGTTTTGTATGCGTTGCAAACTGAGGGCATGTAGGCGTGTATCGCTGAAGATGTACCGAAGGATTTGCATGTTTCACGGTTACGAGACGCCCCATGGTCAGATGGAAACTATCCATGAAATATCTGCAATTTTGTCCCACTAGCAAAGAGACGAAGTTGTGTAACGAAGACACAGACAAGGACACCACAAGCCTATACAAAAATGTGTACACACCTTATAAACGAAGGCTAAAAAAAACAAAAAAAGGGATAGAGGAAAGGGACACCAAGGACAAACATAGACAAAATAATGACCTAATAACTCCAGAGCGAGACGAGAGAACGAGAGAGCAGATGCAGAGAAGAGAGGAGAGAGACGGAGAGAGAGAGAGGGAGAGAGGAGAGAGAGAGAGTGTGTGTGTGTGTGTGGGTGTGTGTGTGTGTGTGTGTGTGTGTGTGTTGTGTGTGTGTGTGTGTGTGGGTGTGCGTGAAGAAGACAAAAAACATGGAGAAAGAAGAAGAAGAAGAAGAAGAAGAAGAGAAGATAAGAAGAAAGACGAGAAGAAACGAAAAGAAGAAGAAGAAGAAGAACCTGCTCTCCTGCCAGAAGAAAAAAAAAATCCCCGGTTGTCTCTAAATGAGAAAACAGCAAATGTATCTAAAAACTTGTATAAGACAAAATGGACAATTACAAAACAAGTTACATACATATTTTGCATAGTACGGATGTATTGAGAACAATTGCTCAAAACTAACAGAGTGCAAAAGAGTGAGCACCGCGAATCAAGACAAAATCGTGTTGTTTCTTTGGCTCATCGACCACATGGGCCTTCTTGTCTGCGCTGTCACCTCGTAAACTGTGCAGTGAATGCTGACTAAAAAGTATATATTCTTATATAAAACTGAAAAATCATAAATTGTAAAGCCATATTTTGAAAAACGCACCCCCCCCAAAAAAAAAAAAAAACAAAAAAAACAACCAAACAACACCATGTGGACATCATAGCGTATATCCACCCATCCATCCACTCACCCACACAACCACACCCACACGAGAGTGAGAGGAGTGTGACCCCTTTGTGAAGCACAGTGATTTCAAAAAAGGCATACGGCTGCACAATTTGCCCCCTCTCCAACTGGTGACATTTGTGTGCAAATTTGTGCAAATTGTGATAATTTGTGCAGGTGAATAACTGCACCAAATTGTCACTGGGACATTTTGTGCAATGGTGGCCATTTTTGTGCGGTTGGACAGACGCCCGACTTCCGGCAGACGACTATCCACTCCTCTATGTAGCTTTTGCGCTCCTCATGACACCGGTCGGAAACGCCCAAACGCCGGAGGGGACTACCAACCCAGTCTTGAGGTCTCAGTGAGCAAGCAGCCCAGATTGGAGGTCGATCGGTCTGACTCCCCTCCTCCCTTGATTCCGACCGTGGAAAGAGAGGTATATGGCTGATTGTCGATCGCTCTGCAGGCGATTGTTGCATGATCATGAATCGATTTACGGACTGTGACTCAAGAATGTGCGTTTCTGGTTTTTGACTTGTCTGGTTTTCATACGCTAGAAAATTCGACATATATTCTCCTGTATTGGTATGGATAAAATGCGTATTGGTCCTCTGATTGTTAGAGGATTAAAAATGATCTTAAATGATTATCAGTATTTTTTTTCATTATCTGAAAAGCAAAACGCTTGGATTTGTGTAACTTACAGGCAGTCATTTAACGCGGAACCGACTTACCTATATGGGAAAAACAATGGGAGGGGAGATTTTACGACAATGAACCGGTTACCACTAGGAGTAAAGGCGAAGATTATTCTGGTCTAAAAAAAATCTATGAACAAATTGTTTTGAAAACTGTTCACAAAACAGATCTTTGGTTGTATCTGTCAAAAACGATAAACTTATGATTTCATTCGTGTAAATTACATACGCTCCAAACAATGCGGAAACGATACTAGCCTTTTGCAAGGATTGTACAGGAAAAATGCCATGAAATCTCCCGACAAAACGTAGTTTTAGGGGGGAACTTTAATTGTGTACTCCAATAACAAGTTAGACATTATATCAGGTCAACCTCACCCGTGACGCCCCGAAGTGAGCCAATTCAATAAGTTACGAATTCAATTGGACTTCAATCGACTCCATGGCGGTTCATTGCATAAGGATGAAAAGTATACAGCTGGAATAGACATAATCCATTTATAGCGTGACGCCTGGTTTATTGTTTTGCTCCGGAGGAATGTTCAATTCTGCGTTTCTTCAGGAATTATGACGGTTCTTAACTCCGATCATAAAGCAATTGTTTGTGTAGTTTGATGGCAGTGAATTTCAGCGCGCGTCCAGGATTACTGGAAATTCAACAACAGTTATTACTCAAAAAAAAACCTGATTCTTACAAAACAAAACAACAACCTACTCGCGAACTGCCTAGATAAGTATCACTGAATACATTCAAACATAGACAAAAATGGGAGAGTTATGTATAGATGGAAATCTATTTTTTTTGTAGCGAGTATGCAAAGATCTGTCTTGTAAAAAAAGAGTTTCAAAGTATACAAATGCTGCTAAAAAAGAAACGGTGAGAATATTCTAAGTTATCAACTGACAACAGAGAAGCATGCGCCCGACTTTCTCAACTAAACAACAATTTGAAATAAATGCACATGGACAAAGCTAAGCGGTGCTCAAGTTCGATCAAGAAACAAATGTCGAAATGGTGAACGGAACACGGAAATACTTTTGTAATCTATAAAAATCAAGAGGAATGAGAAAAAAATTACATGCTACGCAATGATACGGGTGAACAATAACTCACCCCCCTAAAAATAAAAACAAAAAAAAAAAAAAAAAAAAAAAAAAAAAAAAAAAAAAAAAAAAAAAAAAAAAAAAAAAAAAAAAAAAAAAAAACAAAAAAAAAAAAAAAAAAAAAAAAAAAGAAAAAAAAAAAAAAAAAAAAAAAAACCAAAATGACATACTGCAAGAACAGTTGTCCTTCTACTCAACCTTTATAATAAATCCACAACTGTAGCCAATATTAAAGAGGAAGACTAAAACCAGTTTTTTTCGAAAACGTAACATACCCCCACTAGAAAAATACGAAGCTGGACTATGCGAAGGATGATCTCAATAGGGAACAAACGAATCGCCCTGAATAAATTAAGAAATGGCTCTGTGCCTGGCAGTGATGGCAGTTACCATCGAATTAAAAAAATAGTTTAGGAGTAAACTGTCTAAAGTGATAACAGAATCTTATGCGGAATTCTTTCTTTTAGGAGAACTCTCTTATACACAAAAAACAAGGGAAATTCGCTACCTTACACAAAGGCAAGGATTTAGGGACAGAGACCCAAAATACACCAAATTGCGAGACCCAATAAACACTGACTAATTCTGATTACAAAATCTAGTAAGTAATGGCAGAAAGACTCGGTAAACGTTCAATACACAAATTGATAAACGAAGATCGGGTGGTTTTGTTAAGGGCAGAAAACATTGCTACAGTAATAAGATCAATAGCACGTGCGATAAATGTATAAATAAATAAAAACAAAATAAAGGCAGATATCTGCTCGGGGGGGGGGGGGTGGCAGTCGACTACTTCCAAGCCTGCGAATCTATTTCAAACCTGATATATTGAAGCACGTTTTCAATATTTTGGGCTTCGGTGCTGAGTTCCAACGATGAGATGGATCTATGTACCTAACAACATACCTCAAGTAGTATAAACCATCTAGGAGGTTAGCTGTTCAGAACCTTTCGCCATGTTATGTGGTATTAGACAAGGATGTCCGTTTTCACCTTGCATTTGTATGAGCTGTGAGTACTAGCCATTTAAAGATGAGAAATACGAACTATTGAAGGTATCAGACTACCACAACTGCAGAAAGGCTTCTGGTTGTTTGAAAATCAAACAATGGGTGATGTACAACCCTATTTAAAAACAACAAAACAAAAGACATTAATAAATAGTTGGAAATAATTAAAAGGTTTGAAAGAGTTTCTCAGGCTTGAAACTGATCGTTCATAAGACCAAAGGGGGGGGGGGGGGGGGGCCCTTCAGATAGGACAAAAACGAGGGATATGAGTGCCAGTTTCCATAGTTAATAAAATAAAAATATTAGGTATTTATTTTGAGTCAAACAAGATGGCAAAAAATATAGAAGAGAATGTGGTTATCAGAATGATCGGATTATGCAAAAAAAAAAAAACAATAAAAGGACTGGACGTTATAAGAGATCTGTCTATTCAAGGAAAAAATTAATCGTAATGTAAGACGTTTATAATTAGCCAGTTCGTTCTCTAAGGTGATGCAATCAATTGGTCTTCCAACAAAATTTTGACTCTAAGATCAACACTTCTTTTTTTTTTCTCTTTTTTTTTGGCTGTTCAGCTCTCTGCGCCGCCTCAGACCGGCAGCGCACCCATGCCGCGCATTCCTACACCCGTCCACGCCACAGCCCCGTCGGTCCGCCGAAGCCCTGTCACCGTGCTATCCCATAGGGGGCAGTCAATGCCAAGTTGGTCAAGAGGCTACCCACCGGAGGAGAACTGCACTGCTGCTGAGTCACTTCAGTGGTGTTCAGTGGCACTGTTCTGATCTAACCTATGGCCAGGACACCACCTACGAAGCCCCCTACCTTACGACACATTAATTGTACTTAGTCGCAGAGCCGGCGTGAGTGAGCTCTCCCTCCGGAGAGCGCCACCACGGTCCGTCCAACGACAGCCACCATGGATCGCCGATACCGGTCGTACCCCGACGAACAAACCAAGACCACGACGTGGACGAGGACATCGAATTGAGGTCACCATGGGAGAGCGGGCATGAAGCGCCACAGAATTTGAGACCATTTTGGTTTTTTATGCTGATCGATGACTAATGAGGGATGCTTTAAGAGGATCTACGAGATTTCCATTTCGGTCTGAGACTACATTGACCGGTCTGTACTTACGGCTTCCTTTCATAATATATCTGGCGTCAACCCGGCCCGGAGATTGCCGGCACATGCAGTGTTGGTCAGGAAATTTTGAGCAACACTCTCAGAAACGATCCCATTAAGTGGCTGCACACCCCTCCGCCCTGTGTGGTCCAATCTTCCCAACTGAGTCCGCAGCAACCTCAAAACTCTGGGTAGGAGCCGGGTCGTGGCACAACCCCCCCCCCCCCCTGACTCTGACGGGATTAGAACCCACGGACCTCCCCAGCCGGGAGTCTGCGATGCTAACCAACTTCGCCACGGCGGCTGGTTAAGATAAATACTTATCTATATGAATTTACATGGCAGAAAAAAAAATTAGCAATAGAACGCGTTTGAAAACGTAAAGAGAAATATTCATGGAGGACTGGACATGCAGAGGGTGGCCTTAGCGTGATACTAACATGATACATTTCAAAAACATTGGCATGTAACTGGGTCGGAGAATTTTTTGAAGCTACAGATCAACAAAACGGACTGTAATACGAGGTGGCATCTAGGTAAACTAGCTAAACATAACGACATTTTTCTTCTCAACATAACATCTAATTCGGGTTAAAGGGATTGGGCAGAATTGATAATGCAGTTTGGAAGGAAATTATAAACCACCTACCTAGACAATTAAAACATATTAAAAGGCAGAAGAACGATATAAGCTGCACCAATTTTCAGAATGATTCTACCAACTCATTAATAAATTACAAAAAATATAACACTTTTTTAGTGATGGGAAAGGAAAGGTATTGATCACGTAAAACACATAATCCAACCACACAGAAAAGAGAACGATTTTCCTTAGAAAGACTTGTATGATTTACAAAACGGGGCAAATACAACAATGTTAGACTTTACATTCTTGTTAACTCTATCCCTATACACGGGTTTCAGTGGATTATGACTGGGTAGAAAGAACAAGTGACCACGAAATTGTGATGTACAGCCACTATAGTAAAAAGAATAAAAATAATCAAGAAATTTTACAAACTAAAAAAAGAACAGAAATTAATGTGCCTTTTTTTGGCGCAGAAAACTTGGATTCATCTGGATGAAACATGTGGGTGTATAGAGCAAGAGAGGCCACAAAAAGAACAAGATTAAGAGTGGTTACACTGACGATACTTCATTACATATCAACCCTACAAATATGGTTCTTCATAAAATGAAAGTAATGAAAATAACAAGTAATTTTTACTGGTGTGATTACTGTTGATACATGGAGCATTTTTTTTGAGTGCCCCCGTAGCACGCAACTTCTAGAGGTTAATAGAAACCGAAGATGTATCTAAAAACAAATATTAAGTTGAAATTATTGTGCCTGACGTACTGTTTTGGCGTCACAATCTCTCTGCATCGCAAAAAAATACACCAAGTTATATAAAATCATATTATTTTGATTAGTAAAATGTGCATTAGTTTTAGGACAAAAACACCAACAGAATCTGCGTTGCTTCTACAGTCTATTTTTGAATGAGAACTGAATATACGCAACATATAGAATCTACAGAATCTTGTTCACCCGTTACACATTTACTACAACAAAACAACATATAAACAAAAACAGAACCTATCAGGTGTGATTAAAAAGATACCTATAAAGATAAGATATAATTAAAGTCATATAATGAACCAGACATATACTAGATTACTCTTTGCTAATTTTATTAGTAATAGAAACGTTGGTGATTGTGATGGTGTTGGTGATTCGAGGCGCGCGCGTAGCGCGTGCGCGCGCACCAATTTGCCGTCTCGCTTCTTGATTTTCCTCTTTCCTCCCTTGTCGGTTTTTTTTACGGCGGGGAAACACGACCGCTTGCTGGACAAGTGCTGTTGCCGGCCGCCCCTCTCACGCTTCCGCCCCGCCCTGCACCCTCACCCACCGCGGCTCGCCTCTTTTCCCCCTCTTTCCCCTCTCCTGATTTGTTGCTCTCATCTGCGGTCGTCCGCGACTATCGTTTTTCATTCTCTCTTCAGACAGCTTTGGGTGTAATATCCATAACTGCTGGGGTAGAGTTGTTCGGGCGTGTGCGCGTGCGTGTGTGTGTGTGTGTGGGGGGGGGGGGGGGGGTTGCGGGATGGGAGGGAACGACGAAAAGGGAAATCAACAAAATTTATATTCAAACCTTATATCATTATACAGCTATCTACTTATATATCATATTTGCATAATCACCTGCACATCTAATGCATTATTACAGCTCCCGCGCTTGTCACGCCTTGGGCTTTTTTCATGCTTTCTTTGGGGACAATTTCGTCTTCGCTATCAAGGCTGGCCTATTGGGATTAGCCAATTGTGTGGGACGATTTGTAACAAAATGTTTGCCTGTCGTCTCTCTCTCTCTCTTCTTCTCTCTCTCTCTCTCTCTCTCTCTCTCTCTCTCTCTCTCTCTCTCTCTCTCTCTTCTCTCTCTCTCTTTCTCTCTCTGGAAAAACTCGAAAGAAGGATGATATTTAAGGACATAGTTTTTTTGCTTCACTTTTATGTTCTCTTTGTATAAGCAACACATAATCAGTGTGAGCATGCCCCATACATCCACACATTTGCACCAATATCACTACCCCAGACATTTTGTCTCAAACATCAGTTGAAACCTCTTTGTCCGCGTCGACTCACGCTTTGTGTTAATGGGATTAGAGAGTGCTGTGCCGAGGAGGGCCGGGGTTGATTTTTGAGGGCCCAAACGCAATACATAATTTTTCACAGTCTTTGGTCGGGTCTTATGCCGATTCTGGGATTTCTAACGGATCCACCATACCAATTCAGCTGTGAAAAAGGCCCAAATTTTGGGGTGTGTTATTTTTCAAAACTTTTTAACACAAAAAGACTTTAACGTCACATTCAATGCTGGAGGGTGCATATCAGTGGCACTGAGCATTTCGAGTGTGTGTGGCGCTCACGGATTGGGGCGTGATGGGGGAGGGGGGAGGCTTTCTCCATCTTTACAGGGTTCTGATCTGCTTCGGGCTGGGGTGTGGCTGTGTGGTTAGTGGCTCCGCAGGTCTTCCTGCCTGAAGTTTGGGTCCCCTCCACCACAGAGACCGCCACTCTGTCGGGTGCATTTCTCAGCACCCCCTCATTGTGGTCTGTGTGCTGGGGCAAGAAAGCATCGCTTTCGAGCTGTCGGGCTGGGACTTTCTTGAACTACTGTTTGGGATGTCTCTTCTGATCCCCAAGAACCTTGCTTGTAGTGACTGTTGTTTCTGACGCTAAGTTTTAGAAGAAATTCGATGATAGCCCAGTTCATTCCTCTTGGGACTTCGTATTCTCCCCCATTAAACAATGACATGGGCTTGGAGTTCCGTGGGTGATTTGTTCAGGTTTCTGGTGACCCCATCACGGACAGGTTGCCTCTGCAGTGTTGAGTGAAGCGACGGTCCGGTCTCAGAGATGTTTCTAAACACGTTCCTCTGACAGCTTATTTACAGGCTGAGTTGGATAGTCTTGGTCGGGCTCGTGAAATGTCTCTATATCAAACCTAACGATTTTCTTAGTTTGTTGGACTCCCTCTTTACTTTGGAGGCCATTGCCAGCTATAACCTGAAGCACCCCTCAACTGCTGAAGTTTTTAAGACTGTACAGCTCTCTGAATCAGATGGATTGCAACATGGGTTTTGCTCGGGATTCCTAGCAAATGCCGGCATTCGACGGCAGCAAAGTTGGTTAATTGGCTTGCGAGAGTGCGTCGTGAAGAGGCGTTGGGCAGATTGTTTGTCCCCCATACGATCTGGGGCCAAAATGTCAGGCTTGCATCAGGGGCCCCTGGCAGAAAAAGTGGAAATTTATGGCCTTAAACTGGGGACTATTCAGTTCCGTCCAAACCTTGAAAGAGTGTTTGCCACGTTCCACGAGCAGCCATGGGGGGACGGGGGGGGGGGGGGGGGGGGGGGGGGGGGGGGTGCGTGGCTTTCTGCTGGTAGCGCACAGGGCCGCTCCTTTCGCACCATTGGATGTCTTGTGAGGGGTTGTGACGGGGCTCCGTGTACATTCCATGTCGTTGTGCCCACTTCACCGTGGAAGCGTGCTGCTTTTGGAGCGCGGGACTTGTGTTATGTGGGACATAGGTACTTCGCAGCAGATTCCATGAAGGCCTTGTTCGGGGAAGTCCTGTCTGATGAAGTTGGGTTACTGAAGAAAAATCAACACTTTTCATCACATCTGGGATATTATGGGGAGGATTAGAATTTCGAGAAAGTTTTCCGCGCGATTTGCTATGGAAAGATGTGTTTCAGGGCGAGAGGCGGCGGATGTTGTTTTTGTTTGTTTGTTTGTTTGTTTGTTTTTTTAATGATTAGTGTTTACTTCAAGGCAGTGACAGCCTGATATGGCCCTTTTGCGGTATGGCGATAAGGATCACCTGCTCTCTCTCTCTCTCTCTCTCCTCTCTCTCTCTCTCACTCTCTCTCTCCTCTCTCTCTTCTCTCTCGCTCTCTCTCTCTCTCTCTCTTCTCTCTCTCTCTCTCTTTCGTATTTCTGGTTATTGGCTGGTCTTATGGGCAATATTCTCTCGCTCTGGCTCTCTCCCTTCTGTCGTATCGCCCTTCATCATCTTCATCATCATCATCATCATCATCACTCATCACTCATCATCATCATCATCATCATCATCTCATCTTCTTCTTCTTCTTTCTTTTCTCTTCTTCTGCTTACTTCTTCTGGTTAATGCGTATGGTCATCATCTTCATCATCTCATCCATCATCATCATCATCCTCCATCATCATCATCATTCAGCCTTCATCATACATTATCAATCATCATCTTTATCCCCTCGTCATCATCCTCCTCATCGTCGTCGTCATTCTTCATCATCATCCATCATCATCATCATCAATTAATTTCCATCTCATCATCATCCATCTCCTCATCATCATCATCATCTCATCATCATCATCATCATCATCCTTGTCGCGTGTTGCCATCTTCGTCGTCAGTAGCGTAAACACCCACACACACACACCACACACACACACACACAAACCACCACACACACACAACACACACACACACACACACAACTCGCACACGCACGCACGCACGCACGCCGCTGCATGCACGCACGACTGCACGCACGCTCGCATGGCATGCCACGCACGCACGCACACAAACACACCCCACCACACACACACACACACAACACACACCACACACACACACACAACCCCACACACACGAATACACACACACCTTGGCATGCCTGCTCGCGCGCACGCCCACACAACACAACACACACACACAACACACACCCACCACACACACACCCACCCCCCACCCACACAACACCACACACCACACACACACACACCACACACACGAGGAGAGCAGAGAGAGAGCGAGGAGCAGAGGAGAGAGATGAGAGAGAGAGAGAGAGAGAGAGAGAGGCCAGACAGACAGACACGACGACTACCGACAGACGAGACACAGAGTCAGAGGGACAGAGAGCGAGACAGGACAGCCAGGGACAGACAGGCAAGACAGGACCGAACAGAGAGAGAGAGAGAGGAGAGATGGAAGGGAGAGAGATGAGTGGGGGAGGAGTAGAGGAGAGAGGGAAGTGGTGAGAGAGAGAGAGAGAGGAGGGAGAGAGAGGGAGAGAGAGAAAGAGAGAGAGAGAGTGAGAGAGAGAGCAGCAGAGTAGGTGAGAGAGAGAGAGAGAGAGACGAGAGAGAGTGAGAACATCTGATAGGTCATTCTTGGTCAAAAGCGCCTTTCTTCCACATCACCGTTTTAAATCATTCCACTACGTATATATCAGAGGCGAGAGAGAGTCGAGAGAGAAGAGAGAGAGAGGAGAGAGAGAGCGAGCGAGAGGAGAGAGAGAGAGAGAGGAGAGAGGAAGAGAGGAGAGAGAGAGATCTGATAGTCATTATTGTCAAAAGCAGCATTCTTAACATAACCGTTTTAAATCATTCCCCCACCTTAACCAATCAAAATCAGCAAGACACCTGGTTTCAAAACACACTCTTGGGTGATATGCGTTCGTCTGATCATCCCACTGGTACATTCGTCGGTAGGCTGTAATGCAAAGTTAGATGTCTACATCACTCTCTCTCTCTCTCTCTCTCTCTCTCTCTCTCTCTCTCTCTCTCTTCTCTCTCTCTCTCTCTCTCTTCTCTCTCTCCTCTCTCTCTCTTTCTCTCTCTCCTCTCTCTCTCTCTCCCTCCTCTCTCTTTAAAAGAGAACATTTTTCATTTGTGATACAGGGGAAAATAAATGTAATTAATGATACGCTACACAATGAGACACTACGTATATGTTACCATTAGACAAAAAAAAAAAAAAAAAAAAAAAAAAAAAAAAAAAAAAAAAAACAAACACGAAATAACATTTAACATAATGAAAGAAATGTAAAGGCTGAATGCAATGCCCCCCCCCCCCCCCCCCCCCCCCCCCCCTTAAACATGTATGCAGCTGTTTTCTCTTGTTTTGTAGCATTATTTTCCTAAATAACGGAAAGGGAATTTCTGTCTAGATAAATTAAATCTCTCTCTCTCTCTCTCTCTCTCTCTCACTCTCTCTCTCTTCTCTCTCTCTCTCTTCTCTCTCTCTCTCTCTCTCTCTCATACACAGACACACACATGCTTGTTCACTTTTACAATTGCAATATGAACTTATTTGATTTGACTCAAAGTAAAACATACCGCTGTATTCATGGGGGAAACACGTGTTAAGAAACCAGTTACAATCAAAAAGGTTGAATGAAAAACACAAAATCGACCTACTAGTCTGAAATCGATCACCATTACCTAATTTGGAACTGCCGGACCAAACAACAAAGAAAAGCTGTATCGTGGTCAGTTGCAGGCAGTTCTTCAATTGGGACATTAAGTTCCAAACTTCAAACATCTGGTTTCCAGGCAGACGACTTCATGTGTCCGCATCAGCCAATTAGGCATGGCGAGGAGGTATTTTCTGTTCTTCACGGAGATGGCACCGTCCTGCAGACTGACTGAGTGGCTTGACCAAACGTCTCAATAGGTCAGAGCAGCCGGATCCTCTTGCGTCTAGGTCAGACTGATACAGTACTATGGCAAGACCCGTGCCCACAGTTACGTCAGCGTCGCGGTTTAAAGTCGGACGGTGAGAGTATTGTGTAGTGGGGTGAAACCAAGTTTTATACACCACACACACATTTTTTTTTTTTTTATATATTTTTTTTTTTTTTTAAATTAATTCAGGACTCATTGACCACCATAGAGAGCCAAGGCGGTAGATGTGATTTTGATGATTTGCCTGTCCAATGAACTTCGAGGGGAGGTAACCTCGGTACAAGGCGGGGGAAATCTGACCCATGGTACACTCACCCTTTTGACAAGTAGGAACCAGAATACGAAAGCTAGGTGAGTGAGAGAAAGAAAAAAGGGGGAGAGGGAAAAGAAGAGATGGAGAGGACAGGTTCTGGGGTTGGCTCTGCACGAAAGGAAGCAGAGAGATGAGGGAAAGAGAAGACGCAGAACGGTTGAAGCATAGCCCATATAGAGTCTGCAGAGGAAGACAAAGGAGAGCTGTTGAGGAGAGCGTTGCTTAACGATGAAGAGAACAAAAAAGGAAAAAAAGAAAAAAGGCAAACTATGTCCATTTGATAGAGCAGACTAGAAGAGAGAGAGAGAGAGCGAGTCGAGAGAGAGGAGGAGAGATGGGAGGAAGAGAGAGAGAGAGAAGGAGGAGAGAGAGGCGGAGAGAGAGAGAGAGGAAGAGAGAGAGGACGAGAGAGAGAGAGAGAGAGTGCAATGCGTTAGTGCAGGAAGGAAGAAAGGAAAACAGATCAATGTTTCTGGTGACACAGTTCAATTTTGAACCGGGGTTCGACTCATACCTCGGCAGCGCCACTTTCATCAGCAGAACCACAGGCCAACGCCCGTACCCTGACCAGTGCCAGCGGTCCAACCTAACCAGTGCCAGCGGTCCAACCTAACAGTGCCAGCGGTCCAACCTGACCAGTGCCAGCAGTTGTGCTGCGAATGGTGTTTGTAAAAGTGACAGTGAAAAAGACAAAACACAGGAAGGAAAAGGGAAAGACAATTGATTTGTAAATCGGTTAAGAATCCCTGGCAGGTATAGTAGAAATAGATAAAGCATTTATACCCGGGTTAGTTATGATGCTTTAGATAAATGTTTTTTGTGAGTTCAAGGAACGAGAGAATGTTTTATTTGTTTGACTCCATGCGCATTGATGGTTTGTCCATGTTATGTGTTTGTAAAGTTAAGACTTTACTAGTGTTTGATTTGATGAAGGTTGTCTATGAATGAGATTGTAAGCACGACGTGGTGTGTTTGGGCTGTGCGCTAGTCCTTCTCTCACTGACGTACCCCGAGGTTGACCGGAACATCGTTTTTATGTGATAATCTTTGTCATCATCATCAGCCACACTGGTAAACGGTTAAAACATTTGCTCTCTTTAGAGTGTTTATTACTTGTCCTGCAGTGGAGTTTCCAACATTGTAAGTAAAACCTAATTCATATCGAGAGTTTGAAAAATTTTCCTCAAGAATCAGAATTCGTCTTTCAGTCCTTGTTATGATTAACTGACCCTCCTTCTAGGGACCACGTAGACTCAATAGAATAACAAATGGGTATTTTCATTAAACATGCATTTATCGAATCTGGACACAAGACTATATCTCTTCACAATTAACAAAATCTGAACGACTATGTAGTGGAGGAAAAAAGTGCAGGATAAATTCTCAGTCGTTATAGTATGGACTTGGAAAATATTTGAACTTAAAAAAAAAAAAACATTGAAGTGAAGAAAATGGGAGGGGTGGGGGGATATTTAAAAATATGAGAAGCCCTTCACTAGCTGCCAGTTGGAAACCCTCGTAATCCCTCAACGCACATTTTTTTGTATATTGCTGCTCCTTGGCCTTTTGTCCGCTGGATCGGCCTATCGGGAGACACGGCTGATTGTGTCTGTGCTCTTGGTATGTCAAATAGAGACACACCACAGTCCATACTTCTGTGCTGTTCTCACCACCCAAGGGTTCAAAAAAAGAATCCAACAAGCACCATCAAAGTAGCCAGCGAAGGGTATGAAATGGAACAAAACAAAATTGTGGAGGGGAAAAAAAGTTGCTCGAAAACCAAAAAAGCACTATTCCAAAACAGTATAAAATTGTAGGGGACCAATATTTGAGCCTACGCTTGAGGGTCAATTCAAGGATGCAAGGGAGATTAAAAGCCTATGAAACATCCTGAGGTGGGTCAGCTCTGCTGTTCAATAACCAACCATTGTG
The DNA here is from genome assembly GCA_018398815.1 of Conus ventricosus. Lineage (NCBI taxonomy): Eukaryota > Metazoa > Mollusca > Gastropoda > Neogastropoda > Conidae > Conus > Conus ventricosus. The sequence continues at coordinate 24,948,129 of CM031623.1, forward strand.
AGTGGCTAAGGAATTGTTACAGAACAACCTTTACTTTGGATCTCCTAAGAGATGCAGTCTCCTACTGATACTGGACCAAACAATATAATGTGAAAATTATGTAGTGGGGGGAAAACAAGTGCAGGTTAACAATTTTCAGTCGTGTATAGTTATGACTTGGCATAGCTTTGAACTTTAAAGAAAAAGAAGAAGAAAAAATTGAAGAATGAAGAATGAAGGGGGGGGGGGGGGGGTATATATCATAAATAAATTCTTTTTACAAAAGGAGCAAAGTGTTTTTCTCTAATAAGACATATAACACCTCAAATACGTTCATCATACGATTACCTTTTTTTTTCTGGCAAGGGAACAAAATCGTATATGGCGTTGTGAACTAATATCAAAAGAGTCAACTCCGTTAAACATAATGCGAACTCGAAACAAAGATGACAGCACTTTATTCTGCGATTGTCAACGTGATAATTAAGGAATGTTAGTTCAGACGCAATGATGACCTGGCCTGTCCCATTACAAGTGTCACGCTTGAGCACACGGCGTGGACCACACGTGGAGACAGGTTGATCTCGTTATGGTTAGCTATCCTCTGACGTCCATAATTTTGCATTCCTTCGTGACTGCTTCAGAGAAGAGAGAGAGAGAGAGAACGAGAGACGAGAGAGAGAGAGAGAGAGCGAGAGAATAGAGAGAGAGAGAGAGAGAGAGCGAGAGAGAGAGACCGACAGACAGACAGACCAGACAATAGCCAGACAGACAGACAAACAGACAGAATTACAGACAGACAAAAAAGCAGAGAGTGCGAGGAGGGGGGAGTGGAGAGGCGAGGAAAGAAACAGACAGACCACAGGACATATAGGCACACAGACTGGATATTGCACAAACTTTACCCCTCAATCACGATTCTGCTTCCTCGAACATTGATTTTGCAAGCAAGTGAGTGTGGCAGTTGTTGTTGTTAATCTGTTTGTTGTTCACTAAAGTGATATTGACGTGTGTGTGTGTGTGTGTGTGTGTGTGTGTGGGTGTGTCGTTGTGTGCGGCGTGCGTGCGTGCGTGCGTGCGTGCAGTGCGTGCCGTGCGTGCGTGTGTGTGGTGTGTGTGCGTGCTGAGTGCGAGTGTGTGCGTGTATGTGTGCGTGTGTGTGGTGTGTGTGCGTGTGTGTGTGTGTGTGGTGTGTGTCACGCACGAACTGCTACAGGTCGCTGAGTGACAATTGTGGAGCGTGGGCCCGTCCCATTGCCAGGTGGCAGTGGCCCCATGACGTGGTGATTGCTGCGGGGGATGCTTACCGTCAATCTTGGAGGGGGGAGAGGTACAATTAGACTCGCCGGAATCGGGGTTTTTACGTGTGTAAGGCAACCACTCGTGAAACTGGAGTTCTTCGATGTGATCGGGGAATTCCGGGCATGTAAGTGCTGTCAGTGAGTTTCCGAGGGTTGAATTCGGAGTGTCGTCGGTGTTGCAAGTCAGTAAGTACGAAATTGAGGGCGTTATCGCGAAGGTTGGTTGGCCTCGTGCTCAAGTTTGTTTCTGCCGTTGGGGCAGGGGTTTCTCTGTATGCCCTCGACGACTCTTAAGGTTTGGTACCAGAGTTTTGCTGTCGGTGTTACGGTGTTCAGTGGCGGGGTTCTGTATGTACTAGGTTGGCTGTCTGTCTGGAAGTTGTCCGGCGTCTGAGGGTTGTTCGTCCAGTGTGTGTTCATCCGCGTTTAGACTGTCGGTGTTTCGGTGTGCAGCGGCGGGTTCTGCATTGTACTAGGCGTGGCTGTCTGGCAGTGTCCCGGCGACGAGGTGTCATTACACTGTGTGTCGTTCCTGGTTTTTGTCCAAGGTGAGCGTGTAAAGTAGCGGAAATTATGATGGGCTGTATATTGTTGGCAGCTATCATGGTATCATCAACTTTTGTATTTCAGTCCCCAGACCTGGAGGATTTCTTTTTATTTGTTTTATTCGCAAAATTTCTTTCTATGTGATGTTGACTTACGAAGAGATGGAGAACTGTAAATGCGCGGAAGTTTGAAGAGACAGGAAAAGAGGCTTAACCTTGCCCCCTTTAAGACGAGAAAAACCTTACATGTGGGAATGAAATAATGTGGTTTCGGTCCTCCATTGATGCAGATTGGGTGGATTTGTTACAGCGGTATTGATGTGCTAAGACATATGTTGTGCTTGGTAGTGGTCGCTGGGACAAGAAATCTTGTTTTCAAGTTTGGTAAAGGTGGTTCTTTTTCTGAGAGTGTACTTTGGTATTGAGGACCGGACACTTTTAATATTTTAAAAGAGGCGATTCTCATAGCATCATGTTAATCCTCCTTCATTCTCATCGATCACATTTGAAAAATATGTCTCAAATTCTGTGGCCCTTCATGCCTTGCGCTCATGGTGACCTCAGTTTCGATGTCCTCTCCACGTCTGGGGTCTTGGTTTGGTTCTGTCGGCCCGTCACCGGTTATCGGCGAGTCCCCAAGGGGGCTGTCGTTGGACGGACGTGGTGGCGCCTCCGGAGGGAGAGCTCACTCGCGCGGACTCCCCGACTAAGCAATTATTGTTCATCAGTAGGGGGGCTTTGTAGGTGGTTGTCCTGCATATGTTAGATCGATAACAGGCGCCACTGAACACCACCGAAGTGACTGGCAGCTGTTGCAGTGTCTCTTCGGTGGTTGCCTCTTGACGGCTTGACATTGACTGCTCCCTGTGGAGTGCTTGGTGCCGAGGCTGCGGCGGGGCGACCGGGCCGTGGCTGTGGACGGGTGTCGGAATGAGCGGCGTGGGTTGCACTGCCTCTGGGTGGCGCAGAGGTGGGGACAGCCCAAAAGAAAAAAAGGAGAATCTGTTTCACACGGTGCGTGCAGGTACGACGGGCAGACTGCATGGGCTGTGTCTGGGCGTGTGTGCGTGTTTTATTGATCGATGAGGTGACGGGTGGTGGTACCGGATCGACTCGTCGTGTAGTGGTTCCCTTTTGGTATGTTGAGCTAGGAAAAACCAAAACTGGGTTGGATGGCGGTAGGAAAGGTAAATTAGAGCTTATTACATTACTAAAAGAGTTGGTTTTTTTCAATTATTTTAAGATTTGCCGGTGAATTCATGCTTACTGTTAAGTACAATCGTAGTATCCGTTAGATTACTTAGTACAGGTTATCAACGATTGGAAAGTAAAAGCAGACCAAACTAGCGATGATAATAAAAGAGTTTAAGATACTTAGGAATTGTGCCTTCACACATTACTTTGGTGTATATTATATATATATATATATATATTTTATATATCTAAATCTATTTATATATATATATATATATCTAAAATATATATATCTGAAGCTAATTAAAAAGCCTAAAATGACTTTAAACGTGCTCGGACCCCTTGGGGAAGACACATTTGTTAATGAGATTAAAAGGAATGTTAAAACTCTACAATAATTGTTTCGAGCGTGTTGCGCTGTCATCAGGATCCTGATGAAGCGCAAACACGCTCGACAACAAATTTGTAGTGTTTTAACATTCCTTTTTAATATCATTAACACACACACACACACAGCACAACAATATCTAATATATATATATATATATATATATATATCTCTATATTCTATATATATATATCTATATTTATGAATATAATCAAAGAGCCTAAATGATGTAAAGGGCTCGGACCCCTTGGGGAGCAAACATTTGTCAATGATGTTAAAAAGGAAGGTTACAACTCAAGGTTTAAAACACCTCGACATAATTTGTTTTAGCGGCGTGTCCGCTGTCATCAGGATGATTTTTGTTTGCCCACCGCGTTGTTATATAGGTGTGGCTCACGTTTCGGTTTTTTAGCACGTGGGGTTGGCAGCCGTGTTTTTTTGGTGGGCTTTCAGGTTTTTGTTTTGGATGTGTTCATAACAACGGATTTCCATTTTTGCCTGCAGTTGTTTACATTTCTGTTTTGGTGGTTTAAAGTTGCTTAGTGTGGTTTGCATGGGTATTTTCACACCATTTGTCAGTTAAACATAGGTTGACCCTTTTTGAAACATTGCTGTATGGTGCATGCTCTTTTTCTGATTTTCCAGATATATTGTAGCTTGTTTTTGCGTTCTTTAAGTTTTCAGATATAATTTGCTAGTTCTGTTTTGGTTTTTCTATTTTTCTTTATTGAATGATGTTTGTGGTGGTTTGCATATTGGTTTTGAATTGGTTTTCAGTGATCCCTATGTATTGTTTCTTTTCATTTTCTGATGTTACTGTGCCTGGTATACAATGTGTTGTGGAGACAATTATTGTTTAGTGGGCCACTGCTCCTTTTCTCGTGAAATTGCGATTTCCTTTCTTCACCCTTCTTTGCTGTGTTGCTTTTCATTTATTGGATGCGTCAATCAGGTTTTTTGGGTTGGGCATACATGAGTACGATAGTTTGACAGTGTTTTGTAAAAATTTTGGACAGTTTGTTGCTCTTTTGGACCTGAAGTTGCTCGTTGGATTTTGAACTCCTTCCCTCTGTTTGTTATGAGTTTCCCGTCGTTTGGGGCGCGAGAGTTATACCATATGATTTTTCTTTTCCTATTGTTCTTGCTTTAATTTGTGTGTTGTCCGGGTTTGTATTGTAGTTTTGTAATTGTATCCATTGTTTTGTCAGTGCCTCTGGTCTACCTGCTGCATTGTTGACCATCTCTCCTTGCATGCCAGTTTGATAGTCTCTTGTTTTGCATGGGGTAATGGTCTTTATCCAGATGGTGGATGGTTACTTTTGGAGTGTACATCAAGAGGAGTATCGTTGGGTTTCTTGTTTGGTTTATATATATGGTTGTTGAGATCGTCGTTTTGTCTAAGTAGATCACTACCTATTTTCAAAATCATGGCGATCACCCACCAGTCATAGACGTATGAACCCCTTTGAAGGTCAAATGAAACGAATGATAACAATATTGGGAATTACAAAAAATCTCCAACGATCTTCCAAACAACATTAAAAAACCAAATAAAACAAGTACCAAATGACAAACAAAATTAGTGAAGGCTGACAAACAGCAATTATACAAATGGAACCAAAGGAAAATTATTCTCACTCCTTGACAAAAACATCAGAAAAACAACAACAACGCTGACAAAAATATACCTGACAGTCATCCGCACTACAGATAAGAAGTTGCAGAGCGCCTAGACCTAAGTGCCAGGATCAGAAAGCGACCGCAACCAAGACGAGGGCTTTCCTCACCATCAAAGCCCCAAACCAACTTTCATAACAATCAACCATGCAGGACTAAATAACCCCTCGAAAAATTGAATTAGGGCAAAATAAGCAAGGAAAATTCTAAAAAATAACCAAAGGACATAACTCAAACTTGATTACCCCTCTGAAGAAACACTTACGCAAGTTATCCAATGGTTTCAAAAAACTCAATACACAACGTAAAGCATTATTTATCACTTTGACATCGTAGACTTTTACCCATCCATAGATGAGGAACTACACTCCAAGCCCTGAAGTATGCCAGTAACCACACAGACACACAGGGTCGGAAAATGGAAAATCATTATCCACCCAAGAAAAACATTACTACACAGAGACATGACCCTGGATAGGAAACCAAACAGAAACTCAACATTCGACGTAACCATGGGTTCATTATGCTGGTGCAGGAAACCTGTGAACTGGTCGGACTATTCATGCTGTCCAACATTAAGAAAAAAATCGGAAACAATTCGGATGTACCGAGCACGATGGCCTTGCTACACTACCAACCAACCCAAGACCATGAAAACAAGAAGAAAGAACTATGCCAAATCTTCCCAAACACCACAACTTAAAGATACATTGAAGCACAAACAAAAAAGGTAGTGAATACTTAGACTAACAATGGAATCTCAACACCCATCTATATAAACCATACAAGACACCCAACGATACCACCTATTTATGTACACCCCAAAAGTAACATCCACCATCTGTATTAAAGACCCTACCCCCTGCATAAACAAGAGACTCATCAAACCTGTCATGCAATGAGAGGTGTTCAACACTGCAGCAGTGGAATACCAGGAGGCAATACAAATCAAGTGAAGATACAATTACAAACTACCATACAACCCGGACAACAACCCAAATAATAGCCACGAAAAATAGGAAAAGCAAACACAATCATATGGTATAACCCCCATACGACGGGAACTCAAAACAAACATAGGGGAACAGACGTCTTTCAAACTCCTAGCCACTTCATATCAAAAGAGCTCAAACTGTCAAAATATTTAACAAAAACACTGTTACACTACGTACTCATGTATGCCAACCTAAAACCTGATTGACCATCCAATAAAATGACAAATCAAACACAGCAAAGATGGGTTGAAAGGAAGGAAATCTTTGCAATTGCACGAGAAGGTCGCAGAGTGCCCACTAAACATAAATGTCCACAACAACATTTGTATCCAGGCTCCTGTAACATCAGAAAGTGACAAAAAGAACAAACCATCGGGCTACTTGAAAACCAATACAAAACCAGTATGCCACCACAAAACAGTCATTTTCACTCAAGAAAACATATACAAAAACCAAACAGGACTGCGCAATATATCTGGAAAACTTAAAGACGCAAAATACAAGCTACAATCCTATCCTGGACAATCATAAAAAAGAACATCACCATACAAGCAATGTTTCAAAAAGGGTGCAACCTATGTTTAACTGAAACTGGGTTAATACTATGCACAACCACACTTAGCAAACTTTAAAACACCCAAAACGAAAATAGTAAAAACTGCAGGCATAATGGAACCGTTGGTTAGGTGAAACACATCAAAACAATAAACCTGAAAGCCCACAAACCCGTGCAGCAACCCGCACGTGTAACACCGCAAACGTGAGCCCCACACGCTATATAACATCGGCGGTGGGCAAACAAAAATCATCCTGATGACAGCGCAACGCCGCTAGAAAACAAATTTGTCGAGTTTTAACCTTGAGTTTTAACCTTCCTTTTTAACATCATTGACAAATATATATATATATATATATATATATATATATATATATATATATATATATATATATATATATATATATGTATATGGTTGTTTTAGTCGACGGTGGTGCGCCAGTATTCAAAGAAGTTTTCCGCAGCATTGTGGTGTCAGTAGGAAATGTTTAGGACAATGTATAGCAGCGCTCGGAAATCCTTGTCGAGCTTATGTAATTGGTGATTGTCCTAGCGCTTGATAATTTCTGATGACATTTGTAGGATTATGATTGTTCCTGCTAGGAAATTAGGGTACCTTGGTTCAATTCTATTATTTTGGTT
>CM031623.1:24960405-24962216 GCA_018398815.1 Conus ventricosus
TGGAATTGTTTGTTGTGTTTGGTAAAGGGAGCACAGAAAAAAAATGAATTCTTGTTTCCTCAGTCTCTACTTTGAATGAATGAAGTAGATCCGCGCAAATGGAGTAGACATGCTCTGTGTGTGTGTGTGTGTGTGTGTGTGTGTGTGTGTGTGTGTGTGTGTGTGTGTGTGTGTGTGTGTGTGTGTGTGTGTGTGTGTGTGAGAGAGAGAGAGAGAGAGAGAGAGAGAGAGAGAGGAGAGAGAGAGAGAGAGAGAGAGAGAGAGAGAGAGAGAGAGAGAGAGAGAGAGAGAGAGAGAGAGAGAGTGACTGTATGCAAATCCGGTGTCTGACTGTGGTGACCCCGTTTTTTAGAACCTTTATGAGTAATCTGTAGCCCTCATCGAAATATTTGAAAAAAAATAAAACAAAATAATATATTTTTGAAATTTCGGTATTGCAAATTTGAATTGGTACACTTGGGGAACATTATTGTAAACAATGATTAGGTTTCGTATCCCTATTCTGAACTTGGGGAACTAAATTGATTTGATGCCCTTTGATGAATATGACTCCCGATTGCTATCTTGCTATTTTGTTTCATTAGTATTCTTAGTCTTTGTAATTTCTTTATTTTCTTATCGTATATTTTAACTTGTGCCATGCTTTTGATCTATTGATGTTGTCCCGACCCAGTTTCACGGGAAGTACATTCAGTGAACTACCTGACGGTTTTCTTGCTCTTCTTACTGTTTCTTCTCACTATTTTGGATATTTACCTGTCTTGGTTTCGACCTCTGCTCTATTAACATTTCTCCCTTCTTACTCAACAATAAGCTCCATTTGGATTTACTTTTGGCGTATTCGCTATTTTACATAGGTTTTACTGGTAGGTGTACGTTGATGTCCTCCTTCTTTTAAATGTTGTAGAGTTCATTTTGAATGTTTGCATCAATTAGTATTTGTGTGATTTTGATAGGACATACTTTTGGCATCATTTTTAAAACCAGTGCTCTATATTCACCGTTTTCCAAATTGTATTAGTGTTTTCTAACTCTCGGAAATCTTACTTCTCATTACATACTTTTAGAGAAATTTCAAAATATTTTTTTTTTTTTCGGACCTCTCTTCATTGAATTAAATCATTTTCATCTGAACGTGCGTCTACACAAGCCAATCAGTCGTATTAACCTCACTCCTTTTCTGCCCACGATTGTTGTTTCTTCTTTCCCTTTGATTGTCAAGTCAAGCTCTGCTGCATAAATGTGATACCGAGTTCGTGTTTATGCTGGAATTTGTCGTTTATCATATCATATTACAATTCAAATTGTTCTTTTATTTTACATCTTTATAACCCCCTCCCCCCTTCTCTGGTTTGGGCGCTGTGGTTTGTTGCAACGTCAGATACATCCTGTTCTCATGGCTGATGTAAACTACATTCACAATTACATGTTCCAAAGCTAACATTAGGACTTGGGGTTTCTTTCCAAAACCCCTCAGCGTCCAACCAGTTGAATTAACCTACCTCCAGCAACTGGGTCTTAAAAAGAAATGATTTATATATCCAGTATTATTCAGTACAAAAAAGAAAAACAGAAGAAAGGGGTTTGGAATGTTTACGTAGCAGATGGAAACTCACTGGAAACGTTTACATAACAAATGAACATAACAATTAGACAAAAAAGTGGATTATGTGTGATGTTGATATTATTGTGATATTCTTTGTTACGTTTGGTAAAGGGAGCACTAGCAAAGTGAATTCTTGTTTCCTCAGTCTCTCCTTTGAATGAATGGAGTAGATGCGCGCAGATTGAGTGGCTTTGCTGTGTTTGTG
>CM031623.1:24962316-24982316 GCA_018398815.1 Conus ventricosus
TTAAAAAAAAATTTGTTTGGTTTTTTTTTGTAACAAAATTTAACATCTTTACGTTTGTGTACTTTCCCCAAGTTTTCCCAAACGTGTTGTTATCAGTTTAAAAAGTCTTTTCTGAAGCATCGTGGCTTGGGTTTTAAAGATCCGTTTCTTTTTGGTTTTTGGTTCAAAAAGGGTCTTGATCAAAAGCAATGATTCTGTAAACAGTTTTTAGTTTAGCCGTTTTTAAAGTTAAAACTGAAAACATTTAATGACAACGTTTTAGTTTTGTCCCAAAGTTGGAAAATTTTTTAGGGGTTCGATGGGGCCATTTTTAATTTTTCTGCGGTAGGGGGTAATGTTGTGGAGGTGTGTAATTCTTTAGGTTTTAAGTTACTTCCAAGATTAGTTGGGATTATCGGGAAAGTGTGACAAATGTTAAAATTTTATTAACATCATGGGGCCCCTTTTATCTTTTTAAATTTTTCTCGGGGAAGCGGTGATTCCCCACCCTAAGATTGTTAGCGTTAAGTAATTAGTAGTTGGAGGTTTGGTTGGCAAGTGTTAAATTTGTTGGGCTTTGCAGAAAGGATGGGGCCCATGCTGTGCCTCCCCCCCCTTTAAATATTGGAGTGTGGGTGATCAGTTTAAAATAAATTTGAAGTTTGTAGACTTTAGAAGCCCCCCAAGAAAGCCCTGGGGCGGATAAAAAGTGAGGTCAAAGTTGAAAGTTTCAGCTGTGATTGAAATTCTGAAAGCGTTGCCAATAAAAAGTCAGCCAAAAAATATTGATGTGAAAGTCGCCACGTTTCACGTGAATTTTGTCCGGCTTTCTGAGCGTTTTATATTCGAGTCATTTAAAGTCTTTGCCTCTAAGACTAGAAAAAAAAGTGTTTTGGGGGGGAAGTGAGTCTTGTCAAACCCTGCCCCAGGTTCATGTTTTTTAAGGATAAACCCTTTGCGCACAAAAGAGGGGATAAATATTGTTTAGTGTTTTGGAAATTTGTAACGACCCCGCTAATTATCAAATAGCCATCAGATGTTGGGCAGAATATAAAAGGTAAAGAGCAAGAGTAAACGTCTGTACTTTTTGGATTGTCATGCAGGTACCCTCTTTTTCAGAAGTCTGCTTGAAAATAAAATGAAAAATCGTAGCCGTAAGTTATGAAAAAAGATGGTTTCCTGTTTGGGGTCACCTTAAGTAAAAGATTAAAATTTGTTGTGCGTCCCCTCTAAATTTTCCCAGTAATGTGATCGCGGTTCTTACTGCTTGCAAATTTAATTCTTTATTGCAAATCCAGCAGTGTGTAGATGACATGCGTTTTTGGTTTCAGGGTCATAAAAATGTCTAAAAGATTAGTTCATTGAAATTTGATTGCGAAGTTTTTTCATCTGTTAGAAATCTATAGCGGGTTTGGGCTCGTAAATCTCAGGTGTGTGTGTTGACCTTGTAAAAAATAAAAGCTAAGAACGATTGATGGTGGGTTAATAAGTTGGTTTTTGTGCTTGTGTTTTGGGCCCTAGTACTGTGGTAAAGAGCGATTCAAAAATCGGCATAAAATCGTACGGGGGTCATTGCTTTTGTTTATTCTTTAAAAAATAATTTAACCCCGGTTTAGGTGTGGGGTTTTGGGTTTTGAGTTACAAACTTTTACAAAAGAGTTTTGACTGGCGCTGCTTCTGTATTGGGATTCTGAAAAATTTTTACAAAGCTCCTGTCTAGTTTATGTTTTTTAGTTATTCTAACGTTGTTATTTTTTGATTAATCATATGGGTTTTGTCTATTTCAAAAGGATCAAGTTACTGTTTGTTGTGAAAAGCTAAAATGGGGGGTTGGGAGAAACCCCTTTGTGGCCTAGATCGGTTCTAAGACCATGTGTTTTTTATGCTTAAGTGATTGGTTTGTTTTGCTTTCAAACGAGATATATTTTATATCCTGGAAAAGGTTTTGTTATCAAAATTAGCTCTTGTTATATGCTTTTTTAAGTATTTTTGGTTTTTTTTAAAGGATGTAAATGTGCTAAAAAAACCCACTAAAACACATGTTGTCAGAATTTTTTTATGTTTAAGACTGCTCGTTTTAAAACTAACTCTTTTGGGAGGGGAAGGTGAGAATTGCCAACTATAGGATAGAACTTTGTTTGTCTCAATTTGATTTCAAGGACTGTCCCTTCAGACATCCAGAACCGCGCAATTTTGCTTCTTCACTTGCATGGTTTAAACTGTGTAAGCATGTAATCAGCCCAGTTAGAATTAAAGTTCGCGATAGCTAATAACTTCTTTCTGCCTTGTTGAAACCCAGACTCCCATGCCAACGTCATCATCAGGGGTTATATAATCAATCAGAACGGCCAACAGCACTTTTACTGGCGGCTCCATCTGAAGAGACTCTGGGATTTTAGAGATAGCATGTGCTACGCTTTCATGAACGTTTGATGGGTTAATGATGTCCATGTCTACTTCGCTAAACATATTGATTAATTGTTTGTCACTACCTTTCACCAGTGTGCTGGCTGGCAGTTTTTCAAACTCAGGCGTGTTTGTGAGGCTCATTTTTAACTCAAAATATTTACGTAGATTAAAAAAAATAAATGTATATAAAAGTAAAGTAAACTGGGCTTTTTATTCTTCACCCAAGTGCCGCAACACTTCAAGGCACGTTAACCGTACAATAACACCCGCCAATATTTTAGCTTTTTCTGAATCACTACAGTCAATGTTCATCACTTTGATTGCTTCGTTAAATAGTTCACTATGATCTTTTATTATATTGTCTACATCATTCTCAAACCCATATTCACTAAAATTAATGTTTAGTATTTTCATTGTTCGTCAAATAGTTCATTACAATTCTTTAAATCAGATTCACTGAGTTCGACAGCCATTTTTAATCTAAAATAAAAAAAAAATAAATAAATAAAATTGAATCTGCAAAACATTTATTTTTCGTTAACTTCATTGCACACACACACACGATCAATAACACCACTTATAGCGCACACACACACACACACACATGCATACACACACACTGCACCACAGCACATGCTGGCGGTAGAGAAGCAAAAATCAATAACTCGCCCACCCGCTTCTACGTAATACTGACGCTATGCCTTCACTGGGACTGTGATTGAGAATCAGAACTCATTGTTAAATTTTGTAACGAAGATATTTTTTAAGTAACACAATCTATCTGCGTCTCGGCTGCTCTTACTTCTTTTGTAAGATCCCATAGTCCATCCGTGTCTAAGATTCTAGAAAACTCGATTTCATTATCCAAATTTATATTTGCACATGAGCACTCACAAATGTTGTTTCGATTTCATCATGTTATTGTATTCACTAAGGGTAGCACATGCGTACTCACAAATGTTGTTTCGATTTCATGATGTTAATGAGGCTAGCACATGCACAGTGAGATTTTCTGTCACGCTTTTTCGGTGAACAAAATTTTCAGAAGCAGAATTAGGTCAACTCACTTGCGAAAAATGTTTTCACAGGAAATGCAATGACAAAAAAATCTCACTGCACATGCGCTAACCTTAGCAGACGACAACTCTGGGCCTGCGATCAATACTGGCTACCTGTGTAAGCCACCGGCAAGTGAATCAACGGTGGTGGGGTGCAATCAATATTAGACGGGCCGCTGATTCTCGTCGGCCGGTCATTCAGTCGGGGCGGTTAAGTCCGTAAACCATTTTAGGCCTATTTCGGTTTTAACTGTATCGTGTGTTTGTTTTTCAATGTTCTGTTTAATTGCATCAGTGTCTACCTGTCGTGAAGTAAAAGTCTTTCTCCACTCCTTTTGAAGTTCAATTTTTTGCCGCCTGTAATCCTCACCGTCGGCTATAAGCTTCTGAAATTCTTCATCCGTAATGTTTTCATCCTGTAGTGATTTGCTTATTCTTAATCTTAATGAACAAAGTTTTGCTGATGCTAAGGCAACAATGGCAGTGTGCTTTTATAATTTAGGAGTTAATTTTTTAAAAAAACGGCACTTACAATCTTAGAAAAAGCCCCTCAAAAACCCCCGCCCCCCCCTAATGAAAAAGAGATGGCCCCCCAAAACCCCATTTGAAAAACGGAAAACACTAGATCCAGCACTTAGGGCTAGTTTCACCCGATACCCCGGGAATTTCTAAGAAAGGAAATTTAAGGCTTTAGCTTTATTTATTCTAGTAACTCCATACTTATAAAATCGCTTTCTTTTTCCTTTTGAAGTTCAGTTATTTGTTTTAAATTTCTAAACTGTTAAAACCTCCATTTTTTAAATAAGATTATTTTTTTAATTAATCTTGTCCCTTCTTTTTTTAAACCCTTCTGGCAGCACTTCAAACAGAGTAAAACCCCAAAAAATAAACATTTTTAAATGAGAAAAAGTGGTACTGTTGGGTTTGTCTTTGTAAACCCCACAAAATTTAACCTTGCAGATGTACAGGGGGGTTTATTTTTGTTCCGTTTTTAGAAATTTGAAATTTACTAAGTTTAAGGGGGCATCCAATTTTTCCCCCTTTTTTTTGGTATGCCTCTGATTAACTTAGTTCTGGAAATTTAGTACACCCCCCCTCGGGGGAAAAAAATTAGGCAAAAAAATCTTTTGTCATTTCCCTTTGGTAGGACGTTTAGGGGGGGGGGGAAAAATTCTAAGCCAAGGGTTTGCATTCCCACTTCAGGGATTTCTTTCTCTGTAGCATATATTCAAAAACCCTGAAATAGTTTTTTTCAATCTTTTTTTTCTGTTGTTTTTCCGGGAAATTAGGCTAAAAAGATGGGGCCCCCTACTTTTAAAGGGTTTTTTCAAAAAATTGTTCTTCTTATAAAAGTATACTTTGGGGGGGCTTCGTGTTCAAATTTAAAATTTCCCAAAAGAAATTTTTCGGGAAAACCCAACCCCCAAGGGATTCTCTCTTTTATGAAGTTTGTATTGTGGTTTCCCCAAAATCGTTTGCCCTTAAATTTCTTTTCTTCTAGGGTGGGGATTTTGCTGTCGTTTTTTGTTTAAATTTTCTGTTCGTTTGTAAACCCCATCATCCGTGTCCTAAAAACCCGAAAAACTTTTCCCTGGCACCCCTTTTAGTTTCAAACTTGGTTGTGTTCTGTGGTTTTTTTAGCTTACTGAACGTTTTAGGAGCTAGTTTCCCTTTTTGGATTCGGGGCCCCGAGACTTTCTTTTTATAATAAAAAATTTTTTAAAAAAAAACAAAATTGTTAAAGCGAAAATAAACAAATTTTTTAATAAAAAAAGTATTGAACGGAAAGGGTCGGGCCGTAACATAGCTTAGCGTGTTAGATTTTTCTAAAAGCTCTTTTATTTTTTTTACTCATCTTTGTCCTTATTAATAATTTTCACTTAAACATTCCCTTTAAAATATTTTGGTCCCTTGTGTAAAATAATCCCAACTTATTTTAAAAATGCCCCATGAAAGTTTTAAAAAATGCCCCTTAATTTTTAGTTTGACCCCCCCCGAAAATAAAGGCGTGCGGGACTAAAGGGGTACCCCTTACCCCCCCCCTTTTTTTTTTTTTTTAAACAATTCCTTTCCGGCCCGGAAAAGGCCCCCCCCCACCCCCCCAGTGGTTTCGCCCTTTTTTTTTCCATGGTTTTAAATATTCTTAAAAAAAGGTTTTGCCCCCCAGTTTGGTCACCTTTTTTGGGGGCAAAATAGAAATATATTCTGTTTCCAAATTAAAAATTCCTTTCTTTTTAAGACTTTTTTGTTTCTTTAAAGGTTTTGCCCCCAAAATAACAATGTGCTCGTAATGAAAAAGTGGGATTTTTGTTTGTAACAAATCAAGTACGAAGGGAAAGTTTTCCCACACCCAGTAATCCCCGCCCCGTATTTTGAGGGAAAAGTGCGGGGTCTTTGGGGAGAAAATTCAAGCTTTCCCTCGTTTTTTTTTTAGAATTTTTTCTTTCATTTTAAAAAGCCCGTCTTTTAGGGCCCGTTTTTTTCAAAGTTTAAATGAGCTTTCCCCAAAAAATTTAAAAAAGGCATTTTATTGGGCCGTTTCCGTCTGCTTTTTGCGAGTATTTTTTTTTTATACCCTCTTGCCCTATCCCTTTCCCTTCCCAAAAAATTGTTGTCAAATGTGGACCTAAAAACCAGCCACCCGGGCCCCTATTTGGGTATTAAGTAGTCTTCAAGGGCTTAATTTTAAAGGCCCAAGTTTTTTAATTTCACGGGTCAACTGCAGGATCTCTTTGCCGCTCCAGCAAAACTTTCTTATTTCATCAAAGTGTTGGTGAGGGTTAAAAATCCCCCGCCTGAATACAAAAAGCAGGAAAATGCCATTTTTTGCAAAAGTCGACCTTCCCCAATTTTTGGATTAAAAAAACGCTTCTGTTTCTATTTTAAAAAAGGGGTTTTTTTCTTCAGTAAATAAGAACCCAAAATTTTTTTTAAAGAAATTAGAGACGGGTTTAGATGTTTGTTCCAAAAAGGGGTCTCGCTTGTTTCTATTTTTGTAATGGCGTGCCTAACGTTTTCATAATAAAAAACCGTTTTACTTTTTACTGGGGTTAAGATTGTTCTGGCCAGGCCCGGGTTAGTAACAACGTCAAATCAAAAAGGAAAAGTTTGCTAACTGTGTATTTGCTAAAGGGAAACTTCAGACAGAAAACCCGAATTCCCCTAGGGGTTAAATGTTAGATGATAAATAAGTTTTTTTTTAGTGGGGCCTTGGTAATATGGCTTAAAGCGTCTTTTTCAGTTCAAAATCTAGAGGGATGCAGAATTTTTGCCCAAAAGTTCTGCTACTGCCTTTTTTTAAATCATTCTTTGCACCCCCCGCTTTAAGCCTGTGTTGAGGACGTTTGAATCTTGTATTCCCTGATAAACTTTCTCTTTTCTTTCTTTTTTAGGCAGCCATAGATCAGAATAGAGGGCAAAAATGTCTGCCTCTCTTAGTACAACGACACGTTTTCCCTCCAGTCTAATTTCATATGATTAACGATAGCCCTGCCTAAATTAGCAACAACACTAGCATTAGGATCTTCTGATGTAATATCTATTTTGAATGATAGTTTAGCGGTGCCTGGCATTATAACATCATCAGCGCCAAGATCAGGAAACTTAACTATTAATCTTGTCCAGGCTAACTGTTGATGGGTATTTACCTAATTACAGTCTGCTTATACCTTTTACGCCATGGGGTTCCTTCTCTTTTCTATATGGATCGAGGTCGCTGCCGTATGTGTTCATTGTTTATAAAACAAAAAAGATATAAATAAATAATATGGATGAGATTTAGACCAATTGATCCTATTTGAAGAAGACGAAGGATGAAGAAATAGGCCCCTCATTGCAAGAAGAGATTGAAGGAGGCGGTTCTTTACTCCCTAGACAACGTCAAGAACTATTGCGCGACAGATTCAATCATTATATAAAAGCAGAGACGAGGTACAAGGATGTGATGATCTACGCCCCCCCATTTTGAAGAAGATGTTGGGATTTGTATATAAAAACTGGGTTCTGGGGGCGTGTAAATGTACTTCATGCAAAACCCAACAGGTTTTAAAAAACTAGCACAATAAGGCGAAAATCCTATTTGCTAAGGCAGAACAATTCAACCCTTTTAGAGCTTAGAGCCTGAAGCCGTTAGTCTTAACAGAACTTGAGCGGGGGCTGACACACATCTGAAATGCCAAAATTAACCTCTTCAAGATTTAAATCGAACAGCAGATGAACTATAGCAGAAAATTTGAAAAGCGTTTCCTAGAGGAGACAGTCAGAAAAACATTGTAACATTGTTGATTGTGTTAGCGCTGGTATTTCTTACAAATGCCACAAAAATTTGTCAATTATTTTTAGCGGTTGCCATCGTTGTACCAGAGGAATATGTGAGGGCCACGTATAAACAAACGTATGCAACTATGTGAGAAAACTGGAGGAAAATAAAGTGTGGATAATTAAAATGAGTGATGGTTATTAGAATGGTACGGAAACGACTGAATGAAGCGCCAGTTAGGCTGCTTTTCGCGCTTACCTGGGTAGCAGCCGTTGAATAAGTGGGTAGGTGTTTATTGTAAGCGCTTAGAGCTTGTGTTTGTGACTGAGGTAGGGTATATAAATACCCTATATATAATAGAATATGATCCTCTTTACTATGCGTGACCTCCGGGGTCTTAAGAATGCTTTTAACGACAATAGGATAACAAACTAATGTCAAACAGAGAACTTAGTAAGTAAGGAGAGAGATAAAAGAAGAAAAAATAAGTGGCTGATAACAATTTAGTGCACTCAGAAAAGGCAAGAATACAGCGAAAAATACAGGAGTTAAGGGAAAAGGTAGGGCAGTTAACGCCGATTTTTATTCTAAGTGGAGAACTAGAATCTCAAACAACCAGATTCAAGGAAACTATAAAGAGAATACTTCATGATAACACTACGTGGCAGAACGAATAATGATTCTGTTGAGAGGAACAGTGGATTACAATAGTTAGTATATTAACTGCTGTAGGGTTTGCCCTCTCTTCCACTGTTTATGCTATAAAGGTTAGTGCGCCAACAGGGCCTAGTAGCGCCTCCAACACCTCAGACTGGTAAGTTGGAATTAGGGAAAACAATTTGCATCATCTAGCAAACTTTAAAGAAGTTAGCGCCAAAGCGCTTGAAGCTCTGCCTGGCATAATTGGCAGAGTTGTTTGGTGGTTTTGTCTCTATAGGTAAGGTTTACAGGTTATAGGCTGACCATCTGTGGACATTAGGAGTGCTAGTGCAGGATTAATTTTTAGTGAAATAAAGTATGGTAATCCAGTAAAAGTTAATAACACAACGAGGGCTGTCTTTTCAATAGTATGACTGTCAGAGTGAGGCAGATCAAACAGTTGGCGTGCTTTCTGGATGCTTTCTGGCTTGGGGGCGCTTATAACTGGATCGCATTTTCTGGGTTCTGGTACTTTCTTTTATATGGCTGGAGCGGGTCCTTGTGTTTACGCTTGATTGTGTCTAAGTTGTGATCGTTCCAAGCTATGAGGATTTCATTGTTATAATTCTGTATATTTGCCAATCTGTAGTCTAAGGTCGGAGGTAGGAGTTAATCCATGGGCTAAAACAAAAGTCACCCTTGCTGGCATGTGCAGACGTCTGGTGCCCTGTGTATGCTGGAATGCAATAAATGCAGGTTAATAGCATCTTCTAATGTAGCTAGAAATTAAGGAAAGAAACACAGTTGACTGCAGGGAATTCGTGAAAATGAAAAAAACAATAATAAGTTTATAAAACCTTTTGGTGGTAAACAAATAATTAGTGAGCAACTGACGTTTCAAGCATAGGACGTTGTCCAAAGTGAAGAGAGGACAGTGTAGACAGGAAAGCCTATGTGAGAATTGGGTGAGGAATTATCATTTAATGATTAAGTTGGACAGAATAATGTCACGATCACTGTTCAGGTGTATTGAGTCACACAGACACCCTCTGCAGTTCACACAACGACCCAACACACACACGCGCACCCCCACCATTTTTATGTTAACCCACCCAACCCACAAAACACATCACACACACACACCACCACCACCTGCACCACACACACTCACTCAACACACAAAAGGTGGGATAAATAGAAATATTCATATTTTAGCTACCTGAAAGAAAAGAATACAGAGGCTAAAGAAGGACAGGTCAGAGAGATTAGGCTGAAGGGTCCTGGACAGCTAGACTCAGTGCTCTGATGTTCATACAGCAGGCTGTGTGGTGCCATGCGGCTGAGGACAGGTTCTCCATGAGCTTTCTGTATACACGGTCTATGGGGTTTGCACACTGCTGCTATCTACGCATGACTGTAGTGTGATATGGGACCAACAACAATGTTGCGACTGGGTTGTTGTAGCTACAAATACAGTCGGCCAAAATTTTTTTGGACCATATCACAAGCTACAGTCATAGCGTAGATAGCAGCAGTTGAGAACCCAGAGACCGTGTATACAGAAAGAACATGGAGAACCTTTGTCATCAGCGCTTGTGAACAACACAGCCAGTGGGTAGAAACTCAGAGTCACTGACGTCTAGCTGAGCCAGGACCCTTCTGCCTTAATCTCTCTGTCTTCCTTCTTTAGCCCTATGTTTTTTTCAGTAGGTTAAATAGTGAATATTTCCAATTATTCCCCTCCTTGTCGTGTGTGTCGTTGTGGTGAGGGTGTTGGGTGGTGTGTGTGTATGTATGTGGTTTATGTGGAGGTTGTGGTGGGTAACAAAAAAAGGGGGGGGGGGAGGGCGGGCGTGTGGTGTTGGTGTTCTTTGTGTGAACTGCAGTGTGTTTTCTGTGTGAGCTTCAATACCACCTGAACAGTGATCAGGACTTTTATCTGGTCCAACTTAATCATTAAATGAAATGTGTCACCCCCCAAAAAAAATTATCTCTATAGGCTTTCCTGGCTACACTGATCATCTTCTTTTAACTTTGACAACGGGGCTCATTGGTTGAAACGTCAGTTTTCTCACTAATGGATTGGATTACCCACCAAAGGGTTTTTATAAACTATCTTTATTGTTTTCAATCGCAACGAATCCTGCAGTCAACTTGTGATTCTTCCTTGTTTTCACTGCTACCTTGGACTTGAGACCCACCTTAACTTTCCACACTCTTTTATAATGCCTTTTCCTCTTCAGTCTTCTTTGGCACTGCTTGGCCTAATAAGGACTTTCCAGCAATTCCAATGTTGGGGTGTGTTAACCTCAAGAGTAACACTCATCAAAGACACGGTTTACCAACCACCATTGTCTTTCTACGCACATGCAAGCAAATTGATTTGTTTTTCCAAGGGATTCAAAGTTTGAAAAGATCAGTGATGAACCATAGGCGAATATGACGCTGCTCCAGGATCACCCCACGCTCTATGAAGCTAAAAGTCAGAAACTATCGATTACACTCAGTGTGTCAACAGGGGCGTCCAACCAGATAAGCCACAAGAGATCACAGCTCCGAAACCTCATGGATATCCCAAACATCATGATACAGTATTGGCACTGTTCAGGAAGCCAACAGAGGACTACACAAGCTATGAACAAAACTAAAACACAGAAAAAGGATCGCTCACAGTATAGATACATCCAATGCTACACTCATCCAACCGGCAACTTGACTCCACTCTGGACCCCAACTGGTTGTGACTATACCACAGACTTAAAACCTACTGATGACAACGCAGCGTCCTGTGAGAGGTTGAAGTTTGTCCCATGCAACCGACAGCGAACCGAATGCCAGTTCTGTTTCTGTGCCAAGGTTTTCCACTGACTTCCGTGTAGCCTGGCCCATTTTTCAGCATTCTCCAGCACTGCACCTCTCACGAACGACTTGGAAAAATCTGTTTCCTCGACAACCAAGCACTGGACACCACGTCGGAGGGGAGGAAATTTCCAGTCTGGACTTCTACATAGCCCTGCAAAAACAGATTGCCCAGCTGCGACCCAGGCCTCTCAGACACTCCAACCTCTCAATGAAGAAACGACACTTGAAGCTAAAAGCTTTCTGAAGAAGAGGGACAGTTGTAGTCATCAAACAGCTGAGTGACAAGGGAGGGGCCATAACCTGTAAGGCGAAGAAGATCTGCTATGTGGAGGAGTGCGAGGAGACAATTGGGTGACAGGGACTCATACAGAGAGATTATGAAATTTACACGTCACGTTGACATCACCGCACGCCCACAATAAATCGGCCATTAGACCAAGGAATCTTCCAACAGAAGCTTGTAATGCCATCAACAGTTGAAACCTAATGAAAAACATACTTCTACTGTTACCCAAGATTCACAAAATTTACACGCTGGGCGTCCCATTGTTTCTGATGCGCTTGCCACAGTCATCAGTTCTGAGGTCTGGAATGATTCTTCCAACCCTAGTGGCCACTTACCCACGTACGTAAAGACACCAACGACACTTGAGACTGTTAGGAGGGTTCTCTTTCCCAGAGGACAGCAGGGAGAGACACATCTTCACCTGGATATTGTATCAATTTACAACAGTATCCCCATAGTGACGGATTGGCAGGCGCTGAAAACACTTACTTGGTGCAGAGTGACATCAAAAACCTTCACATACCTACAATCCTCCGCTAGCATGAAATGGTTCTCTCAACTGAAAATGTTTGCCTTCGAGGACCGCACTACCTTACAGACAAGAGGGGTCGCCATGGGCACAAAGGATGGTGCCCAGTTTTGCTGCTTGTTTGTAGGCTTCGTGGAGGAGCAAGCTCTCAGCCGATTTACACCGGAACACAACCGGCTCTGTTCAAACGGTATATGGACGAAAGCTTGGTGAGTCGGTGGGACTAAGGGAAGACTTGTTAAACTTCAGCCAACACATGTCAACTTACACCTGCATCGATTACCACCCCCATATTGGGATAAATACATCCAAATCTTTCTCCCTTCCTGGACCTTTCCATTTCTGTCCACCCAGGGACTGTTCCAAACTCTCACCACCGTCTTCTACAAGCATGATCAATGCAAATTCCTGTACAAACTCCAGCCACCATCCGCCACAGTAACAGTATACAACATTCTCAGTTCCAAAGGCTTCGGGCGCTTTGCAGTATAGAGAGAGACTTGAGAATGATGCTCAGAGGATGTCCACCATTTCATAGCCCGCATTAACCAGGATATTGTGCAGACAGCGTTTGAGCGTGCATGGCTCTACCAGGCGCACCGCAGACTGAGACCCAAAAGAAACGGGTGAGGATGAGGGATCGCGTGTGGTAGTCATCAGAACCTCTCCAATCTACAGTCTGCAGAATACTTACGTGAAAATTTAGTCTTCCTACAACAAGACCCCAGACCTCAACTAATCTTTTCCAAGCCACCGTGATTGCTTTTCAGAGGGGACAAG
This sequence comes from Conus ventricosus, assembly GCA_018398815.1. Taxonomy (NCBI): domain Eukaryota; kingdom Metazoa; phylum Mollusca; class Gastropoda; order Neogastropoda; family Conidae; genus Conus; species Conus ventricosus. The sequence continues at coordinate 24,975,117 of CM031623.1, forward strand.
AACCTGAGTGACATGCTTGCAGGTCCAAGTTAGACAGAGGCACAGTCAACATCACCGGGTGAGGACCTTGTGGGGGACAAAAATGAAGCGTGCCCATTTAATAGACACTTCAGCTACAGGCGTGGGACCACTGGCACATTCACCTGTGAGGTTCCAGTTTAAAACTGCCCGTCTTGGGACTTAGTGTACGTTCTTGACCTGCACCTCAGACTCCAAGCTGTATATTGGGGTGAACTACCGCTCATTGGCGACGATTTTAAGAGCACCTGAGGTCGATGAAGTGGGGGCTACAAAACCCAGACGGCCACCATTTTGTTGGTCATATCACAGTACAGTCATGCGAAGATCGCAGCGTGTGGCAGACCCAGAGGAACCGTGTATAAAGAAAGCACATGGAGAAGCTTGTAATCAGCCGCTAGGGCCCACACAGCAGCTGGGGAATGAACCATTAGAGTTCATGACGTCCTAGCTTAGCCAGGGCAATTTCTGCCATAATCTCTCTGTCCTGTCCTTCTTTAGCCTCTGTTTCATCTTTCTTTCAGTAGGATAAATAGTGAATATTTCCTTTTTCCCTCTTTGTGTGTGTTTGAGTGTGGTGCAGGGTGGTGGTGGTGGTGTGAGTGTTTGTGGTTTTGTGGGGGTTGTGGTGGGTTTAACAAAAAGGGGGGGGGGATGTGTGGTGTTGGGTGTCTTAGTGTGAACTGCAGAGTGTGTCTGTGTGAGCTTCAATACACCTGAACAGTGTCAGTGGTTTATCTGGTCCAACTTAATATTTAAATGAATGTTTCACCAATTCTCATAGGCCTTTCTGTCTACAATGTCATCTTCTTTTCACTATGACACCGGGCCTATGGCTAGAAACGGTCGTTTTTTCATAATGGATTGATTACCACCCCAAAAGGTTTTATAAAACTTTATTATTTTTTTCATTAGCAGAAATTGTTTTCTAGCATCAACCTGTATTTGATCCACCTATTGCTATACTTAGGTCTGTGCGTGTGCTCCTAATGCACCAAAACGTATGTCCTTATGGCTGCCATTATGCCTTTTCACTCTGGCATTGTTAGGACCTTCACATTCATCTAGCTAAATTGTTGCCAAGCATTAGGAAGTTTTTGTTATATGGTCTAATCTAACTGTTTGTTGGTTGAAAAGAGGTGTGGCCAGGACAGTAGTATAAGCATATTCTTTTTTACAACCACAAATACAATTTGCCTAGCCATGATTGCGCGTCTAACTTTTGTCTAAAGTCAGTTGAAGAATTTAATTTTAAAATTCGTTTGGCGATTCTTTATAGATTATTGTCCATTGGGTGTGAATGGGTTTTGTTAAACGCGCTGTCGGCTTGGGAGGATACATGTAGTTCGGTTAGTATTCTCCTGTACTGGTAATAAATATGTAGTTATATATGACCTTTCTAAAAGATTGGGATGGTTTAATGGTTTGCATATGAAAACCGCAGACAGTAGCATGCGCAGTTACAATCGCCCCCAAATATTTTAAACTGATTATGGAAAAAAAGCCATAGGGGGATGACAATGCTGATGGCACTCTATCATTATTTATTGGCGGATTTAAATATTAGTTAGCGGGTTTTAAAAGTCAGACTTTGAAAGCCATATGAATCATCTACTGCAATGGCTTAGATTGCTGAAGTTAAGATTTGGGGTTATAAAACGTCCTACATAGTAAAGTAGCACTTTCGTTATATTTAAAAGGTTCCATTTTTTAAAATTAGTTTTGTAAATAGTTATCTAGTTTTTTAAATAGATATATCATTGCCTTAACTAGGCTGACCCTGGGGAAAGGTCAAGTGGCGGTAGGAAAGACCACTGACCACAGGGAAAGAACTGTTGAATGTGGGAAAGACTACAACTTTGGATTTCACTGGAGGGCATAAGAGTTATTTATATGGCGAAAGCTTGGTGTAATGTCTGGAGTGGTGAAGCACTGTCTTCATCGGTCCGTGGGCAGGATGGTGGTTTGGGTTGTGGGTGTGCTCAGCAGCGGGGGTGGTGTTTTTCGCGGTGGCTCTAGCAGTCATGAAATCCGGTGGTAAACATGGGGGATGCTGCTTTTCGGTGTTATGAGCTGCATCCTGTACTTGTCTAATTTTACTCGTTAGGATCAGTTAAGTACTTGATATCTTAATGGAGTGTCCTGGCGAGCCTGTACCATCGGTCAACACAGCGCAGCCTTTCAGGGGTGGTACAGGACTGCTTAGGGAGGTGATGGACCAGTGCTTCTTGTGTCCTCCCAGCAATTCGGGTGGTTCTTTTTTCTTCTTTGCCTTAACTAGGTGACCTGGAGAAAGGTCCAGTGGCGGTAGAGGAAAGAACCAATGACACAGGGAAAGTCTGTGACAGTGGGAAAGACTACAACTTAGGATTCTCTCTTGAGGGAACATAAGACCGTTCTGGCCGAAAGATGGCTGTGTCTGGGTGGCATCTGTCTTCATCGGTCTTGGGCAGGGGTGGTTGGGTCTGTGGGGTGTGCTTCGGCAGCTTGGGGTGGTGTTTTTCGCCGTGGCTCTGCAGTCAGGTAATACGGGCGGTTTACACCTTGGGGGATGCTGCTTGAGGCTGTTATGAGCTGCATCTGTAGTATAATTTACTCGGTTCGGAGCAGTATGTCCCTTGATATCTTAATGGAGTGTCCGCGCGTGTCGTACCATCGTCAAACAGCGCAGGCCCAGGGTTGTACGGACTGCTCTAGGGGCAAGTGAAGACAGTGCTTATCTGGTTCTCCCAGCACCTTCGGGTGTTTCTTTTATCTTCATCTAGTTAGGAGGGTTTTACAAGTCTGCTTGAAAGCCATATGATTCATCTACTGCAATGGTTAGATTGTCTTTTACTGAATTCTAAAGATTTGGGGTTATTAAACCGCTTATACAGTGTAAAGTAGCACTTTCGTTATATTTTATAGGTTCATTTTTAAATTAGTTTTTTAAATAGTTATAAAAAGGATGTACTCTAAATAACCCAACAAACCGGGTCGGTTCTTAATGTACAAATGTCATTGGCGCGGGAGTTGATGGCATTGCCTTAAAAAGAATTGGTTAAAAGTTCTGTGGGACACATCTGAGTGGCTCATAATACAGGATCAATATTTGTAATGAGGGGCAATCAAACTAACTAGGTGCAAATACTGAATGGAACTACATTATGTACTTAAAAGTAAGACATATCCCGACAAATTCCTTATTGTTTAAAATAACAGAAGAAACCTCAGAATTAATATACGTTTTTCCATAGAAGAAAGCAGAGAGTATACTTTTCCCTCGGGCTGGCTAAAATCTTGGCTTTAACAGTCGTGACAGAGTTATAGATTTAGTACAAGAGAAGCGTTTAACAATTTAAAGGTAATAAACCTTCTGATTTTCTCGTGAACCCAATGGTGTATGTTCATTTACAACAGTTAAAAACAGAAGCTAATTTGTTTGATGGCTATCCATCTACAGTTCTAAAGGTTTTGCCATCAACTAGGGCGGGGTTTTGCGATTATCGATTAATCTCAGTTGGAAAAAACAGTGAATTTAAAGAATTAATTAATGGGCCTATAAACTCATTAGATGTAAAAATAACTAACCAAAATGGAGAGCCAGTTGTTTGTTCTGATTTATTAATAGTGTTAGAAGTAGAAGAAACGCACTGTAAATCATTAGATTTTTTTATATGCTTGGAGAGAATGTAAACATGTTGGTTCACGATCACCCATATTATTCTGCACGGAAACCCCCGTTTCAATGTGCTAATTACGTCAATATTTGATGGTTTTGGCATGTTAATTTTTTGGAAAGCGGGTGTTAAATTTGGCCAAAACTGATATGAGATCGACGTGATTTGTATGTGAAAAAGGGGGTTTTCGTGCAGAATAAGATGGGTGGTCTTGAGCCCGCATATTTACATTCTCTATTCTGAACTTGGGGAACAAAATTGATTTGATGCCCTTCGATGAATATGACTCCCGATTGCTATCTTGCTATTTTGTTTCATTAGTATTCTTAGTCTTTGTAATTTCTTTATTTTCTTATCGTATATTGTAACTTGTGCCATGCTTTTGATCTATTAATGTTGTCCCCGACCCAGTTTCACGGGAAGTACATTCAGTGAACTACCTGACGGTTTTCTTGCTCTTCTTACTGTTTCTTCTCACTATTTTGGATATTTACCTGTCTTGGTTTCGACCTCTGCTCTATTAACATTTCTCCCTTCTTACTCAACAATAAGCTCCATTTGGATTTACTTTTGGCGTATTCGCTATTTTACATAGGTTTTACTGGTAGGTGTATGTTGATGTCCTCCTTCTTTTAAATGTTGTAGAGTTCATTTTGAATGTTTGTATCAATTAGTATTTGTGTGATTTTGATAGGACATACTTTTGGCATCATTTTTAAAACCAGTGCTCTGTATTCACCGTTTCCCAAATTGTATTAGTGTTTTCTAACTCTCGGAAATCTTACTTATCATTACATACTTTTAGAGAAATTTCAAAATATAAATATTTTCTTTTTTCGGACCTCTCTTCATTGAATTAAATCATTTTCATCTGAGCGTGCGTCTACACAAGCCAATCAGTCGTATTAACTTCACTCCTTTTCTGCCCCACGATTGTTGTTTCTTCTTTCCCTTTGATTGTCAAGTCAAGCTCTGCTGCATAAATGTGATACTGAGTTCGTGTTCATGCTGGAATTTGTCGTTTATCATATCATATTACAATTTAAATTGTTCTTTTATTTTACATCTTAATAACCCCCTCCCCCCTTCTCTGGTTTGGGCGCTGTGGTTTGTTGCAACGTCAGATACATCCTGTTCTCATGGCTGATGTAAACTACATTCACAATTACATGTTCCAAAGCTAACATTAGGACTTGGGGTTTCTTTCCAAAACCCCTGAGCGTCCAACCAGTTGAATTAACCTACCTCCAGCAACTGGGTCTTAAAAAGAAATGATTTATATATCCAGTATTATTCAGTACAAAAAAGAAAAATAGAAGAAAGGGGTTTGGAATGTTTACGTAGCAGATGGAAACTCACTGGAAACGTTTACATAACAAATGAACATAACAATTAGACAAAAAGTGGATTATGTGTGATGTTGATATTATTGTGATATTCTTTGTTACGTTTGGCAAAGGGAGCACTAGCAAAGTGAATTATTGTTTCCTCAGTCTCTCCTTTGAATGAATGGAGTAGACGCGCGCAGATTGAGTGGCTTTGCTGTGTTTGTGATCGACTGTCTGCAAATGAGGTGTGTGACAGTTACCTCTCGACATAGCTTTATAGAAATGATCAAAAAGGCCTTTTTTGCAAAAATAAGTGAGTATTTTGTGTGTTCTTGGCAAACATATGTGAGCACTCAGTTCAATAATCAATGTCCAATGACGACCGTATTACAGTCTCTTTCATAACCGTTCAAATCTGTCTCTATATATATTATTTTCCAATGTCATTTCAGAAGTGCGATTAGTATATCTGAAATTAGCAATTTTGAACACGTACGAACGCACGCACCCACCACACACACACCACACACACACACACACACACACACACACACACACACACACACACACACACACACCACACACACACACACACACACACACACACACACACACACACACACACACACACACACAAATGCACACGTACACGCACGACAGAACACACACACACACACACACACACACACACACACACCACACACACACACACACACACACACACACACACACACACACACACACACACACACACACACACACACACACGCACGTACGCACACACACACATACACACATACACGGATACACACACACGCACGAACACAAACACACACTCCAGCACGCGCATGCACGCACACACACACACACACACACACACACACACACACACACACACACACACAACACACACACACACACACACACACACACGCTCGCGCGCGCGCGCGCGCACTCACAAACATTCCGCGCTCACGTACACACGCACACACGCACACACGCACGCTCTTTCTCTCTCTCTCTGTCTCTCTTCTCTCACACACACACACCACACACACACAAACACACACACACACACACACACACACACACACACACACACACACAACACACACACACACACCACACACACACGCACACACGCACACACACACATACACACATACACGATACACACACACTCACGAACACAAACACACACTCCAACACGCGCATGCACGCACACACACACACACACACACACACACACACACACACACACACACACACACAACACACACACACACACACACACACACACACACACACACACACACACACACATTGCTAGGGGTAATCATTGATAAGGATCTATTGTGGAGGGACCATACGAAGTCACTGGGAAAACGTCTTTCAAAAAATTACTTCAGCTGGCCAAGATTAAGAATTTCCTTGATACCCATTCTCGTAAGCTTTTCTTCTGTGCGCACATTTTATCATTAATTGATTATGCTTCGACAGTATGGGACAACTGCAGTGAAACCAACTTAAAAATGATTCATCGAATGTACAAAAGAGCACTAAAATTAGTATTGTTAAAATCAAGCACTCTGACTACAGAAGATTATAAAAAACTTAATATATACACAAAGAAAAAAGTTAAGCACCCCCAATGTTTTTTAGTTTGGAGAAACTGAAATTCTTTTTTGTACTAAACTGTTTAATGTGGAACATTTTTTTCTTTTTGCTTTTGTTAAATAAAGATATTGACAACATGAAAACACAGCAAATGATATACAAAATCATAAACAGAATGTGGTATTGCTAAAGAAAGATCAATGACATTTTCCCATGAAAAAATACCCATGAAAAGTATGGTCATTACAAAACCATAGTGCTTAATCAAAGTGGCAATTTCATTTGAAAACATTGCCATGAATCTCCACAAACTAAAGAAAAATGAAAATGTTACAGTAGCGCGTGAATCCGCCTGAGTCTGGATGACCGCCTCAACCCTGCGTCGCATCCCCCAGTCAGTCGCCGGATCTGTTGCATCGTCAGTTGCTGCCACTCCTGATGCAGTGCAGCTTCCAGTTGATGCAGATTTTGTGGAGGAGGGTCCAAGGTCTGCAAACGACGGCCAATCATGTCCCAGATGTGCTCCAGTGGACTGAGGTCTGGGCTCATGGCAGGCCATGGCAGGGTCTGCACTGCTT
>CM031623.1:24985811-25003311 GCA_018398815.1 Conus ventricosus
ATTGGGTGTTGCGCAACACGCTAGAATTTCTCTGAAAATTTATGAAATTTTTCACAGGGTAAACATAGCGTTTTCAGCGCCCATACTTCGGCCACTATGGTGTCAAGTAGAATGGATTTGAGAAATCAACAGTTTGATGAATACATGAAAGATTTTAGTTCCTAACCTTAGATGATCTCTGCATTAATGCACAACAAAGCTTGTTTAGCTCTGCTCTGCTTGCTCTCTCTCTCTCTCTCTCTCTCTCTCTCTCTCTCTCTCTCTCTCTCTCTCTCCTCTAGACTCTCTCTCTCTCTCTCTCTCTCTCTCTCTCTCTCTGTCTTCTCCTCTCTTCTCCTCTGTCTCTTGTCTTTTCTCTTCTCTCTTTCTCTCTCCTCTCTCTCTCTCTCTCTCTCTCTCTCTCCTCTCTTTCGGTGTGCGGTGTGTTGTGTGTGTGTGTGTGTGGGTGTGTGTGTGTGTGTGTGTGTGTGTGTGTGGTGTGTGTGTCTGTGTGGTATGTCTGTGTGTGTCTGTCTGTCTGACTGTCTGTATCTGTCTGTATTTCTGTGCACGTATGGGGCGCGAAAGAGAGAGAGAGAGAGAGGAGGAGAGAAGAGAGTATTTGTTTGTGTATGTGTGATGTGTGTGAGAAAGAGAGAGGAGAGAGAGAGAGGAGAGACAGAGAGAGATGAGGAGAGAGATGAGAGAGAGAGAGAGAGGGATGGAGAGACAGAGACAGAGAGGACAGATAGAAACTCATCTATAGCAGAAACAACAGGAGAAGCCGATGACAGATGCTTTTTGAAACCTGATGATTCCAGACCGCCTGTTACAGTCCCCGGAATACTTTACGATCACGTGACATGTGTACGTGACCTAGTGAAAGCGCTTGACGTCACAAACATGAGACTGCTACCCGTTGCTGCAGGGCGAAGTAGTGTCTATTTCCTTACTTCTACAAGAGGACGAACATCGTTTTTATCCGTCCTCCTTATGAGTGATCTTGTGATAGAGATACTGCCCCAAACATACAATCAAAAGCAAACAAAGGGCTGTGAACCTTCTATTGTGAACGTCAGCTTTCTACATCATAATGCACGAGAAATAAACTATGTTTCTCTGTACTTCGATACAAAAAAAAGAACAAATACTCTGGACCAACACAAAGAGTGTTTGGACCGGCTGCGACCTGACTACGACCCTCCCTTCTCATGCATCCAGGTAGGCCTGCCCTTTATGACTTTTTGACGTCGCGGACGTGGATGGGGTTTAGAATCATTATAATCATGAATGACGTCCAAAGGACCACAGAGTGGAGATGAACAACTCCCAATGGATACGAAATAGTCCCCACGACGGAAGTATTCAAGTTGTCCTTTGACCAACCCTTGGTGAGTACGGGAAGGCTCAGTAAGGATTTAAGTGGATAAGTGTGAGTGTTGTGTGTGTGTTGAGTGTGTGTGGTGTGTGTGTGTGTGTGTTGTGTGTGTATGTGTGTGTGATGTGTGTGTGTGTGTGTGTGTGTGTCGTGTTGTGTGTGTGTGTGTGTGTGTGTGTGTGTCATTCATTTAACGATTTTCCACTAAACGTGATATAGACGATAAAAAAGAAAAGGGTGTTGTAAGAGAATAAGACTAGTGCATGACTGAAAGATAAGAGTTCAAGTATGCATGCATGTATGTGTGAATGTGTGTACACATCATCGTGCTTACGCGGATATTTAAAATATAATTGATTAAAGAAATATGTATATAACTACACTATTTGAACTAAGAAACAGAAGGAAAAAAAACAATATATATAACAACATCAAATCAGTCTCACCCCACCCACCCCACCACCCCTTCCTTACCTTCCCTCTCTATCCTCTCCCCCTCCTTCCCTCCCCTCCCTCACTTTTATATTAGAAAAAAAATCAGCCACTGTAGTGACCAAAGGGAGATATCTAAACTTACAATAAGCTCTTAGTATAAGCTGGTGGAATTGTATATAATGTGTAAGTTATTTTGCAGCAACAACTGGAATACAAGTATTTACACGTTCTTAAGTGTGTGCTTATGCTTGTGCCACGCACATGTATGAGTGCATAGTGCGTGTGCGCATGTGTGTATACATATTGAGTGTGTTTGAGTGTGTGTGTGTCCATTTGTGTGTGCTTATATGGAAGTGCTTATATGTTAAATAATGGTAATTATAAAGCACTTAAATTTTTCAACAACAAAAAAATATTCAAAGGAAAGAAAAAACAACAAAACTAATCAATTTAACAACATCAATGCCACAGAACCGTAACTTTTCTCCGTCGTTGTCACTTTAAGCTTTGTACATTATTCCATTTCCTCCCAACCATAGCCCGCCCCACATACATAAAAAAAAAGGAACCTATCAATCTTCCCGATGGAGTGGCTCTAAGCAACAAACAAAATCATGTGTTAGAGCTGGGGATCAAAGATGGCCTGTGCACTATTTTGTCTCAACACTGGAATTACTTTTTACATTTCTTGACATTGACACAATATGTTCAGTGTTATTTTCTTTTTACATTACACACTATGTTTTTAACATTTTTTTATATTTTATATTGTGTTTTAAAAAGCATCAAGTTTCACTATACATCAACGAAAGTATATTTTATTTAAACTAAATTTATGATGAATAATTTTAATATCAAAAGTATCAAACTGATTTTGATTGTCATGTTCTATCATTCTATCTTGGATTTTTTTTCAAAATATGTGTTTTAACTGGGTTGCACTGCTATTACCGATAAGGCTAGTTTAAGATATTCGAACCAGAGCATATGTTTTGCTCACATTTAGCTGCCTATCTACTTTTAGGTTATCTAAAAGGAACAGTGTGAAGGAATCACAAAAAGGATAACTGGGTGCCTCTTCATAGCATGTGGATCAACAGCTGACCTTCAATAATCATTTAGGTCTAGTATGCAGATGAAAATCTTTTAGGCTGAAGGACTGATTTTGAATTAAACAAAACAGAGCTGAAATATTGTTTTGGGGGAAATTTAAAATGTTAATTCAAAAAGCCATGAGTTTCTGTTAATTAAGCTGTGAATATGTATATGTTACATTCAATGTAAAAAGATTTCTCCACCTCAGTCTGGGATTAAGAATGCACAACCTGTTGCTTACCAATAACATGAACATCTGTGTATATTTTTTATTGCGTTAGTGTATTTCTCGTAATATGACACTTTGTTTAACTTGTGAGCATATTGATAATTGCATCTATTTTAATGTTTGTGTGTCAATATCATAATGGGCTTTTTTAAGTCCCAGGGTGGAATGGACACAAAAAGATGGTCTGGGAGAGAAGCGTCTTTTCTGAGGAAACCCCAGAATCTGAAAGTATTTTTGGTGATAGTTGCTATTGTTATTGGAAAAGTTATAGACTTTGCTCTTTTCGGAAAAATCCAAAATCTGATCTATTTTAATTTCTGATTTGAACTGTGTGTTTATAGCTGTAATTTTAATGACAAATTTTACAACATGTTAAATCTGTGTGTGCTGTGTGTGTGTGTGTGTGTGTGTGTGTGTGTGTGTGTGTGTGTGTGTGTGTGGTGTGTGTGTTTGTGTATATGAGTGTGGTGGGGTGTGTGTGGTGCAGTGTTTGTGTGTGTGTGGGTGTGTGTGTGTGTGTGTGTGTGTGTTGTCTGTGCCTTTGCATGAGTGAGTGAGTGCATGTGTGTGCATATGTGCATGCAGCATGTGTGCGTAAGTGTGTGTGTGTGTGTGTGTGTGTGTGTGTGTGTGTGTGTGTGTGTGTGTGTGTGTGTGTGTGATGTGTGTGTGTGTGTGTGATAACTTCGTTTTCCTCAATAAACGAGACAAATTGTCTTACAGATCGTGTGTGTGGATTGGCATTCCAGTATTATGTGATTTGTTTACTTCATATGGAAATAATGTTAAAAATCAGTAGTTCAAACGTCTTTTCAAAACCAGCTATATCTGAACCATTCAGACTCTGTTCCAGTACCATTTAATAACTGTCTGAGGCAAAGACTTTTCATCCAAATTCATTTTCCATTTTCTGCAACAGAGTGTTTGTCGCTCTCTGCTGTCAACGTCCTCTCTTGGTCTGTGTATACATGCTTCTTTCACTCCATGCCCGGATACCTTTTAATGACACTTGCAGTAGATTTATCAATACATATTATGTCAGAGGAAAAAAACGCTTCAGTAACACATTTTCAAATTAATAGATCTGTAGATTCTATTGCTTCTTCTTCTTCTTCTCTTCTTCTTCTTCTTTTCTTCTGTCTCTACCCTTCTTCATCTCATCGTTGTCATTTCTTCTTCTTTTCATCTTCATTTCTTATTTGTCTTACTGAAAGTTTACATTTACAAGGTGCTTGCTCTACGTGATATTTTAAACAGGTTTGTAAGTTTTGTTAAAAGGATACTTACAGGATGATTTTGAAGAAGATTGATTGTTTGTAGCTTGTTAATTGGTTCTCCATTCTGATTCTGGGTATCTGGTCTTGATATATTAGTTCTCAATTGTGTTGGGGGACTTGGCAAGTCCCCCAATCAGTCCCACCCACTCTTGGAACAAATGCTCCAAAACCCAAAATAGCATAATAGATTTCAAATCTTTGCAGCTCCCCCGCATCCTCCCCCTTCCCTATTGCCTTGCTGTCCTGAGTTGTGTTGGGAAATTTTTTACGTCACTCAGTGTGCAAAGCCTCTTTGTCCTCCTAACCTTCCTTCCCTTCTCAAGCCTCCTCTCTCCCAAAATGGGTGACATGTCACACTGGAAAAATTCTTCCCACTCATTGTGACCCTGTTGCCAGTTTCATCCCCACCCCTCACCTAGAACAAGAACAGGGCCTGCTTATCATCACCTCCCTTCTCCATATCCACTCCCCCCCACCCCCACCCACGATGCATTGGACCATCCGTGCAGCCCATCTGTAAACACCGCACTAGCTGGTTGATGACACCATGTTGAACAGCACTTCGCTCATTGCATTCGTTCTAATGATGTGTGCATAAAGTATCGGTTGTTGATTCGGCACCAGGGCGCGTTGATGTTCAAAAGTTTTTGAGGTGAATGATATAGGAATAGATCCCTTTCACTCTTACTCTCTGTGCTTTGATTGACACCTTGTCGCCAGATCGGAAACCTGATTTGGACAGTTTAGAATACATATAGAGACACGGAACTTTTACTATTCACTTTCCTCAAGCTAGCTGTAGATCAGAACTAAGTAAAAGACAAATACAGAGGTAAAATCAAAAGAGGGGGGCATGGTTATTCATCTGATCTGAAAATCCTGTCTGAGTTACTGGTTCTTGCAGAAAATGTAAGTTGAAATTATGCTTTACATTCCAAATTATGCATTGATTATATGTATTCATGTGGTTTAACAGTGTAACTTTGCGCTAAAACTGGTGACTTTATCAACCAGGATAAATTACTGTTCTGTGTAGTAGTTTGTTGCCAATGCGGTAAAAGCTAATACCACATGGTTATTATTTTGTTAACAATCTGGACCACTGTTCTTTGGGTTCACTGACTTTTTGGTATTATGCAATTCTATTATTAAGATGATAATTAATGATAATTTTAAAGCAGATATAAATAGTATGCTGTACTATGTGAACATTGCCCTAAGTTGATTTATAAAACTAGTGATTGTGGATGTTTGTAGTGTATGGACTTTACGTCTTCACCACATGCATATTTGGGCTAAGAAACATTGAAGAGTTATTTGACTAAACTGTTTAGCATTTTTATTACTGGTCACCTTTCCTTTTGTAAGCTTCACTCAACTCCAAGCAACAGTGTAGATTGATAGTTAAAGTAGAAATTCTACAGTAGAGCAACCATTTGCTGCTGTTCTGACACCTCTTTGAAAGATAGGGGTAACTTGTGAACTCGACAAGCCAGCAAATCAGCTACTTACCTAAGACCAGGTTCTCTTTATTGGCCGATGGGGACATGCTACACCAGAATACCAGGTTTATGCCATGCCACCATGGTACACCTCACTGTGGTACACTTTACAACACACGTATGCTACAACCACTGGGCAAAGAAGGTTGTGAAGACACACACCGCCAGCCATACAGCAACAGTTTACCAGCAGGATCAGTCACCCAAGCCACATGAGAGAGATCAGGCTATCCTCTTCGACTTGATAAGTAAAAAGTATACCGGTGGATTCCAATTCAATTCAGTTCATCAGAACTTTCCCTTCTTAATGATGAACCAGTGAGAACATATCTATGATTACCTTGGCTACTGCACTAGGTAAGCAAGCTAAGTGGTTATGTACATGAATAGCGATTCAGGTTAACATTGACATGTCACTGTATCTAATTTAAAGGTTCGCCTACGAACAGACATATACTATGCTTACCATATGTATGCAAGTAAAGTTGATGTGTGAAATTGCACTTAACATGGTCAGTTCCTTTCTGGTGGCCATCACCGTTGAATGTTCTGAACGTTCCTTTATTCTTCTCTCTGCGGAGCTACAATTCCTTTTAAAAAAGTATAAGCCTTGGAAACTTTACTTTTAAAAGTATAGGCCTAAGGAAAACTTTACTTTTAAAAGTTAGGCTAAGGATAACTTATTTCTAGAGCCACTATTGAGTTTTGTATTAGTCATGGGAACAAACATAACTTCTGATGGACTGTTACCGAAATGTTGCTCCTTCCACTACTGGTTAGAGAACGGATGGCAGTGATAATATTAGATGATTCCCTGAGAGGTCATTTTCCCTGTCTTCCCCTAGAGGGACACACCGACCATTATCAGCTTATCACATCTATTGTATTTCAGCTTTGTTTTGTTTTGTTTTTGTTTCTCCTCTCTCTCTCTTCTCTCTCTCTCTCTCTCTTCTTCTCTCTCACTCTCTCTCTTCTCTCTCTCTCTCTCTCTCTCTCTATCTCTGCGATTCTCTTTCTGTGACTTTTATTGCATTTCTCAGTATTCTAGATTTCTTCATAGTCATACTGTTTAAGCAGATATCTAGGTAACTGGTTCTCCTGATACACTCTAGTGTACCATGCTGATTTGTGATCTTGTTGTACTCTAATCGTTTCTAGAGGGGGGTGGTTGTCATATATTTTTTTAATGTTTTGATCCAAAATTCAACAGAACAATGGATCAGTTATGTTGAAAACTGAAGAGAGTTTTGAGTTAGGCAATTCATGCAGAAGTGTTGGTTGTTAAAGTTTTGTAAAACAATGGTAGGTTATTGTCTTGGGTCATTTTGGGAATTGTTACCATTTTTTGACCCTGTTACACAAACTGGGTAATGATCTCCACAGATTGGGAGCAGAACACAGGCTTCTGCTATGTTAGTTTTATCTAGGACATAATTACGATCGAAAAGTGTCTTCGGTTTAGGGTGACCTAATGGAGAATTAGATGAGTTGATAAAGATTGAAATGGATGGAATGTTGTATCCATTGGGTTGACCCTTTTAGAAGGTCTATGTGAAGTCTCCAAGTAAAATATTTTCCCTGGGATTCTAGCGAGACTGTCCATCATCTAATAAATTGTCGACCCAGTTTACTCTTTCTGGCTGGGTTCCTGTAGCAGGGTGAACAAACCAAATTGAAGGATTTCTGTTTTCAGCTTAACTTCTATCAGATGCATTCTCCACCACTACGTTCTAAGTGTAGAGCCATTTGAAGCTAAGGGTTTCGCGAATGTAATGCGACGACCATCTCTTCGTTTCTGCGGGATCTTTCAGATTGTGTTTTATCCTGAAATAGTTACATTATTGTCGCTAATGGTGTGCAGTTAAATTGGATTCAGAGACATATAATATGAAAGGGTTCTAACTGATTCCAAATCAGTGTTGATTAATAAATAAATATCCGTGTGTTGTTAACTGTATGTTGGGATATTGAAGGTGACCTCTCGGAGTCCGGCGTTGCATGACCATGAGACTGGTTCTTGCTCTTTCTTAGTTGTGATGATAATAGGAGACGACGATTTCGTTACTAACGTTAAGGTGAGTACAATCATGGAGCACAATAAGTTCAACATAAAAAGAGAGGGGAAATGCGGCTGGTGTAACACAAGCGTAAGAGAGAAAGAAAATTGCACAGTTCTTTGTCCGTAAGCTCATCGGTCAAGATGGTACAATAATGGATATACTTTTTTAAATGAAATATACCTGCACTCTCAAAGGAAGCACTTTCTAAAGCAAAATTTACAACAAGGGATATGGACGAATCGTTTCTCGTTGGGTCTCACAAATTTTCATGCAACTGTGCTACCGGAAGGTAAGTTGTCGAAGCCGGTGGCAGTTCAGCTGAATGCTGCTCACCTGTGCACTGTTAAAAGCGGGTGAGTGGAACTGAGTTTAGGCCGTCTCTGCAGTGATTCGGCAACACAACAACACAGAAGGCCGAAAGGGACTCAGTATTTTGGTGGCAGTCAGGTATTTATCACCACCATGTTTATATATTAGCACACCGAACCGTGTTCCTGCTATGTTGGTGTGGGACTGAAACTTCCTCAGCGCAATTGTGTAGGTTTTCGTTCTAAACAAAAAAAGTATTGTTATGTTCTGTTATCCTTGACTTGATAGGGTAACAAAACGACATGCTGTCGAAAACACATAGATGAAGTGAGTGTTAAAGGAGTGGTCTTCAGAAAAGAAAAAAAAAAGATTTTGTTTATTTTGTGACTTAAATAGTTATGAATTCATGCTGGAAAAAAAAGTTAATTATTTCAATGTGGTTTTAGCTTGCCTTTGGAAAAAGGGGTGAGTTTTATGCTTGGATAATATGGCTCCCAGAGTGAGCGACAGAGATTTTATATATTGGTTTATATGTTGCTTTTCTTTAGATGTGAATGAGTATTTAACTCACTTTGATATAATATCAAATATGTGTGTTGGTAAACAAGAGTGTTGTGGAATCTTTCGCTTGCACGTATTGAAGTAGATGAATCTTTTCGAAAAGAAACATTTTAAAAAATCTGGTGTTCAATGAAATGAAATGAAACATTTTGTCGTTTTACAAGAAGTGAAATGAACATTGTGTCGTTACGTTTAAGGTTTGATGAAAAGTATTCATTAAAAGGGGTGTAAAAAATAGTATTCATGGTTTATTGAAGAGGGTTAGGTGGAAATCTTTTCCCCAATTTGAAACCACTAAATTCTGAACGGTTTTATGGAAATCCTATTCCTGTGTAGTGTTGCGATTCCGGAAAGGGAAGGTTGTATTGTGTTGTGATTCCGGAAAGGGAATGTTGTAGTGTTATGATTCCGGAAAGGGAATGTTCTATAGTGTTATGATTCCGGAAAGGGAATGTTGTAGTGTTTATGATTCCGGATAAGGGAATGTTGTAATGTTGAAGACAGACTATGCTGATTGTTTGTCCACGTTGCAGTGGGAATATGATGTGGCTAATGAATATAAATGTAGTCGTGATTGTAAGAATAGTAGCCAGTTAATCAAGGGAGTTAATCAGTTCCCCACAGGTAGAGCGTTCCTGGACTGAAGGGACTGGCTGCCACTTTACGAGCGTCAGGGCCGTAGCCGTGTCCACCCTTGTTCTTGCCTTTTTGTCAGCGTGAAGAGGTCGGTGCTGAGTGCTGATACCACTACCTGACCTGTGCCGGGGACTCAACTACCCGCTGAGCCAGTTGGGCTGGGACGCACTGCTGAAGCCAGAGCGCAGTCTGGGTTTGAACCACAGCGAACCTGTTGGCAGACCGTCGCTGTGTTGTGGTGTGTGTGTGAGCCAAAGCTCCTGTGCGAGATTGTCTACTCGTCGTCCGCAGAGCCGCCGTGAGTGTGTTAGTGTTTTTTATGAGCCACAGCTCTGAAGTTTCTTTGAGTCCTGCTGTCAGACTTGACTTGGACACTGTGGACGTTGTCTTCGTCCTCTTCGTCGTTGCGTTTTTTTTTATTTTTTGTCCTTTCGTCGTCGCGGACGACTTCATCGCTGTCGTCGTGTCGCGTCTTCGTCGTCTTGGACCCAGCAGCGCTAGTTGATAGCCGATATATATTATATATATATATATATATATATTATATATATATATATAGAGAGAGAGAGAGAGAGAGGAGAGAGGAGAGAGAGAGAGAGAGAGAGAGAGAGAGATTTGTGTGACGCCTAATGGTTGGACGTGCCAACATCTCATATCATTGCGTTTGTTATATTACATGTTTGTCTGATGGCTCAAAAAGAAGTGTTGTTCTGTTGCTGGCTGTCAATGCCCCCCCCCCCCCCCTTTCCCCCCTTTCTCGGGTGAGTGGGTGTGTGTATGTGAATTAGAAAGTCGTGCATTTCTTAATTTTTATGGTGAGAGTCAGACAGTCAGACACCTGCAGACACACCTACCTTCCGTAACAACTGGAAAGAAACAGACGTTTCGTTTATCCATTGGGAAAACTGAAAAGAGAATAGGGAGTTGTGAACCACAGGGTTTGGTTTATAAAATGCAAACTGGTCATCTGTACGACCTGAAAATGAGGTTTGTGAAATGGGGCGATGAACTGAGGTCATTGTGGACTTAGACTTTGCGAGAACAGTTTATCCACTTCGTATGAAAGGGGTGTCTTGTGTGATAATGTATGGGTAAGGGGAAAAAAGACGAAAAAATTTATTAACTCCCCACTCGCAAAAGGCAGCTGAGGCGCAAAATAGAATCTCATATTGCATTCTGGTTAGTTACATGGAAAGAAAAGGAGTCAGAGCGTGGGGTTGAGTGTGGGGGATGATTGTCTCTGTGTGATGAAGCCGCTGTGTGACAGTTTGTTGTTGCTTATTTCTTTGTTTTCCTTGTCCACCTTTCTCTAATTCAAGATAAACACCTTTGCCGGAAGTACATGGTAGCCTTCATCCTATATTTACTTCTAGGCAGGAATCTGTCAAGCATCTTTTCGGGTAGTTCAGCTCGAGTCTGCACAAAAAAAAACTTAACAGTATCTCATTAGCAAAATCATATCAACTGTAAAAAGAAAGAAAGAAAAACAAAAAAAACAAAACAAACAAGACAAAAACAAAACCCTAAAGACTTATGTACCATTGGACTCTGTGCTTCCATGTCTGATTAATTCTACAGCAAATCTATTGACAAAAAAACGATAAACATGATGAAAGTAAGTACACGTCCTCGTTTTACGCCTCTCGGACGATAAAGGCTCAGAATATCTGTGTTATCTCAAACATGCAATGACTGATCGTAAAGTCTCGAAGTGCTTTATTACAATTTACCAACATAAATCAAATCAACATGACAATCTTTAGAGGACTTTTTCCATTCAAATGTAGAGAACGTTATCAATATTTTTATGCTTGCCGTGTAACGAAAAGTTTTAACTCCCGAATGGTTTAACTCCCAGGGAGTTAAAATGTTCATTTGTAAATTTTAAACTCCCTGTGGAGTTAAACTGGAATATAAAAAACACGAATCCCTCAGTGTTCCAGTTTGACTCAGAGGGAGTTATTTGACATACCACCAGAATGACTTCCCACCCACCATCCACTCCCGCACCTCGCTACCACCCATGCGTCATATATATTTTCGATTGTGTGTGTGTGTGTGTGTGTGTGTGGGTGTGTGTGTGTGTGTGTGTGTGTGTGTGTGTGTGTGTGTGTGTTCTTAGTCACTAATTTGCCAGATCAAGGACTTGTAGGTAGAATTATCCCTTCGATATTATTGGTTTTCTGTTATATTAGTCACGTGTCCTGAATTATATTGAACAATGTGTGTTTTTCTGATTGGCTGGCCGAATCATGTTTAGCTTGGCACAAGCATCCTTCACCACCCTGTAGACGAGGTATTGCAACTTCATCAGAACGGTCCCAGCAGCACCTCTTGTACAACTTGTACAAAATCAGGCACCAACACACAAATTTCTAATCTATTCAACCTTTTTCTCTTCCTTCTCTCTCCAGATGTTGCGAGTCAATACAACCAATTTTACGTTAGTCGCGGACTACTCGTCATTCTCTCCCCCGTCCTTACCTCTCCCCCCCCCCCCCCCTTACTCCTTAATTTGGCAGATGACACAATGAAAATTTGGATTTTTTTCCATTTCTACTCCATTTGAGTTTAATGGCCTACATTATGGGTGACTGTTTAATAGTCGCATAGATTCCATCAGAGAGTGAGAGAGAGGAGAGAGAAAGAGAGAGAGAGAGAAGAGAGAGATGAGAGAGGAGAGTGGAGAGAGAGAGATGAACGCAAATACTGAAGCGTGACTGTATTTCTACCAAAGGCTTCAAACCAATAAATCATGTATATACAGATATGCATACAATTTGTCTACAAAAAGGCATTTTAAAATATCGGACATGCATAGTGTGCACATGAAACATGTACACGCAATGTCTTTCCTATGATGATGATCATGAACTTAATCTCTTCTCATTCTCTTATAGTAAGACATCTGGGAATATGTGGATGGGGAGTGTTCTTAGCCATGGTAGCTTACCCCACCCCCTTGTTACAATGTAACTCCCGGTGAGTCAGAAAAACGTGTACACATTAACTAGGGGAGGTATTCTAAACTGATGAAAACGGACTCCCCTTAGTGGGCAGGGATGTGGAATCTTTTTCACGCCTGGATTATTCCTGGGAGTTAATCTGTACGAACTTCTCAGGGGGTCATTCTGTTACAGGGTGGGAGTTAGTATGATATATGTACGAATGACACCCACCACCCCTTATTGGATTCAACAATTTGTTGAGACTTGTACAAAAAAGATTTAGAACATCTATGAAGTACTGTATATCTAGATGTTTTTTGTTAGTCACTAAAGATATGGACCTCCCCAAGTGAATTGTCGGCAACAACACTTGTTTTTTGTTTGGTGTCTATTAACATTTAGTTTTTCAATTATGTTCTTCCCGGGTAGGATCAGTCCCTAAACCCCCCCAGGGCCCGACCAAGCTTGATAACAATCAGTCCATCCAACACCCCCCCCTATCGTAAGTCTCTAACCCCTTCACCTGGGAGTTTAACTCACCCTCTTCGGGCGAGTTTTAAAACTTTTCTTTAACGGTATACAACTACTCATCCTCATATCCACATGTGCATTATCTTTGAGCGTGATCTCAACTTAACACCGATCCTTACGATGAGCCTACATGTAGCATACATCCCCTCATGGGTCTCCACCCTCCCATCCGCTTCACTCTAATGCATTGTCTATCATAAGCGACCTACCATCTGCCTATAGCTAACAAGATGTAGTTTAACCAACACACGCAGAGCTATTCACTCGACCCCATTCTAGTCTCATGCTTCCCAGCCGCAGACTCCACATAGACATCATTCTCTGAATAAATCACATTTTCTATATGATATTCCCGTACAAAGCACCAAATACCCTCTTCGCCCCGTTGCTCCCTCGCCGCCTAGTATCTCTACCTCACCGCCCCATACCCCCCAATAAAAATCACATCCCAGGGAGCACCTTCCCTACAATGATCGGTGCATGATGACATTATGCTATCATATTCTATGCACTGCAGAGGGGTGGTATGATGTGCAAACATGCTAACTGGTTGTCAGATGAGACTGGTTATGGAGCTGTACTTGATACTGCTCCAACGTTTATCTATCGATCTGCAGTAAACCATCAAATGCACATCATGATTATTATAATCACACCGTTTTTTTTCGTGTTTTTATGAGGGTAAATATGGTTGCTTGTTATTTGTTTATATATTTTTCTATTTGGACCAAATGGGGCGGAGCATTAAAGTCATCAAGAGACTGCAATAAATAGCTAGCATTCTAGGCCTCAAAAAAGTCATGGCGTGGTTACTGTCATCCCTCATTGAGCTGCACATTGATTTGTTTTAATCAGATACATTACAAAGGCTATGGTATGTCCGTTCTGACATTACAGGGACATCTTTGTTGGCAGACAGTGTGTCCTTTAAGAATTCATGCAGTCAATCTGTTTTACTGAGCTTCCTCACTTGGGACATTGACCTTGTTTGAAAAGCAGATTAATCTAGGATGTGGTCACAAGGGAGGAGAACAACATTCATGGATTCCTTTGTTCAAAATTACCTCCTTTGCCAGAACTACTCAATGATGTGCAGATGGTAACTGTGGGAATAGGTTAAACTGGAAACACTCCACAACCGTTCGTTGTGTGTGTGTATGTGTGTGTGTGTGTGTGTGGTGTGTGTGGTGTGTGTGTGTGTGTGTGTGGGTGCGTGGTGTGTGTGTGTGTGTGTGTGTGTGTGTGTGTGTGTGGTGTGTGTGTGTGTTCTGTCGTGCGTGTATGTTTTTATTTGTGTGTGTGTGTGTGTGTGTGTGTGTGTGTGTGTGTGTGTGTGTGTGTGTGTGTGTGTGTGTGCGTGGGTGCGTGCGTTCGTACGTGCTCAAAATGGCTAATTTCAGATATACTAATCGCACTTCTGAAATGACATTGGAAAATAATATATATAGACAGATTTGTACGGTTATGAAAGAGACTGTAATACGGTCGTTATTGGACATTGATTATTGAACTGAGTGCTCAGATATGTTATGCCACGAAAACACAAAATACTCACTTATTTTTGCAAAAAAAAGCCTTTTTGATCATTTCTATAAAGCTATGTCGAGAGGTAACTGTCACACACCTCATTTGCAGACAGTCGATCACAAACACAGCAAAACCACTCAATCTGCGGGCATCTACTCCATTCATTCAAAGGAGAGACTGCGGAAACAAGAATTCACTTTGCTAGTGCTCCAGCCAGCTACAGGATGCAGGAAGCACTGGAACACGTCGGAAGATGGGCCTCTGACTGGGGCGTAGAAATCAACGGCACCAAAACAGTGGCCACAGTCTTCTCGCTGTCGCCACTGCCAGAAACCATCAGCCTGAAAATAAATGGAAGAGAGCTGAAACAAGAAGAAAACCCAACATACCTAGGCATCAAGCTGGACAAGCGGCTTACTTGGAATCCGCACCTCAAGAACATTGAAAACGAAGCAGTCAGGAAGCTCGCCATCATGAAGAAGCTGGCCGGTACATCCTGGGGGGCAAACAGCAGCCTCCTGCAGAAGGTGTACGTGGGTACCGTCAGACCAACCCTGGAGTATGGCAGTTCTGCATGGGCCACTGCATCCAAGACCAACACCAGTCGCCTGAACAAAGTGCAGAATGCAGGATTGCGACTGATCACGGGTGGAATGAAGACTACCCCAATCCAAGCCATGGAGAAGCTTACTAGCCTACATTCCCTCGAAGACAGACGCGAGGAGAAGGTTTTCATCCACAGTGACAAGTTACTGCGTATGCCTACCCACCCCATGCACACCGAGATGCAGAACCCCACCAAAAACAGGCTGAAGAGAACAAGTTTCAACCACCTGTCTAAGAGCCTGCATCACAGAAATGAAGACCTGCTGCCTGCTTCACCAGCTGAAATGGAAATGCTTCCAGATTTTGAGGAACTAGACAATCACCCAGAGGATGTCGCAATCATCACTGAAGTTCCTGGCATTAAAAGAATGGACCGTCAAGCCCCTCAAGTAATGAAAGCTCTGGCACAGGAGATGATTGCCAACCAATACAACCCCAGTGAGTGGACCCACGTCTACACAGATGGATCCTCAGATGGAGCAGTCAAGAATGGAGGAGCAGGGTTCTTCATCAGACACACCAATGGAAGATTGACACACAAGGCCTTCCCTACTGGAAAGATCTCCTCCAACTACAGATCGGA
Source organism: Conus ventricosus (assembly GCA_018398815.1). Classification (NCBI taxonomy): domain Eukaryota; kingdom Metazoa; phylum Mollusca; class Gastropoda; order Neogastropoda; family Conidae; genus Conus; species Conus ventricosus. The sequence goes on from CM031623.1 coordinate 25,001,468, forward strand.
GACAATAGCACTGCTCCATGCAGTGAGGATCTTTCTGGGACCGGCCAGCCCGTCACAGAAGGTTGTCTTCTTCACAGACTGCCGATTTCTGCTGCAGGGACTTCAGAACACAAGAAATGAACAACATACGCAAGACATCAAGGCTGCCCTCCATGAACTCTCAAAACAGTCTGTCATTACACTTCAGTGGATTCCGTCTCACTGTGGGATCATGGGCAACGAAAAGGCTGATGCTCTCTCCAAGGCAGGCAGCAAAATGGAGCAGTTCAGCCACCCCGTGACCTACAGGGAGGCCACAACCAGTTTCAGTCCCAGTGGAAGAGAAGGCTGGGTGCAGAGAATGGTGCTGACCCGATCCACCAGCTCCAAAGGCACCAGCAGACAATCCTCTTCAGACTGAGGACCGGCCACTGCAGACTGCTGAGCCACCTTAACCGCCTGAAGGTCACCTACACTGACCAGTGTCCATGCGGCACTGGACCCCAGACCCCTGAACATGTCCTACTGCGCTGTCCTAGTCACGCAGCTCTACGACACAAAAACCTGGCCGGGGGAAGCGGAGTTACAGGCGCAGCTTTGGGAGCCCGTTCTGACCTGGAGAAGACCGCGGGCTTCATCATGGCGGCCGGGTTACAAGTCTGACGCATCCAGCTTAAATCGAACGCAGAAGAAGAAGAAGAAGAAGCTAGTGGTCCCTTTACCAAACGTAACAAAGAATATCACAATAATAAAACATCACACATAATCCAATTTTTTGTCTAATTGTTATGTTCATTTGTTATGTAAACGTTTCCAGTGAGTTTCCATCTGCTACGTAAACATTCCACACCCCTTTCTTATGTTTTTTCTTTTTTGTACTGAATAATACTGGATATATAAATCATTTCTTTTAAGACCCAGTTGCTGGAGGTAGGTTAATTCAACTGGTTGGACGCTGAGGGGTTTTGGAAAGAAACCCCAAGTCCTAATGGTAGCTTTGGAACATGTAATTGTGAATGTAGTTTTACATCAGCCATGAGAACAGGATGTATCTGACAATGCAACAAACCACAGCGCCCAAACCAGAGAAGGGGGGAGGGGGGTATTAAGATGTTATATAAAAGAACAATTTGAATTGTAATATGGTATGATAAACGACAAATTCCAGCATGAACACGAACTCAGTATCACATTTATGCAGCAGAGCTTGACTTGACAATCAAAGGGAAAGAAGAAACAACAATCGTGGGGCAGAAAAGGAGTGAGGTTAATACGACTGATTGGCTTGTGTAGACGCACACTCAGATGAAAATGATTTAATTCAATGAAGAGAGGTCCGCAAAAAGAAAATATTAATATTTTGAAATTTCTCTAAAAGTATGTAATGAGAAGTAAGATTTCCGAGAGTTAGAAAACACTAATACAATTTGGGAAACGGTGAATATAGAGCACTGGTTTTAAAAATGATGCCAAAAGTATGTCCTATCAAAATCACACAAATACTAATCGATGCAAACATGCAAAATGAACTCTACAACATTTAAAAGAAGGAGGACATCAACATACACCTACCAGTAAAACCTATGTAAAATAGCGAATACGCCAAAAGTAAATCCAGATGGAGCTTATTGTTGAGTAAGAAGGAGAAATGTTAATAGAGCAGAGGTCGAAACCAAGACAGGTAAATATCCAAAATAGTGAGAAGAAACAGTGAGAAGAGCAAGAAAACCGTCAGGTAGTTCACTGAATGTACTTCCCGTGAAACTGGGTCGGGTATAACATCAATAGATCAAAAGCATGGCACAAGTTAAAATATACGATAAGAAAATAAAGAAATTACAAAGACTAAGAATACTAATGAAACA
>CM031623.1:25008311-25011436 GCA_018398815.1 Conus ventricosus
CCAATACAAACATTCTACGATAGAATCACACTGGGAAAATACATATACTACATTTATCAACCAATAAGCAAACCTTCAACATGGAAGTAAACATCCGAACCATTGGTGATTCACTACCGTAACATCATGGACTTGCCCCCTATCATTACACCTGATACAGAGACCAATAGGGGATATTAACCTGTTTGAGGGAAGTGTCCCTCTGACTGATTTTTCCATTGTGTGACCACGGAGCTCGGCTAGATTGTCAGCATCCGTATTACAGGAACCCTTGATTTGACGGGTTAAGTGATACGCCATGACGTGCAGTTCACTGGCCTTAACTCATGTGTCGACGACTGGGACTGGCCGGATCCGGTTCCAATGAACTGGAGAGGATGATGATCGCTCTCCAGTACAAACTTCGGCCGTTACTTCTTCTTGGGCACGCCTAGTGCGTGTCCAATCTGCCGGAGAGCCTCAAGCATAGTAGGAGTATCGATAGTCCTATGGGGGGCAGCCTCTGGGCATCGAGAGTGCCGTGTCTACCGCTACCGAAATGTAGCGGTGGACGCGATTGGATGGAGGATTATTATGGGTCACACCAGGTCGACCCCAACCTTGCTGAATGGCTCCCCACCCGTGGCACTGAACCCTAGGGGGAAGACGCTTTCAAGCGACCCTTAGGCTTTGTCGTTGGGCAGACATCGCAACTGCCGGCAGTACTGCCTAACCTGTGAGGTTCATCCCTGCCAAAGAAGTCTTGTCTTACTCGCTCGAGAGTCGCTTGGGCCCAATATGACCTGCCCTTAGGTGAATCAATGGCCTGCCGGAGTAAGATTTCTTCAAGCTTTGGGGGGGACAATTAGTTGCTTGCGCTACCGATCTGCCGACGTGAAAACCTAAAGAGGACCCTTGTGGCAAGTTGAAGATCAACCTTGGCGTGTCGGGCAGACTGAGCGGGACGACTCCACCCAGTTGTCGCAGGCGTTGGACATCCAAGGTCCTGGCCTGAAGGCGGACCTTGGTAGCAGGGTCGACCTGGCCAGAACCTGTCAGAGATTGGCTGTAGTAAGGGACGCAATTCCTGATCCTGCTTCTTAGCTTTGGCGCGTCTGTGGTAACTCCCACACACGCCAGTAGGGCCTGATCCGTAGACACGGACTGACTGCGGTCACGTCCGCAAAGGTGATTGGATTCCCTATGAGAAGGGGATACAGAGGTCGCTCCACGGCGATGGCCCTTTACTCGCCACGAAGTAGGGGGGTGGAGATAGAAATGAGTACATGAAGGACACGGGTGGAGGTAATAACCAATCTCCAACCCCGAACACATCGTAACTGGCGCCTCGCTGAGCTCAGGGGAAACCAAATCCTTATCCAAAGTTCGTTGATGCTCCCGATCTCTGATGGTGTCGACCAAGTGGGAAACCAACAACAGAGAGAAACCACTGGGCACTTGTCCACCAGAAGCTTGGATGGACCCCACGGTAGCCGAGGCGCGAGGATGGTGGAAATGGATGCCCCCATGTCTACCAGCGGCTGTTTAGGCAATCTTTCCTTATGTGCCGGGACACGACCAAAGAAAACAAATCGGGATGCTTGATATCCCGATGAACTGCCTGCCTTGTTCACCCCCGCTTGCAGTTGTCGGCGCTTAATGCTCTAAATTCCGGTGGGGGGCTTCCTTCCGTATCGGGCGATGGCCCATAAGCCCTGCAGAGCTTCAGTGCAAACACCTCAGCGGTATGAAAATCGCAGCCGCGAAAATCCTGAGGTGCTGTCTCGCCTATCCGGATCCTCAACTCTGGGGACACAGTGTTGGTGAGCTGTTCAATGAGGTCAGATCCTTCCCAGCTCAACTTAGCCATCTGACGGGCCCAGTACCCTTGCGTTTTGCGCAGCCTAATCACCCAAACTGCTCGGAGGTCTCGTCGTTATTTTTCTTCATGGACTGAAATTCCTCCTGTACTCTCTGGGGTAAGTGGAAACGCTTACGCTGAGCCAACTGCATGTTGACATAAGATGCCCTTCATTTAGAGTGAGCACACACTCCCTTGCTGCACAGATAATCAAGAAAAAAGGTGCATAGCCTTTTGTTCCTCAGACAAATTGGTTTGACACTAGCAAACCTTGTCAAAATGCTTAGGAAACATATCTATTCTCTCTAGGTACTGACTCTGGATCGCTTTAACTTTGGGCCTCTAACTCTATTCACTGCTGGTGATTAACCCATGAATTACTGATGCTGGGAGACCGGAAAAGAAGTTGTTCCTTTCCTCCCTACGCGAGCCTCCATCCGTCTAGTTTTCCCCTACGGGAGGGCAAGCTCGTTCCTACGCTGTGCCTCCTGTCTGGGCTCCTCCTGCGCAGAGCAGCTCTTCCTATGCAGATCCTCCTGTCTGGCAGCCTTTTCCTTTCGAAGGGCCTCCTGTCGGGTAGCCTCGTTCTCTGCGCAGCATAGCCTCTTCCCTATGCAGAATCTCCTGTCTGTCAGTCTCCTCTCGGTGCTGAGCTCCATTCTTTCCAACTCTTCCCTACGCTGATGCGCCTCTACCCTTCGAAGGGCCTCCTGTCGGGCAGCTTCTTCCTTACGAAGGGCCTCCTGTCGGGCAGGCTTCTTCCTTACGAAGGGCCTCCTGTCGGGGGTCACTCTTCTGTCGCGGCTGCTCTAGGAAACATCAGGACAGAGGTGATGTCTGGGAGGGATGCCACACATCCTGACACTGGTGGATGACCCGTCTGACCGTCCCTTGGGTCTCGTCCTTCCCATGAGGAAAGTCCCCGAGGGCACTTACTCCATTGAGGGAAGCATGGAGAATAGGGGTTTGGCGTCGCGAATCAATAGAAGCCACAGTTGCTTCGCTCTATTCTCTGACGCTTCGGAAGCTGGATAAGTGCCAGTCGGGGTCTCAGCAGGAAAAATCCCCTAGCGAAGAAGTGAAAGTACTCGCTGGACTATCGGTACTGCACTGGAATAAGTGGGAAGTCACTGTAGTCGAAGTGCTGTTACTAATAGTGGGGACTACATTTAGAAGACCCTTCTTCTTCGACGCCCGATTAGCCATACCACCAGCACGGCCGTTTGCCATGACAACTATAGCCTTCAGTTATCAAATACAGGGAAAGACAATTCCACCTTGAAAA
>CM031623.1:25011536-25014036 GCA_018398815.1 Conus ventricosus
CGTTTTTTCTCATTGGCATGGCCCGACTCATGTTTAGCTTGGCACAAGCACATCACCACACCTGTGACGAGTCACTTGACAACTTCATCAGATCGGTCCCAAGCACCCCCCTCTGTACAAATTGTACAATAACAGGCACCAACACACAAATTTCTAATCTATGCCAACCCTTTTTCTCGTTCCTTCTCTGCCAGATGTAGCGAGTCAATACAACCAATTTTACGTCACGTCGCGACTAACTCGTCATTCCTCCTCCCCCCGTCCTTACCCCTCCCCTCCCCCCCCCCCCCCCTCACTCCCTAATTTGGCTGCATGACACAATGAAAATTTGATTTTTTTTCCATTTCTACACCATTTGAGTGTAATGGCCTACACTTATGGGTGACTGTTTAATAGTCGCATAGATTCCATGAGAGAGAGAGAGAGAGAGAGAGAGAGAGAGAGAGAGAGAGAGAGAGAGAGAGAGAGAGAGAAAAGAGAGAGAGAGAGAGAGAGAGAGAGAGAGAGAGAGAAGAGAGAGAGAGAGACTCAAGACTCAAGACTCAAAAACTTTATTACTCAAGGATAGAGATTTTAGGCAGTGCCTATTCTTCCAATCTGTCCTTGCTATTCTACAACATCAACTAAACAGACTGCACATATTAATAGTGACAGAAACAATGAAGAATATAGCAACATTATAATATTAACAATAACAATAGTAATAAGAATAATAATTATTTAAAAAAAAAATCCATTACAAAATTACACAAACACAGTCAGACACGTACGGCGCGCGCGCTCACATGCATGCACAGGCCCACACATACACGCACGCATGCGCATACCCACATCCACACCACACACGCACACACACACACACACACACACACACACACACACACACACACACACACACACACACACACACACACACACACACACACACACACCACACACACACACACACACACGCACACACACACACACACACACACACACACACCACACACACACAACACATTTTCATTAGCTAATATAGAGGCAAGCATAAAAGTAGGGCGTTGAGACTATGATCAAAAGGTTAGATTTATTGTTCAAGTAAATGTTTAAGTACTGCTGATTTGAAGGACGGCAGCGATTGACATGTTTTGGCAGACGGAGGAAGAGAGTTCCACACAGATGGACCAAAAAATGCAAAACTAGATTTGAACAAATCAATGCGGACACGTGGTAAAATGTAATTATTTGAATCATATCGCGTTTTTTGCCATTTGGATAAACTCAGCAAGATATGTTGGCGCCATGTTTGCATGGACTTTAAACATTAGTACTGCCTTATTATAGGTCAGTTGGCTCTGCAGTGGTAACATCATTAGTTTTGCGAATTTGCCCCTGGTTGATAGAGACTTGTGCGGAAGAATCAGCTTAATTCCCTCTATGCATAGAGTTGATCTTTTTTATGTGATTTCACCGGCAACCACTCCAGACAGTGGACGCATAGTTGATGTGAGAAAGGCAATGGGCTTCAAAAAATAATTTCCGGATATGTGGTTCAACATAAAACTGAGTTTATTGAGTAAAAACAAATTGCGAGCCAACTGTTTGCAAACATGATTTATATGTGATTGCCATTTAAAGTTCTCATCAATGATCCACGCCTAAGACACGGTGTTCGGTAACCCGGCTCGATCAAGGTTTCACCATTTTTAGCTCAACATAAGATGCTGTCGTTGATGTTTCAGTCTCGATGCTAGACCATACATTTTGTTTTGTGCGGATTATGACCATTCGGTTTTGGTTGCAACCATTCTAAGACATCAGTAATACTTTGTTGTAACGATATTTGTACAGAATGATGTTTGTATCACTACATGAAGAGAACTATCATCAGCGAACAGATCACAGCTGACATCATTGGAGATATGTGCATCGGTAGGTCATTTATAAAATACAGAAAGAGAGAGGTCCAAGGACAGAGCCTTGTGGAACGCCACAGCTCACTATTCCTCAGAGGAATAAGTACCGTTTAAGTAAACACGCAGGGTCCTGCTTCAAGATATGACTGAAAGAAGGTGACATACTGCCGGATTTTTGAACATATGCAGTCATTTTTTTTGTAATAATATGTTGTGGCTACAAGATCAAACGCTTTCTTAAAAATCGAGGAAAACAGTTCCAGTGAGTGTTTCTTTGTTGATGGCTGATAGAGAAGAGAGAGAGAAGAGAGAGAGAGAGGAGAGAGAGAGAGAGAGAGAGAAGAGAGAGAAGAGAGTAGAGAGAAGAGAGAAAGCCAAAGACTGAAGGTACTGTATTTCTACCAAAGCACAAACAATTAAATCATGTATATACAGACTTTGCATACAAATTATATACAAAAAGGCATAATAAAATATCAAGGACATGCATAGATAAGCACATGAACATTACACGGACATTTCCTTCCCTATGATGATGATCATGAACTTAAATCCTCTTCTCCATTCTCTTAGAGAAAGACATCTGGAATAGGTGGAGGGAG
>CM031623.1:25019036-25026536 GCA_018398815.1 Conus ventricosus
TCGTTGCAGATTCTTTCATATGCATTATTGTCCATTGGGCTTTTAAATGGATTAAACGCGTTATCGAGTGGGAGGGGCACTTGTAGTTCAGTTAGTATTCGTCTATACTGGTAATAAACATGAAAGTTATATACTGACCTTACTAAAAGATTGGGGTGGTTTAAATGGTTTGCATATGAAACACCGCAGCCAGTAGTTGCGCAGTAAATGGCAAAATTTAACTGATTCTGGTAAAACGTCATAGGCGGGATGACCATGCTGATGGCACTCTGTCACTCTTTATTAGCGGATTTAAATATTTAGTTAGTGGGTTTACAAGTCTGACTTGGAAGCCATATGATTCATCTACTGCAATGGTTAAATTGCTGAAGTCCAAAGATTTGGGGTTATAAAACGCTCCTACATCGTATGTAGCACTTTCGTTATATTTAAAAGGTTCCATTTTTAAATAGTTTTTAAAATAGTTATAAAAAAGATGTACATCTATATAACCCAACAAAACACACGTGTGTTCTTAACGCACCCAATTGTCAATTGGTGCGGTGATTATAGGGTTGCCCTTAAAGAAATTGGTTTTAAAGTTAAGTGGTTTAACATATCTGAAGTGGCTCAAAATAACTGGATTAATGTTAATGACGAACAAGGCAGTCAAATAACTCATGTGCAAATACCTGATGGTTACTACAACTTTTGTTTTTTAAGAGAAGTACTTAGCGAATTTGGCATATTATTAAAAATTAACGAAGCAAACCTCAGAATTACTATACATTTCCCACTAGAAGAAAGAAGAGAGTACACTTTCCCTAAAGGCCTGGCTAAGATCTTGGGCTTCCACAATAGTGACAGATCTTATAAATTTAATACAAGAGAAGATGCTTATCAATTTGAAGGTAATAAACCTTCTGATTTTCTCGTAAACCCAATGTTGTATGTCCATTTACAACAGTTAAAAACATATGCTAATTTGTTTGAATGGCTACCCGTCTACAGTTCTACAAGCACTGCCGTCAATTAAGGCGGGGTTTTGCGATTATCCGTATATTAGGTTTGAGGGAAACAGTAAAATTTAAAGAATTAATTGAGGGGCCTATAAATTCATTGGATGTAAAAATAACTAATCAAGAAGGAAGGCTAGTTGTTTGTTCTGATTATTAATAGTGCTGGAAGTAGAAGAGCGTACTGTAAACCCTTAATTTTTATGAACCCTGGAGAGAATGTAAATATACGGGTTCACGATCACCTATCTTATTTTGCACGAAAGCCCCCATTTAAATAAACGATTACGTCATTTTTTGAAGGTTTTTGTATGTTAATTTTGTTTAGAAAACAGTGTTAATTTTGGCTAAAAGTAACATAAGAAGGACGTGATTTGTTTTGTGAAAAGGGGGGTTTTCGTGGCAAAATAAGACAGGTGAGCTTGAACCCGTATATTTACATTCTCTACAGTCGATCACAAACAGCAAAGCCACTCAATCTGCGCGCATCTACTCCATTCTTCAAAGGAGAGACTGAGGAAACAAGAATTCACTTTGCTAGTGCTCCCTTTACCAAACGTACAGAGAATATCACAATAATATCAACATCACACATAATCCACTTTTTTGTCTAATTGGTTATGTTCATTTGTTATGTAAACGCGTTTCCAGTGAGTTTCCATCTGCTACGTAAACATTCCAAACCCCTTTCTTCTGTTTTCTTTTTGTACGGAATAATACTGGATATAGAAATCATTTCTTTTAAAGACCCAGTTGCTGGAAGTAGGTTAATTCAACTGGTTGGACGCTGAGGGGTTTTGGAAAGAAACCCAAGTCCTAATGTTAGCTTTGGAAACATGTAATTGTAAATGTAGTTTACATCAGCCATGAGAACAGGAATGTATCTGACGTTGCAACAAACCACAGCACCCAAACCAGAGAAGGGGGAGGGGGTTATTAAGATGTAAAATAAAGAACAATTTGAATTGTATATGATATGATAAACGACAAATTCCAGCCATGAACACGAACTCAGTATCACATTTATGCAGCAGAGCTTGACTTGACAATCAAAGGAAAGAAGAAAACAACAATCGTGGGGCAGAACAAGAGTGAGGTTAATACGACTGATTGGCTTGTGTAGACGCATACTCAGATGAAAATGATTTAATTCAATGAAGAGAGGTCCGCAAAAAGAAAATATTAATATTTTGAAATTTCTATAAAGTATGTAATGAGAAGTAAGATTTCGAGAGTTAAGAAAACACTAATACAATTTGGGAAACGGTGATATAGAGCACTGGTTTAAAAAATGATGCCAAAAGTATGTCCTACAAAATCACACAATAGGGGAGTTTGTATTATACTCCTGTTTGGCTAGAAATACTTACCATGTCAGACCATAGCATTCCACGGCAGTTAGTTAGCTCTGCAGGCCGAGATTTTTTGTGGCTAATGCAGTAATAAGACCATCACGTGACGTCCACACTACTTCCGCCAGGCAAGAAAACCGTGTAAACTTCCTGTTCCTCATTCAACGAGGCCTATGCGCAAGGTAACCCCGAGAACCATGGCGCTAGCGGGGAAGGTAGGGGGGCATTAGAGTCTGACATGGTAAGTATACTAGCCAAACAGGGAGTATAATACAAACTCCCCATTTTGGCGTCATATACTTTACCATGTCAGACCATAGCAGAATTCAAAGGAATCGGAGGAGGGCTTAGTGCCCTAATGGTTCTTGGGGTTAGCAGAGGAATAGATATGGCTGCGTTAGCCGCAAAAGAAGTCCCTAGAACCATCAGCCCTGGTCATGCGGACACCCCTAAATAAAGGCTTATGAAGGATTTTCCTGATGCCAGTAGGCTCCCTCGAGGATGTGGTGCAAGAGGACAGAGCGCTGAATCGCTGTGGAAGTGGCCAGCGCCCTGCCTCATGGGCCCAGGGAGATAAGACAGGGAGATCCTTATACGCCTGGGCGTAGGCCGATCTGCCCATCTTGGAAGCATATAGAGAGGACTGGAGGAGCGCCTGGGGCGCGGGTTCCCAGTAGCCCCGAATGGAGCCAGCTGAGAGCCTAACGAAGAGATAGGAGAGATAGGAACTACCTATCTGAAAATTGGAAGGCAGATGGGGGAAAAGAGATGAGCCAGAAGGTCATCTCTCCCCTTGGAAAGGGCTCACCCTGTGGGGGATTGGGAATGGAGGGAAGGCGTATGTTATGAGGCCAGATCAGGGAGGGTGAGCGACTCTGGGCCTGAACACTGTTCTCCACTGGCTGAGGGTTAGCCTGCTGAGGGTCCCTTCACTCTGTGAGGAGGAGGAACCCGCTATAGAAGATTTGACTTGGATCAGCCCTTTGAGGCAGCCTTGCCTTAGACTTTCTGGGCAGGTCAAAAGAGAGACATTTAGAAATGGCGGCCCGCTTGCCTAGTAGCCTTTGGACGCAGCGATCGTGTGTCCGTCGGACGGTAGAGGAAAGGTCACGCGTCCCCTCCGCGGAAAAGTCCATCTCCATCTACCCTGACCGTACGTTCTGCCATGAGAACGGATTGCTTTGGATTGGAATCGACCCGCGGGTTTCTCCGGGAATGTGAGCGAGTTCTGAGTGGTGAAGTGGCTCGACCCGATGGTGTCCTTCACCATGTTGGGCAATGGTGGCCGAGCAAACCCGGATCACACGATCACAAAGAGGAGTACAAAATGGTCGATCGAGAAGAAGTAAATTAATCTCGATCGGCCGTGTGGTGTTTGTAAAGGAGTCGAGAAATCGGACAGAAAACTTGAACTACCCGTACGCCACCAACAGCGAGAATGCTGAGTAATGTTAGATATCAATCGTGATCAGCGTGTAGTATTGCGAACTTGTACTAGGACAAAATTTCTAGCACTAAAGTGGATATTGTGTACTAGTACGAAGATATTGAGCACTAAACCGTCTAAGGCAGACCCAGTACAAGTACGGGCGGCCAGAAGACAAAATGGTGGGAAACACGACCGGCGAGGGAGAAAATGGCGGCCGACGACAGGCGAGTGTACGATCGTGGAAAATAAACAAAAGGCGTGTGCAGAGAAATACCGAGCAGGTATGTCGAGGAGATAGTTGCGTTAAGCTGGGCACAAAGCACGGAGACAGTGCCAAATGGCACTGACCACAAACTCGCGAAAATGCACAAAATCGCGCGAGTACCGATGATCGTGAAAGGAGAGAAATTATTCAATCCAATCCCACCAGAGACTCTCGATCAACATTGTAATAATGATACATGGGGTAGTAATAAATGTGCACACGTTGGTAGATCAAGAGATCGTCGAGACACCCGACTCTACCAGTATAATGATAAATGGGGGTAGTAATAAATGTGCACACGTTGGGAGATCAAGAGATCGTAGAGACACCTGATCTACCAGAGTAATGAAAAATGGGGAACAGATAAATGTTACTAATGGGGTACTAATAAGTGTGCACACGTTGGTAGATCAAGAGATCGTAAGACACTCTCTCTACCTGTATAATGATAAATAAGGTACAGGAAAATACGCCCGGGGAAGCGGCGTACCGCCACACAAGTTGCATGCGGTCAGGCAATATGGCGGACACGCCAACCGTCGTGGCACAATCCAACATGGCGGATCGATTGACCAGGAAGGGATCGATCGCCGAGAGTGATGCGCACTGGCACGCAAGAGTAAAAATACCCCTGTGTACCTGTAATAATGCTAAGGAGGTACTAATCAATGTGTACCAGTTGGTAGATGAAGAGATCGTAAAGACCATCAATCTTCATGTGATAAATTAGGTACTAAACAACATGTGCACCAGTAGGCAGATCAGAGATCGTAAGTCACTCGATCTACCTGTAGTAAGGATACATAGAGTGCCATAGGGTACAAATAGATGCCTGGGGAAATCCCCGTACCGGCAAGCATGTGCGATCGAAAATGGGCACCATGCAGTGAGGCAATATGGAGGAGAAGCCGATCGTTGTGGAAAATCCAAGATGGCAGGTCGATTGACCGTGAGGTTAGGTCATCAAAAGAGAAGAAAAGGGCGCAAGAGTAAAATCGACTGACGCACTGAAGGTATACGAGGGCCGAAAGGAGACTCCGTAGAGGGAATGTTAGGATAACAAATGTTGTTATTGGCTTAAATGATTGATGGGAGATAGAAAAGCGAAACTCTTCTTCTTCATCCTCTTCTTTCTTAAAAACACGTCCGTTATCCTAATTTGATGGTAGCAATGTGGGTACAAACCCGATCGACAGTACTAGAACGAGCGATCGAAGGAGACGATCAGGAGTAGTGATGCAAGGAAAAGAAGGAGATAATAATAGAGGAGGAAAACCTCCACAGCAGTGAAGCGGTACGAAGACTGAGGACGACCACGCAGGGGTCGGCCGAAATGGCGAGAATAAAGATGGAGACTCGAGCGACCGACGAAGATCGATCGTCGATGTGAATGACCGAGATGGCTATTGGGAATAAACAACGCGCCGAGATCGATGGAAATGGGGAAGAAAATAACGAGAGAGTGGATGACGCGTTACTACAAGGGGGACGCGTTCCCAAACCCGGCGAGTAAGGGACGAATGAAGAACAATGGGGTAAAGAGAAGTCGTGAGCCGTCACGCCTAGAGCGTGAATAAAATGAAATAAAATGAAATAAAATGCCATCCATAAGCCTCACGAGGCAAATGGTAACCCATGGTCGAACGAAGCCACAACAGAGCAAGTAAAGAGGGCAAGCACACAAGCAATCTCTACAAAAAGTATAGGCGAGACAGAGCAAAACCTGTCCTTGTTAGGCAGGAGGCCGAGGAACAGGAAGTTTACACCGGTTTTCTTGCCTGGCGGAAGTAGTGTGGACGTCCACGTGATGGTCTTATTACTGCATTAGCCACAAAAAATCTCGGCCTGCAGAGCTAACTAACTGCCGTGGAATGCTATGGGTCTGACATGGTAAAGTATATGACGCCAAAACTAATTGATGCAAACATTCAAAATGAACTCTACAACATTTAAAAGAAAGAGGACATCAACATACACCTACCAGTAAAACCTATGTAAAAATAGCGAATACGCCAAAAGTAAATCCAAATGGAGCTTATTGTATGAGTAAGAAGGGAGAAATGTTAATAGAGCAGAGGTCGAAACCAAGACAGGTAAATATCCAAAATAGTGAGAAGAAACAGTAAGAAGAGCAAGAAAACCGTCAGGTAGTTCACTGAATGTACTTCCCGTGAAACTGGTTCGGGTGACAACATCAATAGATCAAAGCATGGCACAAGTTAAAATATACGATAATGAAAATAAAGAAATTACAAAGACTAAGAATACTAATGAAACAAAATAGCAAGATAGCAATCGGGAGTCATATTCATCAAAGGGCATCAAATCAATTTTGTTCCCCAAGTTTCAGAATAGGGATACGAAACCTAATCATTGTTTACAATAATGTTCCCCAAGTGTACAATTCAAATTTGCAATACCGAAATTTCAAAAATATATTATTTTATTCTTTTTTTCAAATATTTCGATGAGGCTAAGATTACTCATAAAGGTTCTAAATAACGGTGGTCACCACAGCTCACACACCGCATTTGCATACAGTCACTCACACACCACACACACAACACACACACACACACACACACACACACACACACACACACACCAAACACACACACACACACACACACCCACACACACACACACACACAAACAGCATGTCTACTCCATTTGCGCGGATCTACTTCAAAGTAGAGACTGAGGGAAACAAGAATTCATTTTTTTTTTCTGTGCTCCCTTTACCAAACACAACAAACATTCCACAAATCCATCATCATCACATATAATACGCATTTTGTCTATTGTTGCATGTTCATTTATCATGTGAACATGTCAATCACTTTTCCATCATGTAAACATTTGCAATCACAGTTCCGTCTACTATGTAAACATTCCAAACTCTTTCTTTTGGTTGTTCTGTTAGTACTGAATATTGTTGGACATTAAAATTATTCTTTGTCAAGTTCCAGTTGCAGGAGGCAGGTTCATTCCTCTGGTCTGACGTGAGGTTTTCTGGAAAGAAATCTCAAGTCCTAATTTTAGCTTCACAATGACATGCGTACTTTGAATGACATCCCAACAAAAAAGGTTTTAAACTGTTTGTGTATTTGTTGTCCCCCTGCATCCTGAAAGGATGAAAGGGTTTTAAATCAAATTGAAGTCCAAAGCGTGCGTGTGTTTTGTTCCACACAGCGGTCTTCCATTCCCCAGAGCTGCTGGCAACCAGTGGAACTGTTCCACATCAACCTGGAGTGACCTTGAACCCCATCTCTCCTGCAACTTGATCGTGGAATGTGTTTCAGCCCAGGATGAGGCCCGCTGCTATCATGAGCCGTGTGCAAGTGGTGGATTTTATGTGGAGGGTCGCTGTTTATCTGCTGGGTCAGCCATCAGAGAAACTGACTTACCATCAGGCCAGAGCAAGTGTGCAGGTCATGGGGGATACCTGGCCAGTTTCAA
>CM031623.1:25029036-25034620 GCA_018398815.1 Conus ventricosus
GAGAGAATGTAAATATACGGGTTCAAGCTCACCCATCTTATTTTGCATGAAAACCCCCCTTAAACATACAAATCACGCCCTTCTCATGCTACCTTTTGACAAAATCAACACCTGTTTTACAACCAAACTTAACACGCAAAACTGCAAAAATCGGCGTAATCGTTAATTTAAAATGGGGTTTTCATGGAAAATAAGATTTGGTGATCGTGAACAAAGATATTTACATTCTCTCCATAGCATAAAAATCATTATAAAAAAGTGCAAAACTCTTCGCATCTGGCCACATTACTGATCAGCCCTGGGTCTAACTTGAGACCCTATGGCGCCCTAGGGCCCCAAGTCAGATCCAGAGGATCACAGATAATGTGGCCAGATGCGAAGAGTTTTGGGAATATGCCTCTAATAGTGGTATTTCTTATACTTGGTTGCCTACTTTCAGTTTGTCTAATTTGGGGCAATTTTCTCTTACCCCCTCTTCAGTGGCTCTTCCTAGGACACACACACAAACACACACACACATTGTGGTTTACGGGCGTTTATAGCCACGCAGTGACCCAGACAACACATTGTGGTTTACAGGCGTTTATAGCCTCGCCAGTGACCCAGACAACACATTGTGGTTAGCGGGCGTTTATAGCCGCGCCAGTGACCCAGACGAAACACGAAAATGGGAAGAGTCACTAGAGGGCAGAGAAGTAGGCCAAATTTAGACTTTCAAAAACCACGCAAACAAGTACAAAACCACTGCAGGCATATTCCCAACTTTTCACTTTTAGGATTAATATATATACTGTGCAAACTGAAAGCTTTATAATTCTATGGTGTTTATGCATAAGTGCGACTGTTATTAATATTGTTTTTTATTCAAGCAGAATAGTTTTAAAGGTTAAACAACAACTGTCCTTTAAAGTACTTTTTAGTAGCTACTTTGTACAATATTCATATTAAAAGCTTGAGCAAATTAAACACAAAAACACAACTTTTAATAATCAATTATCTCTCATCTGATCTATAAATAGTAATTTATTCAGGGGAAGACAATTACTTTTATGTATAATTAAAGGGAGATAATCACTTTCATTATCATTGTTTTGCTTATTTTGATTGTTAATGATTACTCTGTGCGTGTGTTACCAAGGAAGGTAAAATCAATACTAGACAACTGATGCCAGAGAGCAGAAAAACCCAGGGCTTAAATAGACCTAAACAGCCTATTGATCGTTGGCAGAGCGCGTTGCAGTGTGTGTGTTACAGGCCCATGCCGTGGCTTACTTATTTTTTAATTGTCGTTTTTATTTGAGTTTTAAAAATGAAGCCCGAAGTAGCTACAGAGTTTATTAATATACTTTACGAGTTGGATTGGGAGCGGGAGGCTGAAAAGATCAGTTAAAGAGCAGGTTTGAAGAATTAATTACTGATCTTTTTGGCGCATTAATATGCGAGAAAGCGTGAAGCAGGCCAACAGTAAAATACCAGAATTCTTGGCCCAACCGGTTAAAAGTTGTTTGCCATTTTACTAGATAATATGGCTCCTGAAGATGCTAATCTGACTGTTTCTACTGATCCTGAAGGAGTAGCTATTCGCTTTAATGAAGATCAGGTTTTACGATTAGAAAAGACTATGAGTAACAGCTGAATTTACATTTACAATTATTTTTTATTTATTTTAGATTTAAAAATGGCTGCCGAACTCAGCAAATCTGATTTAAAGAATTGTAATGAACTATTGACGAAACAATGAAATTATTAAACATTGATTTTAGTGAATTTGGTTTTGAGAATGATGTAAACAATATAATAAAAGATCATAGTGAACTATTTGACGAAGCAATCAAAGTGATGAACATTGACTGTAGTGATTCAGAAAAGCTAAAAATATTGGTGGGTGTTATTGTAAGGTTAATGTGTCTTGATGTGTTGCAACGATTGGGTGAAGAATAAAAGCGCGTTTTACTTACTTTATTTACATATATTTTTTAAGTTATGTAAATATTTGAGTTAAAAAAAGAGCCTCACAAGCGTGTCTGACTTTGAAAAACTGCCAACCAGCGAACTGGTGAAAGGTAGTGACAAACAATTAAGCAATATGTTTAGTGAAGTAGACATGGACATCATTAACCCCTCAAACGTTCAGGAAAGCGTAGCACATGCTATCTCTAAAATCCCAGAGTCTCTTCAAACTGACCCGCCAACAAAAGTGTTGTTGGCCATTGTGATTGATATAAATTTCCCCCGATGGCAGTAATATAGAAGTTTGGGTTTCAACTAAACAGAAAGAAGTTATTAGCTATCGCGACTTTAATTCTGAATGGGCTGATTACATGCTTACCCAGTTTAACCATGCAAGTCAAGAGGCGAAATTGCGCGGTTCTGGCTGGTCTGAAGGAACAGTCCTTCAAATTAGATTAAGACAAACAAAGTTCTATCTATAGTTGGCAATTCTTACCTTCCTCTTCCAAGAGAGTTAGTTTTAAAACGAGCAGTCTTAAACATACTAAATTCTGACAATAAGTGGTTTCATGTGGTGCGTTTTGGCGCACTTACATCCTGTTAAAAAGAACGCAGACAGAGTCTCCAATTATATGCCTCATCTTAAAGAGCTGAACTTTGATAACATAACCTTTCCAGTAAGTACAGAATTTATATCTCAGTTTGAAGAGCAAACAAACCAATCACCGTAAACGTATACACATGGTCTGTAGTAGACAATCTAGTGCCTCTAAGGATTTCTCCCAAAGCTCTACTTTAGGCGAACCACTTGACAAACCATGTAGACTTGATACTGTTTGCAGATAGTACAAGAGCCATTATGTATTAATCAGAACAATAAGCAGACTTATGGCCTATACGTCAAAGGATAAATCTAAACAGGAGCTTTGTAGAAGGTGTTGGTCAGAATCCCAACTATAGAAGCAGCTGCCAGTCATAAGAAAACATTGTAAAAGTTTTGTAGACTGTGAAACCAAAACTCCTCACACCAAACCAGGGTCTAAAGTTAGCTTTAAGAATGTACACAAAATGCAGATGAGCCCATACGTAGTTTATGCTGACTTTGAATCAATCTTGCCACAGTACTGCGGTCCACAACAAGAACAAAAAACAACCTTATTAACCCACCATCAGATCTGTTCTTATGCGTTTATTGTTGTTAGGTCAGATGGGGCACACACACACCCAGAGATTTATAGAGGCTCCAACGCAGCTAGTAGATTTTTAGAGCAGATGAAACAACTTCGTAATCAGTTATCTAATAAACTGAACCTTTCAGACATTCGACAAAAACGCAGAAGAGCACACAAAACAAAGTGTGAAGTAACGACGATTTAATGCACGACACAAAACAGGACAAGAAATTTTCGGCAAAATGCCTTCCTCAGCGACAAAAAAATACAGACATAAACATGCACATACTCCCCTGTGAAGCCACTGTTATGATTCCTGAAGACCAAGAACGTTATGACTCAGCCACTCACTGCTGGATATGTAATAAAGAATTATTAGGTGGCGCTGTAAGAGACCACGATCACATTACTGGAAAGTTCGAGGAGCTGCACACAGCAAGTGTAATCTTCAACTTAAGGTTGACCCTAGACATGGAAACTGCTATCTTCTTTCATAACTTACGAGGTTACGATTCTTATTTCATCTTGCAAGCAGTAACTTCTGAATATAAGAGGGTTACCTGCATTGCCACAATCTTCAGAAAAGTACATGACTTTTACTCTTGACTGTTTATCCTTTTATGACTCTGCCCAACATCTGATGGCAAGTTTGGATAAATTAGCAGGATCGCTACAAGACTTTCCCATCACTAAACTATACTTTGACCCACCTTTGGTGTGTAAAGGCGTTTACCCCTATGAATACATGAACTCGTGGGACAGGTTTGACGAAGACTCGCTTCCTCCTAAAGGCGCTTTCTTTTCTAGTCTTAGAGGCAAAGACATAACTGACTGACTATGAATACGCTCAGAAAGCCTGGACAGAATTACACTGTCAAACAATGGGCAACTATCACGATCAGTATTTAATGGCTGACGTGTGTTTATTAGCAGACGACTTTCAGAATTACAGATCTACATGCATGAAACATTACGGTCTAACTCATCACATTACATCTCTGCCTCAGGCCTTTCTTGGGACGCATTCTTAAAGTCTACAAACATCCAGATTGACTTAATATCTGATCTACCCACACTTCAGATGATTGAAGACGGCCTTAAGGGAGGTATTAGCATGGCCTCACATCCTTACTGCAAAGCTAACAACAAATATTTAGACGATTATGATCCACTAAACCATCCCAACTATCTAAATGTACTTAGACGCCAACAATCTGTATGGATGGGCCATGAGTCAGCCGCTTCCACTGAGAAACTTTACAATGATAAAAGGACCTCATAATGTAATACTTTGTTAGGTATGTTGTCACGCTTCCGCCTGATAATCCAATAGGGCTAATCTTGGAAGTAGATTAGAATATCCAAAGAATTACACGATCTCCACAACGATTACCCCCTAGCCGCAGAAAGATTAAAGATGAGCCCCATCGAAACTGCCTAAACTTGTGCCTAATCTTCGACATAAAACTAAATATGTGTGCCATTACAGACTGTTGCAGTTTTACTTAAAACACGGACTGAAAAATAAGAGCTGTTCACAGAATAATTACTGTGACCAAGAGCCCTTCATGAGGCCATACATCAAGAAGAATACTGATCTTAGAACCCGAGCCACTGATGCTTCAGAAAAAGACTTTTTCAAGTTAATGAACAACAGCTGTTTTGGCAAAACTATGGAAAATCCACACAAACGTAAAGATGTGAAATTAGTTACAAAGAAAAACCAAGCAATTAAGTTTGCCTCTAAACCTAACTATCAAGACTTTGAAGATTTAACGACAGCCTAGTTGGCATATGATGATGAAGAAAAGGATGTTAAGTTGGAGAAGCCGGTGTTTATCGGCCTTACCGTTGTCACGACCGACCCCTGGAGGTCTGCCCTGACAGGATCGGTCTAGGTGGGAGTGAAGGGAATGGCTGACCTCGCACGCCTCGCAAGAGCCCACACGAGAAAGATTACGATACAACACCCATTTATTCACAACACACACAATCGCAAATAGATATTTCAACACACGCACCATGCACAATCACAATCAAGCATTCCAACGCATACAACATGCACAATCCACAATCAAGCATTCCAACACACACAA
Organism: Conus ventricosus; assembly: GCA_018398815.1. Lineage (NCBI taxonomy): Eukaryota > Metazoa > Mollusca > Gastropoda > Neogastropoda > Conidae > Conus > Conus ventricosus. The sequence goes on from CM031623.1 coordinate 25,034,255, forward strand.
CATGCACGATTATAAATAAACATTTCGCCATACGACGTACACAATCACAATTACAGCATCCAGCACATATGATATATACACAATTATAAAGAAACATTTCCAGCATCCAATCCCTTCCCACACCTGGAGTGCCTCCAACACCCTGCCTCCGTCAAGTCTACTGGGAGCACCCTGTCACACTAGGTGCTCCGAACCGGGTCGGTTCTTTAAGGGAGTCGCTCACAGCCGACACCCTCGACACACAAGCAGGCAGTGACGAGCGCGTCCCGGAGGGGGGGGGGGGGGGGGGAAGGAACGTGGCGCTGTTACTGGAGGTCCTGGACGGGGGTCAGGGCGGCTCAAGACGGGCGGGTCCTTACCAGTTCC
>CM031623.1:25034720-25052333 GCA_018398815.1 Conus ventricosus
AGGACATCTCCAAATGCCATTCGAAAATACATGTTTTGAAAGACATGTTGGGTGATATTGTTGATTTTCATATCAGAAGAATCAGCTCATCCTTTTCTAATTGTCTGTAATTCAAATCGAACTGAATGAAGAGTTCATTGATTATAATTCGCGAAAATGGTACATAATTGCTACCTCCAGAAACACAACACACACACACACACACACACACACACACACACACACACACACACACACACACACACACAAAACACATGATGGTATTTAGTGCTGGTGACCCTCCCAGAAGATTACCTAGTTTCTTTATGGACGGAGCTGAGCTACAATTCAAAGACATCACAAAATTCTTAGGTGTCTATTTTACATCGAAATTATCATGGAAATTTCACATTGAAAACAGTCTATCAAAAGCTCAAAAAGCTTAAATTTACTTAAAATTATAAGCAGACAAAATTGGGGTAAAGAAACAAAAAGTTTGACTCTTCTTGCAACATCTTTGGTTAGATCAAAGCTGACTTACGGTCAAGAAGTTTATTTTTCTGCTCCTAAATATCTTATGAAGAAATTACAAAGTATTGACTCTAAGGCATACAAATTAGCTTTGGGAGTTCCTGTCCACACTCCGACTATTGCTACATATGGGGAGGTTGGTGTTCTACCTTTGAACAATTATCGAGAACTGTCTTCAGCTAAGTACATTATAAGAAGCAGTGCTGTTGAAAATGTCAACGTGAATGAAAATGTACTTAGATCAGATCTTCAATTTCCAAAAAGAGCAAGGGCCATAAATCTCTGACAACAATAGCCACTTATACTTCAGATATTCACAGTAGATTAGATCTGAAAACTAAAGATATAGGTAAGCGTTCGATTACGTCTCCAATTCCTCCATGGGAACTGAACAGAGCAGATTTTGACCTTTCCAATGACGATCTAAAAAAAGAGTGATAACCCTCACCTACTTGCTTTTTCTTTTCGATCTCGTGTTCATTCAAATTATTCTAACCATTTGAAGGTATATACCGATGGTTCTCTTATTGACACTAATGTGGCGGGTGCTGGGTTTGTAATACATGGATTAAAGAAAGAAAAATCGTTTCATATTGGTGCAGGTCATTCTGTTTTCACCGCAGAATTGGTAGCCATTCTCATGGCTCTGCGATACATTGTTAATCTTCCTATGGTTATATTTTCAATACTTTTTTGTGTTGACTCTAAGTCTGTCTTATTTACACTGAAATCCATGAAGTCTAGAGACAGATGTGACCTAGTAATTGAAAATAATCATCTCATAGATTTTCTAATTCAAAAGGGTTGCAGTGTAACATTTACTTGGGTTCCATCACATTGTGGTATTTATGGAAATGAATGGGCAGACAGAGTAGCTAGAGGAGGTGCAGTACAAAGAATTCGTTGTGAAAACGTTCATATTCCTTTGTCTGTAAAGGAATGCTATAATCTTTTAGAAAAAGACACCAAAGCCCGTGTGGGTTATAATGTAAATCGGCACACCTCTTACAGCATGTCTTTGTTGAATGTTTTTCCGAGGGAAATTTCCAGTTTGTGTTTTAGACTTAAATATAATTCATTAAAATGTAAATATGTTGATACTGCAAAATGCATATGTGGAGAAAAACTTTTGACATTTCATGTACTATTTAATTGTCCCACTATGCAGCAGTACTTACCCAATTTTCAGTTACCAGATAATCCTACAGTTGATGATTTTAAGACTCTAACTTCAAATCATTCATTTTTGGCTAATGTATCAAAATATTTACTTCGCAGTCCTATCGGTACATTAGTATGATATTTCAGTATTTGTTAAGCAAACATTGTTTATGTTATTCATGTCCAGTGATTTAAGCTTTATTTTTATTATGTTTTCATTTGTATAATAATATCAATGTCATCTTGATGTATATCATTTACAAATATCATAATCGTCTAAAAACACGCCATGTGAAAAGACGTAAAACTAAACAAACAAACAAACAAACACACACACAAACACACACACACACATACACACACACTCACACACACACACACACACACACACACACACACACACACATACACACACACACACACGCGCGCGCGTGCGCGCGCACCCCACACACACACACACACACACACACACACACACACACACACACATTTTGATTTTACATGAAATCATCCTGGAGAGAGAAAGAGAGAGACAGAGAGAGAGAGAGAGAGAGAGAGAGGAGAGAGAGAGAGAGAGAGAGGAGGGAGGGAGGAAGAGATAGAGAGGTGTGTGTGTGTGTGTGTGTGTGTGTGTGTGTGTGTGTGTGTGTGTGTGTGTGTGTGTGTGTGTGTGTGTGTGTACAATGTAATGAATGCATCAAAGAAAAAAACAAAACAAACAAACATCGTCATGACGAATAGGACATGGTCATCAACACTTATATGCGAAATACTGTACTGACGATACAGTACCTACAACTCACTGCCCTTCCCTTTGTCACGACCGACCCCTGGAGGTCTGCCCTGACAGGATCGGTCTAAGTGGGAGTGAAGGGAGTGACTGACCTCACACGCCTCGCAAGAGACCACACAAGGACGATTACGATACAACACCCTATTTATTCACATCAACACACGCAGTCATAAATAAATATTTCAACGCGCGCACCATGCACAATCACAATCAAGCATTCCAACACGCACAACATGCACAATCACAATCAAGCATCTCAATACACGACATACACAATCATAATCACAAATAAATAATTCCAGCACCATCCTTTCCCTGATATGCAGTGCCTCACACTCCTGCCTCTCCAAAGTCCACTGGGAACACCCTGTCGCACTAGGTGCCCCAAACCGGGTCGGTTCTTGAAGAGAGTTGTTCAAGGCCAACACCCTTGACACGCACAAACAGACGGTGGAGAGCGCGTCTCGGGGGACGGGGCGTTGTTGCTGGAGGTCCCAGACGGGGATCAGGACCGTCCAGCCGAGTCCACGGCTTTTCCACCAGTACGTGGCCTCAACCAGTGTGTGGTCCCCACCAGTGCGTGGCCCCAACCAGTATGCGTTACCAACCATGCGCGGCCCCTAACCAGTGCGTGCTCCGGGTGAAGCCTCCGGGAAGAGGGAAAAGGTAGCTGGGAGGAAAGTAGAAAGACGAAAGGCGGGTACTGGAACCCCGCAGTCAGTACAGTCTGACCCATGCCGTTAAACCCTAACAGCCACTCGCCATGATGGCGAGGGGAGGTCTACTAAACACACCAACAACACCAGCTCAACACAGTCCCCAGCATAACACAGCAAACCAACGAAATCAGGAATATTCGTTAAAGTCTTCTCATACGAAGCAGGTAAGAGACCTTAAATTAACAGGCTATAAAACAAATACGAATTATCTTCATCCTTCTCTCACTCACGTTTAACATTTCCTTTCTTAGGAATTGAACTAATAAAGCAACCATGGCTTTACATCTGCCACCACATTTGCAAATAATAATAATTCAATGGCACAATTATCCCACATTTTATGGCAACATTTCAAAATAACACAAATTTCCCACCACGCATCCAAACGACTAATCATGCGTACGCACGCTCGCGAACATAAAACTCGTTCTCCTTGCACACACAAACAGACGGTGGCCGAAGAATGTGAGCCCGGCAATTGTGACAGGGGCGGACGAGCGAGACCAAGCAAGTACCAACCCTGAAATCACCAGGTTCTCTCCCATCCCCGCCGACTACCGCATCACCAAATGCATAAAAAGGAGAAAGACTTTTAAGATATAATTTTGACTGGCCAGGTTAAAGATTGAATTAACCAGAAAAGTGATCTCAAACAATATTTCTTTTATAATTTTGAAAACCAAAACAAATTGCGCAAAAGAGAAGAATTAGCCGGCTGGCATAAAAAAAAAAACCACAACAACAAATAAACCACGAAACTGATGCTTACCAGCTACCCGTGGGTGACCCGAGTGGTGGGTCAAACGACTCTCTCTGCCCTCTGTCCAGTCGAGAGGACAGCAGCGCAGATGCGGAAAAAGATGAAGTGATGTCTCCCTCCTACAGGCCGACTGTAGGAAATGAAAGTACCGACTGTACTTTCGACGATAAGGTGAAGACCAGGACCGGAGCAGGCGCTCCCCGAGACATCTTCCGCTCGAGTGAAGAGAAAGCCTGCCTCAGCGATGGCGGCCAACATGCCACGCTACGTCACGGTGAGAATACCTCAAGCCTAAGAGGAACCTTGCACGTGCGGCAGGTGAAAAGACAGGTGAGAGGCCGATAGAGACAGCCAGTACAACAAAAAGATACCAGCCACCGTGAACCTGCAGGATGAATTGCACGGGCAGTGGAATTAGAGAGAGAGAGAGAGAGAGAGAGAGAGAGAGAGAGAAAAGTAAACCTAACCCGAGCTGAACTACACCAAAGGTTGCAACCACACCACAAGCCACATTAAGGGACGGATATGCGACAACAACGACGACAATAAATAAATGAATAATTCCGCCACCCTAGATGGGCCAATCGTCATAGGCCTCGTAACAAAACTCGTGACACACCCCCCTTCTAAAAGCATCTGTTTCTCTGAGATACAGTGCTCCTTGAACCTTGACGCATGTGCAAATTCACAACAATGGACCGAACCCAACCTCTTGTGACCGACAGAGTACGACAAATCCAAAATACAAACATTCCACGATAGAATTCCACAGGGAGATACATATATCTACATTTATCAAACAACTAAGCAAACCTTCCAACAATGAAAATAACAATCCGAACCATTGGCGATTCACTACCGTTAACATCACTGAAGTGAAAACTGTCACTACACCTGATACAGAGACCAAAAGGGGATACAACCTTGGTTGAGGGGAAGTGTCCCTCTGACCGATTTTCCAATGTGCTGACTACGCAGCTCGCTAAGATAGTCAGCATCCGTATTGCTGGAACCCTTGATATGGCGAAAATGACTCTGCAGTTCCACTGCCTAACTCATGAGTCGACGACTGAGTGGCCGGATCCGGTCCAGGCACTGGAGAGGATGATGATCGCTCTCCAGTACAAACTTCCGGCCGTACTTCTGGCACACCTGTGCGCGTCCAAATCTGCCGGAGAGCTTCAGCAATGTAGGGTATCGATAGTCCTAAGCGGGGCAGCCTCTGGCACCGAGTCGCATAGTCTACCGCTACCGAAATGTAGCGGTGACCGCGATTGGATGTGGCTTAATGGTCCCACCAGGTCGACCCCAACCTGCTGAATGGCTCCCCAACCAGTGGCACTGATCCTAGGGGAACATGCTTCAAGCGACCCTTAGGCGTTGTCCGTTGGCAGACATCGCAACTGCGGCAGTACTGCCTAACCTGCGAGTTCATCCCCGGCCAGAAGAAAGTCCTGCTTACTCGCTCGAGAGTCCGCTTTGAGCCCATATGACCTGCCATGGGGTAATCATGGCCTGCCGAAGAACAGATTCTCTCAAGCTTTGGGGAACGACAACTGCTTGGCCACACGATCTGCCTGAGTGAAAACCCTAAAGAGATCCCCTTGTGGAGCTTAAAGCTCACCTTGGCGTGCGGGCCGACTGAGCGGGACGATCTACCAGTTGTCGCAGGCGTTGGACATCCAGGTCCCTGGCCTGAAGACGACAATGCTAGCAGGATCAGCCCTGGCGAACCTCGTCAGAGATCGGCTGTAGAACGGACGCAATTCCTGTTCCTGCTTCTTAGCTTTGGCGCGTGTGGTAACTCCCACACACGCCTGTACGGGCAGATCCGTAGACACGGACTGAATGCGTCCGTCTGCGAAAGTGTGGTATTCCCTATGATAAGGAATACAGAGGTCGCTCCACCGCGATGGCCCATACTTCGCCACAGAAGTAGGAGGTGGAGATAGAAACGAGTACAGAAGGACGGGTGGAGATAAAACCAGCCTCCAACCCGCACACATCATAACTAGCGCCCCGCCGGCCTTAGGGGAAACCAAATCCTTATCCACAAAGAGCGTTGATGCTCCCGAATCCTGATGGTGTCGACCAAGGATGAACCAACAACAGAGAGAAACACGGACACTCTGTAACCGCCAGAAGCTGGGATGGACCCCACGTTAGCCGAGGCACGTGGACGCTGGAAAGGACTAGCCCATGACTACCAGCGGCTTTAGGGCAATCTTTCCTAACGTGGCCGGGACGACCACAAAGAAAACAAATCGGGGTGCTGAGGTCCCCGATGAACTGCCTGCCTTGTTCGACTCGCTAGCAGTCGTCGGCGCCCTTATTGCCACCAAATCCTGTGGGGTCTTCCTGTCCATATCTGGGCGGTGCCCATAAGCCCTACGGCTTCCGCAAACACCTCAGCGGTATGAATCGCAGCCGCGAAATCCTGAGGTGCTGTCTCGCCTATACGAATCCTCAACTCTGGGACACAGTGTTGGTAAGCTGTTCGATGAGAATCAGATCCTCCAGCTCCAGCTTAGCCAACTGACGCAGTACCCTAGCGTTTTGCGCAGCCTATCTCCAAACTGCACAAAGGTCTCATCGTTGTGCTTTTTCATAGACCTGAACTTCCTCCTGTACGTCTCTGGAGTAAGGTGGAAACGCTTACGCAGAGCCAACTGCATGTCTGCATAAGACGCGCCTCATTTAGAGTGAGCACACACTCCCTTGCAGTACCGACAATCCAGAAAAAAAGGTGCATGGCCTTTGTTCCTCAGACAATTGGTATGAACTAGCAACTTGTCAAAATGCTCTAAGAACATATCAATGTCCTCACTAGGTCTGAACTCTGGAAGCTTCAACTTTGGCCTGTAACTCTATCACCTGCCTGTCGATCAACCCCCTGGTTTACAGAAGCGGGAGGCCGCGAAAGAAGTTGTTCCATCTCTTCCCTGCGTAGAGCCTCCTGTCTGGCAGCCTCCTCTCTACGCTGATCCAACTCTTCCCGACGGAGGGCTTCCTGTCTGGCAGCCTCTTCCCTACGCTGAGCAGCCTCCTCTCTGCGCTCTTCCCTACGCCAGAGCTTCCTGCCTGTCTAGCTCTTCCCTACGTCGAGTTTTCCTCTTCCCGACGAAGGGCTTCCTGTCTGGCAACCTCTTCCCTACGGAGGGCCTCATCCTCCCGTCGCTGTCGCTCCAGAAACATCAGGACGGAGGTGAAGTCCTGGGCGGGGTTCACCACTCCCGACACGGGAGGATGACCCGTCTGACCCGTCCCTTGGGTCTCGACCTTCCCATGAGGAAAGTCTCCCGGGGCATACTCCTTACGAGGGGAAGCATGGAGAAGAGAGGGCTTCGGTTTCTGTGACTCAACAGAAGCCCACAGTTGCTTCACTATACTCGACGCTTCCGAGCGCCATCGGGGTCTCAACAGAAAGATCCCTAGTGAAGAAGTAGTGAAAGTACTCACTGAACTATCGGCTACAGCACTGGAATAAGTGGAAGTCACTGTAGTCGAAGTGCTGGTACTAAAGTAGGGACTACATTCTGAAGACCTTTCTTCTTCGACGCACGAGTCGCCATACCACCAGCACTGGACGTCGCCATGACAACAATATCCTACGGTTTTCAAATACGGGGGAAAGACGATCCACTTGAAAAACAAATATTTTAGGGAGTGTGTGTATATTTGTGATGTGTGTGTGCGTGTGTGCGGACACTTCCGGCTGCTCCCACTCTGGCAACACCGCGCTCCACAGCACGAGCAACAGTGCGGTGGGGCTCACCGAAAAAAAAACAAAACAAAAACTATGTCCGGCTGCCCCCACTCTGGCAACACCGCGCTCCACAGCACGAGCAACAGTGCGGTGGGGCTGGCCGAAAAAAAAAACAAACAAACAACTGGCAGACGGAATCCGAGAGAGGAAAAAGTGACACAACGTCCAATACACCCACCTATACTCAATAATCACCCGGTAAAAAAAAACAAACTGGCTAACTACAAAACAGGAATGGAAGACTGAGCGCAACAGAAAGGAAAGACTACGGCCGAATCTGCGTGAGGCACCCGGCGAAAGGAGGTCTGGACGCCGTCGATTCCCCCTGGTCTCACCTCGACTCCCCAGCCACACCAGATGTTCCTTCAGGCCACCAAGACTCCCTACACGCTAGAGTCACCCAGCCAACCACCCACAAACAAACACGACAAACTGCTAAACACATACAAGACAGACAGAACTGAACAGGCACTCCGCGAAACGAGAGATACAGTCAGAGCCCTTCGCATCCGGACGAGCCCCCACAATTGTCACGACCGACCCCTGGAGGTCTGCCCTGACAGATCGGTTAAGTGGAGTAAGGGAGTGACTGACCTCACACGCCTCGCAAGAGACCACACAAGAACGATTACGATAACAACACCCTATTTATTCACATCAACACACGCAGTCATAAATAAATATTTCAACGCGCGCACCATGCACAATCACAATCAAGCATTCCAACACGCACAACATGCACAATCACAATAAAGCATCTCAATACACGACATACACAATCATAATCACAAATAAATAATTCCAGCACCCTCCCTTTCCCTGATATGCAGTGCCCTCACACTCTTGCCTCTCCAAAGTCCACTGGGAACACCCTGTCGCACTAGGTGCCCCAAACCGGGTCGTTCTTGAAGAGAGTTGTTCAAGGCCAACACCCTTGACACGCACAAACAGACGGTGGAGAGCGCGTCTCGGGGACGGGGCGTTGTTGCTGGAGGTCCCAGACGGGGATCAGGACCGTCCAGCCGAGTCCACGGCTTTTCCACCAGTACGTGGCCTCAACCAGTGCGTGGTCCCCACCAGTGCGTGGCCCCAACCAGTATGCGTTACCAACCAGTGCGCGGCCCCAACCAGTGCGTGCTCCGGGTGAAGCCTCCGGAAGAGGGAAAAGGTAGCTGGAGAAAGTAGAAAGACGAAAGGCGGGTACTGGAACCCGCAGTCAGTACAGTCTGACCCATGCGTTAAACCCTAACAGCCACTCGCATGATGGGCGAGGGGAGGTCTACTAAACACACAACAACACCAGCTCAACACAGTCCCCAGCATAACACAGCAAACCAACGAAATCAGGAATATTCGTTAAAGTCTTCTCATACGAAGCAGGTAAGAGACCATTAAATTAACAGGCTATAAACAAATACGAATTATCTTCATCCTTCTCTCACTTCACGTTTAACATTTTCCTTTCTTAGGAATTGAACTAATAAAGCAACCATGGCTTTACATCTGCCACCACATTCGCAAATAATAATAATTCAATGGCACAATTATCCCCACATTTTATGGCAACATTTCAAAATAACACAAATTCCCACCACGCAATCCAAACGACTAATCATGCGTACGCACGCTCGCGAACATAAAACTCGTTCTCCTTGCACACACAAACAGACGGTGCCGAAGAATGTGAGCCCGGCAATTGTGACAGGGGCGGACGAGCGAGACCAAGCAAGTACCAACCTGAATCACCAGGTTATCTCCCATCCCCGCCGACTACCGCATCACCAAATGCATAAAAAGAGAAAGACTTTTAAGATATAATATTGACTGGCCAGGTTAAAAGATTGAATTAACCAGAAAAAGTGGTCTCAAACAATATTTCTTTTATAATTTTGAAAACCAAAAACAAATTGCGCAAAAGAGAAGAATTAGCCGGCTAGCATAAAAAAAAAAACCACAACAACAAATAAACCATGAAACTGATGCTTACCAGCTACCCGTGGGTGACCCGTGGTGGGTCAAACGACTCTCTCTGCCCTCTGTCCATTCGAGAGGACAGCAGCACAGATGCGGAAAAAGATGAAGTGATGTCTCCCTCCTACAGGCCGACTGTAGGAAATGAAAGTACCGACTGTACTTTCGACGATAAGGTGAAGACCCAGGACCGGAGCAGGCGCTCCCAGAGACATCTTCCGCTCGAGTGAAGAGAAAGCCTGCCTCAGCGATGGCGGCCAACATGCCACGCTACGTCACGGTGAGAATACCTCAAGCCTAAGAGGAACCTTGCACGTGCGGCAGGTGAAAAGACAGGTGAGAGGCCGATAGAGACAGCCAGTACAAGAAAAAGATACCAGCCACCCGTGAACCTGCAGGATGAATTGCACGGCAGTGGAATTAGAGAGAGAGAGAGAGAAAGTAAACCTAACCTGAGCTGAACTACACCAAAGGTGGCAACCACACCACAAGCCACATTAAGGGACGGATATGCGACAACAACGACGACAATAAATAAATGAATAATTCCGCCACCCTAGATGGGCCAATCGTCATAGGCCTCGTAACAAAACTCGTGACACCCTCCCTGTAAAAAAAAGTGATTCATTATTGTTAAAAAGAAAAGAAAATATGTCCCGAGTGGTCATCCATGATCCTTACCTGACCACTGTCACCACAGGGCAGTGCTTTCTCTAATGGACACGGTGGATGGACACAGAAATCCTCATCACTGCCATCAAAACAGTCCACACTGTAATCACAAACCAACGTGAAAGGCAGGCGCTCTCCAAAGCTGGAACACAGAAAGTATAACGAGTCTGACGTGTTGGGAGCGTCACACCAAGAATGACGTCAGTGCAGTGAGAGCGTCGTCAGGTGGCTGAAAGCTGACGTCGTTTTTAGCCCAGCAAATCGCTTTGCAGATCACAGGCCAGAAAGTCCGGTACCAGTGACTGCTAGGGCAGCGAGTGGTGGCAAGAAGTGTGGAAAGGATGTCTGATTGATGTCTGTCAATGTGACTGATTCCTGTTCTTCTTTTTGTCGATGTCGCATTGCTTTTTCAGGTCGGTTGGAACTAAATGCAGAATCAAATTCGCACAGGTAATAGTAACACCTCTTGCTAGTGCAAACCTTCGTCATGTGAACACAGACATTTACTTGGTTTATCATTGCTCCACAAGAGGATGATGACATATGTCGATCAAATATAACTGTCCATTTGGGATAGAACGACCTTAACGGTAAGAGAGAGAGAGAGAGAGAGAGAAAGAGAGAGAGGAGAGAGAGAGAGAGAGGAGAGAGAGAGAGAGAGATATTTGTTGCAGAGGTCATTATGTTGATTTCTTACATGCATAATAACATGATACACTATCATATGCCCAAGACCGACTTTTCTTCCCATACACTCCCTGAATTTTACTGATTTGCTAGTTATATGGACAGAACAATTAACACATTCAGCATATGTTTAACTTTATATGACACAATTCAATGGAAGCCTAAAACTGTAGCTCATATAAATATTTTTCAAACGTAACTCGGTAAAACATGAGTTAAGAACGGACTCACAATATTGTTTTTCACTGACAGACATGTAAACTCCACGATATTAAATTACAGAGAAAAAAAAAAAAACAACAACAAAGGAAAAAAACATTCCTTAATCCCAACTTAGACCAAATTTAGATTATTGGTGCATTCCATAGGTGACGTCAGGCTTCTACCCAAATAATTAAGTGGCATTTGTTATTACCAATCATCTTCATATAATCTCATACACCAGTATAAGGAGAAAAATGAGTAATTCATCTCCGTGTAAAGCACATTTTTTAGATAAAAATTACAAAAAATAATTGTGTGTTTTGTAAGGCCTTCGTTGGCACAACATAAACGTAAAAGCAAAGTTCTGGCGACCTTCATTGAAGCGAAACCAGAAGATGGTTCACTTGAACAGTGAATCCGACTCAATGGACGTATACAGATATCAAAGAGAATTATGTGTATGCAACCATTGACCAAAATCATTTGTAATGTTTAAGTTTTCTTTCCAATCGTACTGTATTTAAATATTGTTAAAGTATTGAGTGTATTTGCGCAAGATTGAATGTGTTGTGCTTTCACATATGCGAGATTATTGCATTACAGTTTCTCGTAGTCTCTATATACTCTTAACTTAATAAACATCCACTGACAGAAAAAACCCTTCTGACTCAAGAAAAGGTAGTTTGATTGGTTGATAATATATTTTGATTCTGGGAGCACGGAACTAATATCGGGGCTTTAACCATGTCAAAACGGATTCCATAGACCTAAGTAAATTCAAAGAGTATGAGAAATAATTATAGCAAAGACTGTCTTACAGTCCAGACATATTTCAATAAAATCCTCGGGAGCGAACCGTCATCCTACGACTCTGTGACTGGATGCCTGAACTTCATAACTCTCTTTGAAAGGTTTTCCCTCTCCCATTGTTTTTGTACAATGTTTACACCGAATGCTTTGCAGACCGAAGTAGAAAGAGAATTGCTCGAGTGCCGGCACTCGCAGGTGATGGTCTGATCTACAAATACCAAAGAAAGCTCAAGAACGATTGACAGCAGTCCAGCAGCAATGGAAAGGCATTGGTTATCCGTGTCAATAAACTGAATTGCCCAGCAACCTTACAAAGCCTGAAGATGGTCTGCACGTGTCAACAACAAACATCAGAAAAAAATACTGTCTGTAGTTATCCTTCATTGCAATACAAATCAAATCAATTACAACTTACGCTATTTGGGTACATGGCTTCGACAGCAAACATGCAATAATATTATAGTGAGTGAGTTCATTAATTCAGAGTCTGTTCACACTTGGTGATATTAGACTTAAAAAAAAGAAAAAAAAGCAAGGGAAGGGAGGCGTTTATAAAAAATCTATTAATTTGATGCATGGAAAGCACTTTTGCTATTTGCACGATGTCTGGTTTGTGGGTTATTGTTTTGATAGAATCGTGTATAGTCACATCCACGTTCGATTCATTATACAATGAAGTTTAGAATTGAACAATGAAAAAAGAATATGGTCCACTGATAGAAGATTGGAACAACCACATGCTACACTTTGGAAAACTTGGTTTTCCACGAATTGAGACGAAACTTGTATATTAAAGAATATATACTTCAATGCAAAAAGCACCTTTCTGCCACAATGGCAATGGCAGCTGAAGGCATTGAACAATGTTATCTCTATCAACCTCATCAGACAGCTGTACTCAGTTTTGCTTACAACACTGTCCACGAGCATTTTCTAAATTAGAATTCAGAATGAAGCAAGGAAACTGACTATGGGAACTACTAAGAACACACAAATAAAAACTATGCATTTCCTGCTTGACCTGTCTTCATTGCAGGTCAGACAGAAGCAACAAGTGAAGGCATCTGTAGAGCACCTGAAAACTCCCCAAAGCCATAACTACAGCAGTGATGGAAACAAAAAGCACTCGTATAGGACGTGGAAAAATCATGATTCGGAAAGACAGAAGATAGTACACAGCTTGTGTTCAAGTTATCAGAACTCAAAAAGACTAAGCATGAGAAAAGTATCTAGACCACTTCAAACACCTTCAGAGCTAGGAAGACACTATGTAGATGGGTCAGAGGCAATCCAGACGTTCAGATGCTGGTTGTAAAACTTGAAATAAATAAGATACTGTTTTATATACACAGACCGTTTGGTCACCAAAGAGAAGTCAGCTTTGTGATAGACAGTGAAGCAAAAGTGGCCGAAAAATTCAGGAAGAGACTGGTGCACACAGCTTAGCACTTGAAATCTAACAATGGAAATTGATGCAGTGACACAAACACTGCACTGGTCTTATCCACAGACCAGCTTAGAACTTAACAAGTCATGACAGTGGACTTGGTGAACGACTGTCCGAATGTCTCCTCCGACCGTCCAGTCTACGGTCCTGGAATGTGTTGTGGCGGCAGAACGGGTCGCAGGCCAGGGCTCCATGGTCGGCGCCCAGCTGATCAACGGGCTATGGAACTCTACCCAGCGACCAAAGACACCAGATCACAGCTCCTAGTTCAAGGAACAAAGGTGAGAGGTAACGTACTCCAAGTGAAAAACACAAACCCCTTTATTCTGAGGAACGAAACTGGGAGGAGTAACCTTCCACACCAAGTATGGATAGACGATGTGCCTATTTCCGTGGCAGACACAGATAGAGCACCATTAACAAAAGTAGGATGAGAAAATGCCTCCTCAAATACAAACTGAAAGAGCCAGAGACGTCGACGTACACTCACACGTTTCCTCACTGGAAGAAGATTTTGTATCATAACCGTCCCCACTACATCCCTGGAGAAATCATTGAAAATAAGCATTTTCAATGCTAAAATCTACCACAAGGAGCAAAAACATGTGAGCTCCAGATGTTTGGAACAAGGTCACCGTGTCACCGACTGTACGAATGACATCGTGTGCAGAGCCTGTCAAAAACCAGGCCACAAACGTGGAGATTCACAGTGTGAGCTTTTAGTGGCTAGTCTGGCAAGAAAGGACCGAGAGTATGAAACTGGTGAAGGAGAATGTGTAAGAAAAAATGACAGTGAGAGTGAACAGAGTGAAAATGAATGTGATAAAGTGGAACGACAGAGAGAGGATATAAATTCACAAAGAAAAACAAAGATAAAGAAAATAGAGGACGCCCGAATTCACGGCAGACGACCATCCACTCCTCTATGTAGCTTTGCAGCTCCTCATGACACCGGTCGAAAACGCCCAAACGCCGGAGGGACACCAACAGTCTGTGGTCTTCAGGGAGCAAGCAGCCAGATTTGAGTTCGATCGGTCTGACTCCCCTCCTCCCCTTGATTCCGACCGGAGGAAAGAGAGGTACATGGCTGATTGTCTATCGCTCCGCAGCGACCTGTTGATGATCATGAATCAATTTACGGACTGTGATTCAAGAATGTGAATTCTGGTTTTTGTCTTGTCTGGTTTTCATACCGTAAGAAAATTCAACATATATTTTTCCTGCATTGGCATGGATAAAATGCATATTGTTACCCTGAATGTTAGAGGATTAAAAATAATCTTAAAAGATTATCAGTATTCCATTATCTGAAAAGCAAACGCTTTGATTCCGTGTGCTTACAGGAAGCTCATTTAACGCGGAAACCTATATGGGGAAAACAATGGGAGGGAGATTTACTACAAGAAGGTACCAATAGGAGTAAAGGCGAGATTATTCTGGTCTCAAAAAAATCTGTGAACAAATAGTTTGAAACTGTCACAAAACAGAATCTTAGTTGTATCTGTCAAAAATGAAACTTATGATTCATTCTTGTAAATACATACGCTCCAAACAATGCAGGAGAAAAAAAAAGCCTTTTTCAGGGATGTACAAGAAAAATGCAATAAATTCTCCCCGCAAAACTTAGTTTTTAGGAGGGACTTTAATTGTGTACTCAATAACAAGTTAGACATTATATCAGGCAACCTCACCGTGACGCCGAAGTGAGCCAATTCAATAAGCTTACGAATTCATTGGAATTAATCGACACATGACGTTCATTTCATAAGGAATGAAAAAGAATACAGCTGGAATAGAAATAATCCATTTATAGCGCGACGCCTGGATTATTGTTTCGCCTCAGAGGGAATGTTGCAATTCTGCGTTTCTTCAGAATTATTGATGGTTCCTAACTCCGATCATAAAGCAATAGTTTGTGAGTTTGATAGTAGTGAATTTCAGCGCGATCCATGATACTGGAAATTCAACAACAGTTACTTTAAAAAAAAACCTGATTTCTTACAAAAAAATGAACAAAACCTACTCGACGAACTGCTAGATAAGTACTCTAATGAAAACATTCCAAACATAGACAAATGGGAGTTATGTAAGATGGAAATCAGAAATTTTTGTGCGAGTATGGGAAAGATCTGTCTTGTAAAAAAAAGAGTTTCAAAGGATACAAATGCAGCTAAAAGAAACGGAGAATATTCTAGTTCATAACACTGACAACAGAGAAGCTTGCGCCCGACTTTCTCAACTTAAACAGCAATTTGAAATAATGCACATGGACAAGCTAAGGGTGCTCAAGTTCGATCAAGAACAAAATGGGTCGAAGATGGTGAACGGAACACGAAATACTTTTGTAATCTAGAAAAATCAAGAGGAATGAGAAAAATTATTACAAGACTCCGCAAAGATACGGGTGAAACAATAACTGACCAAAATGACATACTGCAAGAACAGTTGTCCTTTTTACTCAAACCTCTATAATAAATCCACAACTGTAGACAATATTAAAGAGGCAGCTAACCAGTTTTAGAAAACGTAACATACCCACGACTAGAAAAATACGAAGCGACCTATGCGAAGGAATGATCTCGATAGTGGAAACAACGTACGCCTGAAATAAAATTAAGAAATGGCTCTGCGCCTGGCAGTGATGCATTACCATCGAATTAAAAAAAAAATGTTTTAGAGTAAACTGTCTAAAGTGATAACAGAATCTTATGCGGAATCATTCTTTACGGGAGAACTCTCTTATACACAAAAACAAGGAATAATTACGCTACTACACAAAGGCAAGGATTAGACAGAGACCAAATACACAATTGGAGACCAATAACACTGACTAATTCTGATTACAAAATACTAGCTAAGTAATGGCAGAAAGACTCGGTAAAGTTATACACAAATTGAAAAACAAAGATCAGGTGGGTTTTATTAAGGGTAGAAACATTGCTACAGTAATACGATCAATAGACGATGCGATAAACTGTCTAAATAAAACAAATAAAGACAGATATCTGTTGGCAGTTAACTACTTCAAAGCCTTCGACTCTATTTCAAACTATTTATGAAGCACGTTTTCAATATCTTTTGGCTTCGGAACTGAGTTCCAAAGATGGATCTATGTACTTAACAACAATACCTCAAGTAGTATAAACCACGGCGGATAGCTTCAGAACCGTTTGTCATGTTATGTGGTATTAGACAAGGATGTCCGTTTTCACCCCTTGCATTTGTATTAGCTGTTGAAGTACTAGCCATTAAAGTGAGAAATAGTACTATTGAAGGTATCAGACTACCACACACTGCAGAAAGAGCTTCTTGTTGTTTGAAAATAAAACAAATGGCTGATGATACAACCCTATTTAAAAACAACAAAAAGACATTAATAAATCGTTGAAAATAACGAACTGGTTTGAAAGATTTTCAGGCTTGAAAATGAACGTTCATAAG
Organism: Conus ventricosus; assembly: GCA_018398815.1. Classification (NCBI taxonomy): domain Eukaryota; kingdom Metazoa; phylum Mollusca; class Gastropoda; order Neogastropoda; family Conidae; genus Conus; species Conus ventricosus. Next base: position 25,051,662 of record CM031623.1, read on the forward strand.
ACAAAAGCCCTTCAGATAGGTAGACAAAACAAAGATATAATGTGCCAGTTTCCACAGTTAATAAAATTAAAATGTTAGGTATTTATTTTGAGTCAACAAGATGGCAAAAAATATAGAAGAGAACTGGTTATCCAGAATAGATCGTATGCAAAAAAAACATAAAAAGACTGGAGTAAAAGAGATCTGTCTATTCAAGGAAAAATTATCGTAATAAAGACGTTTATAATTAGCCGTTCGTCTATGTGATGCAATCAATTGGTCTTCCCAACAATATTTTGACTAAGATAAACACTTATCTTTATGAATTTATATCGCCGAAAAAAAAAAATTAGCAATAGAAAAGCGTTTGAAAAAGTAAATAGAAATATCATGGAGGCTGAACATGAACAGGGTGGCCTTAGCATGATAAACATGATAACATTTCAAAAACATCTGCGTTTACAATGGGTCGGAAATTTTTTGAAGCTACAGATCAACAAAACTGGACTTTAATACTGAGGTGGCATCTAAATAAACTAGCTAAACATAACAACATTTTTCTTATCAACACTAAATCTAATTCGGTTAGGATTGGACAGAATTGATAATGAAGTTTGGAAGGAAATCATAACCACCTACCTAGACAATAAACATATTACAAAAGGCAGAAGATATAAGCTGCACCAATTTTCA
>CM031623.1:25053333-25073091 GCA_018398815.1 Conus ventricosus
GAATGAATTTTTATTCTACAACTCATTAATAAATTACAAAAATAAAACACTTTTTTAGAGATGGCAAAGGAAAGGTATTGATCAAGTCAAACACATAATCCACCACACAGAAAAGAGAACATGTTCCTTAGAAGAAATACTTGTACTAATTTAACAAAACGGGGCAATACAATGTTAGAATATAACGTTGTTTTTTTTTTTGTTTTTTTTTTGGTGCTGTCCCAACCTCTGCGCTACCTCAGAGGCAGTGCACCCACGCCGCTCATTCCGACACCCCGTCCACAGCCATAGCCCAGCTGGCCCCGCCGCAGCCCCGGCACCAGCAATCCACAGGGAGCAGTCAATGTCAAGTCGTCAAGAGGCAACCCACCGGAGGAGACACTGCACTGCTGCCGAGTCACTTCGGTGGGTTCAGTGGCGCCTGTTCTGATCTAACATACGCAGGACACCACCTACTAAGCCCCCTACTGACGACAATAATTGCTTAGTCGCGGAGCCGGCGTGAGTGAGCTCTCCCTCCGAGGGCGCCACCACGTCCCGTCCAACGACAGCCCCCATTGACTCGCCGATACGGTGACCCCGACGGAACCAAACCAAGGCCACAGACGCGGAGAGGACATCGAGATATTGAGGTCACCATGAGAGCAGGGCATGAGGGCCACAGAATTTGAGACATTTTTTTAATGCTGATCAATGGGAATGAGGATGATTAAGATGATGCTACGGATTTCCATTTCGGTCTGAGACTACATGACAGGGCTGTACTCTACGCTTCCTTTCATAATATTCCTGGCGTCAACCAGGCCCGAGAGATACAGGCACCTGCAGTGTTGGTCATGAAATTTGAGCAACACTCTCAGAAATGCATCCATTAAGTGGATGAAACTCGACTGTGTGGTCCCAGTCTTCCCAACTGAGTCTGCAGCAAACTCAACTCTGGGTAGGAGCTGGTCGGGGCAGAAAAAACCCACATGACTCTGATGGGATTCGAACCCACGACCTCCAGCCGGGAGTCCGCGACGCTAACCACTACGCCATGGCGGCTGGTTAGAATATAACATTCTTGTTAACTCTATCCCTAAACACTGGTTTCAGTGGATTATGACTGGGGTAGAAGAACAAGTGACCACGAAATGTGATGCAAGCCACTATAGTAAAAAGAATAAAATATTCAAGACATTATTACAAACTAAAAAAAGAACCAGAAATTCAATGTCCTTTTATTTTGACGAAAAAACTGTTTCATCTGGTGAAACATCGGTTATAGACAAGAGAGGCCCAAAAAAAGAAAACAAGATTAAAAATTTTACACTGAAGATACTTCATAATATCTCCCCCACTATTTTTCTTTTTAAAAAATAAAATTTTTATTTTTTATTTTTCAACATTTTTTTTTTGGGCACAAAATTTTTGGGGTTAAAAAAAAGAAGATTATCTAAAAACAAATTTTTAATTAAAATTTATGCGGGGACTGAGACTTTTTGGGGCGTCACAATTCTCTGCTCGCAAAAAAATACCCCAAATAAAAATCATTTTATTTTGTTTAGTAAAATTGCATTAGATTAAAAAAAAAACCCCCCAAAAACAGAACGCATTGCCTGACACTTTTTTGAACGAAAACGAATATCCCAAAATTTAAAATCAAACAAATATTGTTAAAACCTTAAAAAATTTTTCCCTCCAAACAAACTTTAAACAAAAAACGAACCTTCAGATGTTAAAAAAAGATACAGATAAAGATAAGATATCAAAAGTCATAATAAGAACCCAGACATAACTGTTACACATTTATTTTTGTGAAAATAGAAACTTTGATATTGTGATGTGTTGGTGATTGGGGCGCGGGGGCGCACGCGCCACACAATTGCCGTCTCGCTTTTGATTCCTTTTGTCCCCCTCGTGGTTTTTTTTACGCGGGAAAGCCCACTTCGGGACAAGTGATTACCGCCCCCCCTCTCAGCTCTCCCCTCCCCTGGCCCCCCCCTCCGGGGCTCGCTTTTTTTCCCCTTTTTCCCACTCCGGATTTGGTTCCTCTCACCCCGCCGCCCTTGACTTTCGTTTTCATTCCTCTCTTGGGGCGTTTTGGGGTGTAATATCCAACTGCGGGGGGTAGGGGTTTTTGGGTGGGGTGCGTGTGTGTGGGGGGGGGGGGGGGGGGGATGTGGGGGAAGGGAGGGAACGAGAAAAGGGAAATCAACAAAGTGCATTAAACCTTTATATCTTAACAGTTTTCTACTTTTAAATAAATTTTGAAAATACCTGCCATCTAATAAATATTACAGCTCAGCGAATGTCACGCCTCTGGCTTTCTTCAGCTTTCTTTGGGACCGTTTCGTTTCGTATAAGGCGGCTCTTTGGGGATAGCCAATTGGTGAGACGTTTGAAAAACTGTTGCCTGTATCCTCTCCTCTTCTCTCTCCCCTCTCTCTCTTCTCTCTCTCTCTCTCTCCTCTCCTCTCTTTTGGGGAAAAAAAAAGAAAAAAAAGATAAAAATTTAAAAGCCCTAAGTTTTATTGCTTCAATGTTATTGTTCTTTTGTATAAGCAACACATAACCGTGGAGAATGCCATTACATCACCATTAAAACAATAACAACCAACTTTTTGTATCAAACACAGAACATTGAAACCTCTTGCCGCGTCGACTCAAGCTTTTTAATGGGATTAGATAGGGGCCCGAGGGGGGGGGGGTTGATTTTCGGGGGCCCAAACGCAAACATCAATTTTCACAGTTTGGTGGGTTCTTTGCCAATTCTGGGTTTTCTGAACGAACCACCTCCTTTTCAGCGTCAAAAAGGCCAAATTTTGGGGGTGTTTTTTTAAAAAACTTTTAACAAAAAAAGACCTTAAAATACATTCAATCCGGGAGGCTGATATCAGGGGCACTGAGCTTTTAGATGTTGGGCGCTCACGATTGGGGCGGGGGGGGGGGGGGGGGGGGGCTCTTCCCCATCTTTAGGGGGTTCGATCTGCTTCGGCTGCTGGGCTGTGGGGTCAGTGGGCCGCCGGGTTTTCCCCTCCCCTGAATTTTCTGGGGCCCCCCCACCGACAAGGACCTCCACTCGTCAGGGTGCATTCCTCAGCACCCCCTTTGGGGCCTGTTTTGGGGGCAGGAAGCCATCATTTTCGAGCTGTCGCGGGGACTTATCTTGAAAAACTGTTTGGATTTCTCCTCTGAACCCCAAGAACCTTGCATGGACTGGTTTTTGACCCAAGTTTTAGAAAAATTCGATGTTCCCCCAGTTCCATTCCCCCTTTGGGGAATTCGTTTCTCGCCCAGGGCCTTGGGGAGTCGTGTTGATTTGTTCGGGTTTCCGGTGACCCATCAGGGAACAGTTGCCTCGGCAGGTTTGTGAAGCAGGTCGTCTCAGAGATGTTCTAAACACTTTCCCCATCTACAGCTTTTTTTACAGTGCGATTTTTTTGAAGTCTTGGCCGGGCCTTTTAAAATGGTCTCTAATCAAACATAAAGTTTTCCTTATTTTTGTTGGGACTCCCTCTTTCTTTGGGGGCCATTGCAGCTATAACCTCAAGCACCCTCAACTGCTAAGTTTTTTAAACTTACACCTCCTAAAATCAGATGGTGCAACAGGGTTTTTGCTGGGGTTCCTACAATCGAGAAATCGGGGCAGCAATTGGTTAATTGGTTGACGGGGTGCGCGAAGGGGGATTGGGGCTTGTTTTCCCCCCCATCCCGATCGGGGCCAAAATTTCGGGCTCACGGGGACCCCTGGAGAAAATGAAATTAGGACTTAAAGGGATATCCAAATTCCGTCCAAACCTAAAAGAGTGTTTTCACTTTCCCGGGACACCCAGGGGGGGGACGGGGGGGGGGGGGGGGAGGAGGGGGAGGGGGCGGCGTTCGGGCGGTAGCGCACAGGCGCTCCTTTCGCACCGGTTGTTGTCTTTGTGAGGGGAGGGGGCTCCGGGTACTTTCCCATGTCGTGTGCCACCACGGGAACGTCTCTTTTGGGGGGCCGGGGACTTGTTTATGTGGGAATGTATTTTGCGCGGATTCCATGAAGGCCTTGTCGGGAATGCCCTGATGATGTAATTTTGGGGTTAGAAAAAACCAACACTTTTATCACATCGGGGATAGTAGGGGGGGATTTTTTCGAAAAATTTTCCGGGTTCATTAAAAGATTTGTTTCCGGGGAGGGGGGGCAGTTTTTTGTTTTTTTGTTTTTTTTGTTTTTTTTAATTTTTTTAATGACTATTTTTTTACTTCAAGCAGTGAACCCTAAAATTGGCCTTTTGCGGTCTGGGCAAAAGGACAACCTTCCTCCCCCTTCCTCTTTTCCCCTCTCTCTCTTGGGGGTCACGGAGCAATGGGGGGATACGGTGTACTTCCAACGCTCCGCATTTTTCTTCATTTTCCCCCCAGACTGTAAAAAGACAGGCAAACGAGTCCCAGTGTGGAGCAAATTCGGGGAAATGGTCTTAAAAAAATGACTGACTTTTCTTGGGGGAGGGCCGAATTGGACTTTCTGTGCTAAAACCTAAAGGGTGACTCTGTGAGCACCATTTTAAAACTTTTTCGGGGGGCGCGTTGGTCGGCCGTCTCTACTGTGTGCGTTTTCATATTCCACAATTGGCATTGTTATTCACCAAAGACAACATTAAATACTTTCAAGGCGCACCAAGAGGAAAAACGGTAGGTGTGGACGAACAATTTGAGCCGAGTGACTTTTGTCGTCGGGGATCACAGTGACCTAATATATCCAAATGATCGTGATGTGTTTGTGCGCCAACGCGGTGCGTACGAGAGGAAACTCTTTTACGGGGAGACTCGAGAAATCCTGGCCCGATCCGCAGGCAAAAGGGACGATAATAAGAGGAATCAACACTGATAAGGACGGCACATAGTGCGGTTTTTTGCTGCGGAAATCATGTCGGCTCTCGCGCAACAAAGAGAAAAAGGGAAACAGCCCCGCAAAAGAACAGAGCAGCAGAGAGACGAAGGCAGAACGTTTTCCCATACCCCACGAAGACAGATATAAAATCAAAACTGGGGGAAGAGGTCAAGAAGTGTAGAAAATAACAACGGGTGACAATATTTTGAAACGGAACAACACAGACTGTCAGCCGTCATAAAACACATTGCACGGATTTAGACATTGTTCGAACAACGGCACAAGGGAAGAAACAGATAAAAAGACAGTAGTGAACAACAAGCAACAAGTTACGATGATGCGAAAAAAATAGACAGATTAAGGGTTTTAAAGGGCGCAATAATTTGCGATTTTTTGGGACCCTTCAGGAGCAAAGAAGACTTCAAAAAGCTGTGCTAGATGTATTACTGACACATTGAACAGCGTTGACAGCTCAAATTGGACAGAGAAAGACATTGTGCGTGCACATGGGTGGCCATGCCGACCAGCGAGTCAAGAACAATGATTGTTTTTTCCCATGCAAGGGGCAAGACAAAAGAAAATAATGCGCGCGCGAGCTAACAACACCGGAAAAAAAGAGGTGTTAGATTGGGAACGATTTTCAAAAAGACGGGCAGAAACAGTAGCCAAGGAAAAACAAGAGGGCAGGGCAGCCTACTTTGTCCGGAAAACTGACAGTAGGACCACGAAGCCCCCACCACGATGTATGCAAGGGGGCAAGAGCGGATACACGACTGTCAAAACCGAGTACTGGCACGGGTACAAAACTCCGACACTCACGTGGGAGGTGACGTGGCACGGGGGGCCCCTTCGCGTCACTGTGACGTCGACAACACAGCAGCCATGGGAGCGGCAAAGGAGGGGGGGAGAAAGGAGGGCAGCACGCGCGGGGGGGGGATGACCGGCCGACAACCACGGGTCAGCGTGAAGCCGGGGAAGCAAGCAGCCAAACCCCCGTGCACCAACACCAGTTTTTGCTTCTCCGAAAGTGCGAACCCTCTTCGACACCTGGTTCAGTGGGAAGGGACGATCTTTTGACGGTTTCCTGACAGAGCCGGGATTCTCACCAGTTCCCTCACCGCGAGGCGGGGGGCCCAACCCTTTGTGCGTGGTGTGCGACAGGGGAAAACCCCACCATTTGGTCACGATAGGACAGGGGGGGGGGTGGCCCCCACGGTACAGGGCGGGGGGCGGGTCGAAAAACAAACTGGCTTAATTCTTTTCTGGCCAAAGATTCCGTGGGGGTCTTTTAATCAAAACGTGCTAAAAAAGGCAGGGTAACACAGGAAAAAAACTGACGTTTCTTTAATTAAAAATAGAAAATTTTTACACAAACTTAATGAGCTTTGTTCATAATTATATAAATGGTTTTGATTTTGTGTGCCTCCCTGAACATTTTTTATGAAAAAATTGATTTTTCTGGGTGTTTATTGATTTGTAAAATTTTATGCTCCACAAAGAAATTATCATATCAAAGGCGTCATTCAGGGGGTGTATTTCTGAGGGAAGAAAAATATAAATGTTTGCACTCAGGGCAGTGAAATTTGTAACGTGATAGTCCGAATGTTAGCAAACATTGTTTTTAAAACATACAATAAGGGTTCTACTGATTTCTGTTTGTAGTACCAGAGGGAGGCCGATATTAAAATATGCAATTAAGATGGAATCTTTTCCTTGAAAATAAAATTTAAAATTTCAGAAAATAGGGGGTTTAAAAATTTTTTATGTGGGGAATGCACGGGCGGCATCAACAACCCAAGTGGAGCCATGTCAAATTTTACGCCTGAGATGAGATAGCGTTGATAGAAACGTGATGTTATGGGGAGGGGGATTATAAATTTATGTCTATGATGGTGATGATTCATAGAGAAAAGGGGTTTTACTGAAGATGATCATAAAAGGGACAAAGAAAATGATTTTTAAAGGCCCCTCTAAAAACTTTATTAAATAAGTTTGGTAAATTTTGTTTAAATTTTGGTTTTTTTGTTTGATCTAGAATTGTGAATGGGACATGCAATGAGATTCGAAAGGAGAGTTTTAAATTTTTGTACCTAATGGTTGTTTAATTGATTATTTCATTGTCACTAAAGATTAATAAAAATTGCAGAATGAAGGGTTTGTTGTTTATTTTTCTGGCATTTACCTGAGAACTAAAAAGGAAAACAGGTAATATGAACTAAGAAAAGGCATCCGGGAAGTAACAGAAACGCTTTTTTTGGTCGAAGAACATGCAAGACTTATAAGGAGGGAAATGATTTAGACGAGTTCAAACATGCTGTATGAACTACAGAGCTTTTTAATGGAAAGTCAAAACCTGGGTTTAAAAATTTTTTGAAGCTTTGTTAGAGGTCGTGTATGGGGAAGGACCAAGGGAAAAACAAGAAAAAAGTGAGCGTTGGTTTGATTTGGTGGGCGAGAATAAGAAAAAACTTTTTAACAGGTTTTGGCGAATCAAAAAACCCAAAACTGTAACACGAAAAAGAACACAAAGCAACTTACGTTAGGGGAAAAGGAAGACATAATTTCTGAAAAAAAAGGGGAAAAAAAAAGAATTTTATAAAAAAAAAATAACAGATTGAAGCATCTGTTTTAAAGACCCTAAATTATCTGGTCTCCATTCGATCGTAGAGAAAACCCGTAATTTTTTAATGAAATTAGTCGCAACAATGGTATAACATTTCTACATTATTTAATGGATTTTATAACGTTGTGAAGATTTGAGCGAGATACGATATGCGAGCAAATTTCTGGCAACCATTGTTTAAAAGACCAGATTGCAAAGAAAGAAGTCTTTAAAAATATAAAAAAACCTCAATTGGAAAAAGTCTGGGCCAACAAAGTATTGAGAAATTTCAAAAGTGCTAACTCTTTTTAGTTATTTCTTGGGTTGATCTTTTTAACTCGGGTTTTTATAAAAGGGAAACTCCCCAAAACTTTGGGCAAAACAATATATTTTCCCCGCACAAAAAGGGTTTTGTAATAACCCCGACAACACGAGGGGTTGCAGACGATATTTTTAGTAAAATGTATACACATATACCAAAAAAATTAAAAAACGGGAAGAAGAAAAGGGAAAAAAATGGGAAAAGCAGCTATTCCGTCCTAATATGAACAATAGATCAATATTTTCTGTTGCTTTATAAAAAATTTCTTTTTAACAAAATCCAATGTATTTTCATTTTTTTGATTTTCAGAAAAACTTTTATTCAGTCAACGAAAGTTCTTGGGGTATTTTGAGGGAAAATGCGTAAATGGGAAGTTGTAACTGTTCATGGAAGTATGAGTTGTTCTTCATGTGTTCGAGAGAAAGACTTAACTGATTTTTTCAGCTGCCGATGGGGGGAAAAAAGGGGGTTTGCTTAGCCACTTTTGTTACATTCTTCATAAACAATTGCGATAGAGATAGCAGGGGGGGGGAAAAATGGAATTTAAATGTTTCCCCGGGCTGCTGACTTATTTCTAAGCTTTTCGCTGATGATGTTATCCTCCTACAATACCCCCATTGGTTTGCAAAATCAGTTAGACCACGAAAAAAGAATCAGATGGTTAAAATTTAAAGGCGAACCTTAACAAAACTAATGTAAAAGGTTTTTTAGAAATTGTGGTTACTTTTCAAAATACGAAAATGGTTTTTTTGGGGGAGCAGACGTTGGTACAATAAACTATAAATACCCTTGGTTGTTATTCACGACAAAATTAACTTTATAAGGGGGGCTTGGATGTTAAAAGGGAAAAGAGTGCATGGATATTTTGAGGGGTAAAAAATTGAAACCAACGATGTGAAACTATTTTGGGAAATTAATTTGACACAGTACATTTTTTAAATATTGCATCTGAAGTCTGGGGAATGTTGGATAATACCAAATGAAAAATTATACTTATGCGAAAAACGTATTAACCACTGCCCTTTTCACGCCTTAAAAAAGGTTTTATGGGGAAAACGGCATACCCCTATTTATTTTAACTTAGGGGTTTGGGGGGTAAACTATTGGCTAAAAATTTTAAACCTACCAATAACCCGACTCCCGTGCCAGGGGATGAAAAAGCTCATGCCAAATGAAAATGGAAAATTTAACTGGGGCCCCCTGTATTTAAAAAATTTTGACAGAGAATGGTTTTTTGGGATTTTGGTTGTCACAAGGATCGGAATAAGGCCTTTTATTTCTGAATTTAGGGCCCTTTAATTTTTATTTTAAAAAAAAATGGCATCTGGGATGGATGGGAAAAGAAAATACACGGGGTTCCTCTCATTTAAAAGAATTCGAAACAAGAAAATTTTTAAAATCATAACGCAGAAAAAGGCATAGATTTAGTTTACAAGATTTCGAACCAAACGCTCGGGGCTTAAGCAAAACCAAACTGGTTCGAGAAAACGAAAAAAGTCATGCAAATGTGTAGGAAAGAGACAGGTTGGGAAAGAAATACTTTTTTTGTTTTGATTGTCCCGCATACGACAAAAACCGCAAGTTGTAACATCTTCGGTGAATCATTGTGAAAGAAAAGATTTGAAAACGATTTTATCATGGAAAAAAACACATAATACCTTTTCGAAGTATATTTCAAACATCTTTCGTAAAAAAAAAATAAAAGAATGAAAAATTTTCATTTCTGTTTTCCTGATAGTCTATGTCATGGTAATTGTTTGCAGCGCGCACGACGCGCGTCTTGTGTGTGTGTGTGTGTAAATGTGTGTGGTGTGTGTGTGTGTGTGTGTGTGGTGGTGTGTGTGTGTGTTGTGGGAGGGGGGGGGGGAAATTCGTGTGGATGGATTGGGGCTTTATTTGTTTATCAATTTTTGTGAGTTATAGTATGGTGATTTATAACATCACAAGAAGGGCTTTTGCATTGTTTCCTTTTATCGCTGTTGATAAATGTGACTATGGTACCCCCTTTTTTCAACGGGCCCTTTCTAATGGCAAAAAATTGGTCAGTGTCAGTGTCTCTCCTCTCCTCTCTCTCTCTCTCTCTCTCCCCTCTTCCCTCTCTCTCCTCTCTCTTTGTTTTTGGTTTTTGGTGGCTATGGCAATATTCTCTCGCCTGTTCCCCCCCTCTCTGTCTGCTCGCCTTACACTCTCATCATCATCTCATCATCTCTCATCACTCATCATTTTTTTCTTCTTTCTTCTTCTTCTGGTAATCGTCAGGTCATCATCACTCTCTATCATCATCATCATCAAACCGTCGCCGGGGCCATCTTCGTCGTCATTACGTAAACCACACACACACACACCACACACACACACAACACACACACACAACACCACACCACACCCCCACGTGAGAAGGAGAGAGAGAGAGAGACGAAAAAACAAAAAAGTGTAAAAAAGGGAGCACGAGAAAAAAACAAAAAAAACCAAACCCAACAACACACAACAAAAACCACAAACAAATAAAGAAGGAGAGGAGGAGAAGAGAGAGAGAGAGAGGGAGAGGGGGAGGGGAGGAAAGGGGGGAGGGAAGGGAGAGACAGACCGGGCGGGGAAAAGAAAGACAGGCAGAAAGACAGGGGGGGAAAAGGGGGAGAGACTGGAGAGGGGGGGGGTGAGGGGGGGGAAGGAGAGAAACAATAAGAGGGAGGGAGGAGAGGAGAAGGGAGGAGAGAGGAGGGAGAAGAGAGAGAGGAGAGAGAGAGAGGGGGGGGGGGGGAGAGAGAGAGAAGAGAGACGAGAGGAGAAGGGAGAGAGGAGAGGAGAGAGAGAGAGGAGGGGGAGAGAGAGAGAAAAGAGCATTTTATAGTCTTATTGTCAAAAGGATTTTCACAAAACCTTTTTAAAATCTTCACTTACGTATGACGAAAACCTCCTTAAAAACACGCTTTGGTGATATGCGATTTTCGATCACCCCCTGGAACATTCGTCGGTAGCTGTAATGCAAGTAGACTGTATATTCTCCTTCTCTCCCTCTTCTCTCTCTCTCTCTCTCTCTCTCTCTCTCTCTCCTCTCTCTCTCTTCTCTCTTCTCTCTCTCTCTCAAAAAAGAGAACATTTTTCATTTCGTGAAAAGGGGGAAAAATAATGATACACTAATGACACGCTAAAAATGAGAATACTATACTGTTTACATTAGACAAAAAAAAAACCTAAAAAAAAATTTAACTTTAAAAATTTGAAAATGTAAAGGGTAAATAAAAAGAAAAACAGATGCAGCTGTTTTCTCTTGTTTTGTACTGTTTTTCCCCTAAAACAAAAGGAATTTCTGGTAGTTATTAAAATCTCTCTTCTTCTCTCTCTCTTTCCTTCTCTCTCCTTCTCCTCTCTCTTTCTCTCCTCCTCTATACACAGACACACACTTTGTTCATTTTAATTGCAATATAAACTTTTTTTTTAAACCCCAAAAGTAAAACATAACGCTGTTTTCGGGGAAAAAACGTGCTACGAAAGATTTACAATCAAAAGGTTGAATGCCCCAAAAATCGAACTACGATAGTCTAAAATCGTTCACAATTAATATTTGGAAAAAATTTTTTATGTGATAATCTTTGTCATCATCATCAGCACGTGTACACGTTAAAAATTTGCTCCTCTTTAGATTTTTTATTACTTGTCCGGGATTGGAGTTTCCAAATTGTAAAGTAACTTTTATAACAACAGTTTGCAAACTTTTTCCTAAAGAATTAGAATTCGTCTTTCAGTTTCCCTTTTTTGATCAACTGGCCCTTTTCTAGGCAGTAGCATCAATAAGTAACAAATGTATTACATTAAACTGATTTATTAATGGACAAGGACTATACTCACAATTTAAAAAGTTTTTGAACGACTATGTAGTGGAGGAAAAGTGCAGCTAAAAAATTCTTTAGTGTTTCCCGATTTGAACTTTAAAAAAAAATGAAGAGAAGAAAATGGGAGGGGGGGGGTGGTGTGTGGAATTTTATAAATTGAGAAAACCCTTTACTAGGTCTGATGGGACAATGTAAACCCCCCGAAGGCCAAATTTTTTTTGTATTGCCCGTTTGGGGTTTCGTCCGCTGGATCGGCCTCATCAGGGGGGAAAACGGTGTTGTGTTGTGTTTGGTGTCAAATAGGCACACCACGTCCATAAATTTTGTGCTGTTCTCACCCCCAAGGGTTCAAAAAGAATCCAACAGCACCTCAAAGCAGCCCGTGAAGGGTAGGAAAATTTAACAAACAAAAGTGTGGAGAGGAAAAAAATTGCTGAAAACCAAAAAAACATATTCAAACAGTATAAATGTAGGGGGGAAAAATTTTTAGCCCCGCTTGGGGTCCATTCAAGGTGCAAGGGAGTTTAAAAAATAGGAACAGCCTGAGTTCGTCGCTGTTCAAAAACCCCCAAACCCTTTTGGTGGCTAAAAATTTTACAGAACAACCCTTTCTTGGTCTTAAGAGAGCGTCTCTATTGATTGCCCAAACAAAATAATGGAACAATTTGTAGTGGGGGGGAAAAAAAGTGCAGGCTAACAATTCTTCAGTCGTTATGTAGATTAGCAAAGATTTGAAACTTTTAAGGAAAAAAAAAAGAAAAATTTAAGTGAAGAAAAGAAGGTGGGGGGGTTATATCATGGGGGTTTTTATCACAAATAAATTCTTTTTCAAAAAGGCAAAGTGTTTTTCTCTAATAAGAATATAACACCTCAAATCGTTCATCTAAATTTCTTTTTTTTGGAAGGGAACAAATCGTATATGGCCGTTATGCACTAAATCAAAAGAGGCTTCCGTTTAAAAAAATAATGACGAAAAAAAGAAAAAATGATGTCAGCACTTTTATTCTACAGATTATAAGTGATAATTTAAAAAATGTTAGTTCAGGCATGATGACCTGGCTGTCCCATTTACAAATGTTCATGCTTTGGGCAAGGGTGACCACACGTTTAGGGGCAGGTGATTGTTCAAATGGTTATATCCCGAAGTAATTTTGCTTCCTTACTGCGCTTCAGAGGGGAGAGAGAGAGAGAGAGGGGGAGAAAAAGGGGAGAGAGGAGAGAGGAGAGGGCGGGGAGAAGAGAGAGAGGGGAGAACGACAGACAAACAGACAGACAGGCAAAAGACAAAAAAGACAGACAGACTTACAGACTTACAGACAAACAAAAAGCAGAGAGAGAGGGGGGGAAGGGGGAGGCAGAGAAAAAGACGACAGACAAGAATATAGGCCACAAACTGGTCTTCACAAAAAACCCCAACACTTTACCCCCTCAACACGATTTGGTTTTCGAACATTTATTTTGCAAGAAAGTGTGTGTGTTGTTGTTATTCTGTTTAACGTTATTTACTAAAAAGTGATATTAGACGTGTGTGTTGTGTGTGTGTGTTGGGGGTGTGTGGGGGTGTGTGGTGTGTGTTGTGGGTTTTTGTGGTGTTGTGTGTGGTGTGTTTTGGGGTGCGTGCTTGCGTGCGTGGTGTGTGCGTGTGGTGTGTGGCGATCGTTGCTTGCGTGCGTGCATCTTGGTGAGTGCGCCCCGTTGGTGCATGCATGTGTTTTTAGGTGTGTGTGCATGGGTGTTTTTACATCTGTGTTTTTGTCAGCTGGTGGGTGACAAATATTGGCCTAGTGACGAAAACGAACAGGTTGGTTAGTTCTTGGGAATAATATCTTGGAGTAAGAATAACAAGGCACTAAATAGTAGAAAGATTTTTTTTTTCATATCACCATCCCCCAAAATTGCGGGTTTCCGTTTTCGTGAGGCCCTGACACTAGTCATTTAAAACAGTATCACTTTACACAATTCGATCAAACGAATGAACTCACACAATTGACATGGGACGTGCAAAATTTCAAGGGCAGATAAAAGTGTATGTGGACACAACCAAAACATCGAGTGCCAAGTCGCACAGGCAAAGGACAAAATCTGAGAACACAGATGGATACTCTCTTCCGAATTAATGGAGATCGACACAGGTCAAAGAACAGAACCATGCGCAGTTGATATTACACCGTGCACTGACGCACATGAAACAGAAGTGAACTAACTTAAACAGGTTTTAAATGGTATGATCTAGCACAGGTTAGAGAATCAAATGATCCGACACAGGTGAATGACCAGCGGGAATCAAGAAATCGGTGACCTGACGACGATGAGAGAGAGCCGTTAATTGACACACGCAAGCAGAAGTGGAAAAGCAGTAATCTATTCTCTGTGACCAATATGAGAGAAAACTTAGATATTTTTTTGATTTGTCTTACACGTGTGTGTGTGTGTGTGTGTGGGGTTGGTGTGTATGTGCTGCGTGCGTGCGTGCGTGCGTGCGTGCGTGCGTGCGGGGCGTGCGTGTGTTGTGTGTGCGTGCGTGCGGGGCGTGCGGCGTGCGTGCGTGTGTGTGTGTGTGTGTGTGTGTGTGTGTGTGTGTGTGTGTGTGTGTGGGGTTTGTGTGTGTGTGGGGCGTGTGTGTTTGAGTGTGTGAGTGTGTGTTTGAGAGTGTGTGTGTGTGGGGTTTTGTGTGTGTGCGTGCGTGCGTGCGTGCGTGCGTGCGTGCGTGTGTGTGTGTGTGTGTGTGTGTGTGTGTGTGAGAGAGAGGAGAAAAGAAGAGAGAGAGAGAGAGGAGGAGAGAAAAGAGAGAGACAGAAGTCAGACGGGCAGACAAGCAGGCAGACAGGCGGGCAGACATACAGACAGCGGATGGACAGACAGAGAGACAGGTATGTGATTGACTGACTGACAGCAAAATTAGAAGCGTGGCAAAGATTGGAAGGTGGGGGTGGCAGGGAGATGGAGAGGGGGGAAGGGGGGGGGTATCCGGATGTAACAAACAGATCAAGCATGACATCAAGTTAAAACAGAACATCTTACATAAGTTGAGAAGGGGGGAGATCGAGGCCAGCCCAACAATGACGTCACGACTTCGGACTGTTCCACCAGACCAACTCCATCACGCATCCATCTCTGATTTGGTGTTGAAACTGGCCAGGTTTCCCCCATGACCTGCAACACTTGCTCCTGGCCTGATGGTAAGTCAGTGCCTCTGATGGCTGACCCAGCAGATAACAGCGACCCTCCACATAAAATCCACCACGTGCACACGGCTCATGATAGCAGCGGGCCTCATCCTGGGCTGAATCACATTCCACGATCAAGTTGCAGGGAGATGGGGTTAAAGGTCAGCCCAGGTTGATGTGGAACAGTTCCACAGGTTGTCAGACAGCTTCTGGGGAATGGAAGACCGCTGTGTGGAACAACAATACACGCACGCTTTGGACTTCAATTTGATTTTAACCCTTCATCCTTTCAGGAGTGCAGGGACAAACAAATACACAAACAGTTAAAACCTTTTTTGTTGGGGATGTCATTCAAATTTAAGCATGTCATTGTGAAGAAACACACATATCTGTGTGCATGTCAAATGCAAACAGTGCACAGCCAAATGTTATGGCATTTCATGAAAACAGAATTTGCCATGTCAAAAGTACTTTTTTTTACTGTCATGACAAGAGATATTATTTTGTTGAGGAAAGCAGGTGGCGTTTTAAAAAAATAACGAAAGTGTTTGATTTGAAATAATACTAGACGATAATTAATATGAGCAGTGTTTGAATCCCTAATATTTCTTGTTGTTGATTGGACGCTGAGGCACGTGTGAGTGAAGAAGCTCACTGTTTGTGGGACGGATGTGTTCCTGATCTGTTTTGGTAGACCAGGAGCTGCCAGACAAAAGGATAGGTCGCTTGACTTGGGTCAAGTTAGACAGGTATTTTCAAACGTTGGGACTGAAACGGAAAACTTTTATTTTCTCAGTGACCAGAAAAATGGTCAACGATGTAGCACAGGCAGAAGTCTGCAAGGGATTCTGTTTGTTGTAATTTTGTTTCCCATGTGGTAAGTTGCCAGATGGGGAATCAAAAAATACTAAAGAAACAGCGAAATTATTCATAAGTTGAATGTAAAGGTTGATGTGGTTTAAAAAGAAGTAAATGGAATGAGACTGTTTAATCAGAACATTTTATGAAACGGCAACATTAGTTTTTTTTTTAAGTGTTTTTTTTTAATAACAATTTTGTAAACATTTACTTTGCTATCACCAACTGTATCTATAATTTTTTTTTTTGAAACATAATGCTACGAATCCGTGAGCATGAAGTTTACCATGATTTGTTGTATAAAAATCTAAAGAAAAAAAAACATGTTCAAAGCTACATTAGGACTTGAGATTTCTTTCCAGAAAAAACCCCAGCGCCAACCAGAGGAATGAACTGCCTCCTGCAACTGGAACTTGACAAAGAAATAATTTCTAATCCAACAATATTCGGTACTAACAGAACAACAAAAGAAAAAAGTTTGGAATGTTTACAAGTATATGGAAATGTGATTGCAAATTTTTACATGATGGAAAAGTGAAAGGCATGTTCACATGATAAAAAGAAACTGAACAATAGCCAAAATGCGTATTGTATGTGATGATGATGTAGTTGTGGAATTTGTTGTGTGTTTGGTGAAGGGAGCACAGAAAAAAATTGAATTCTTGTTTCCTCAGTCTCTACTTGAATGAATGAAGTAGATCCCGCAAATGGAGTAGACATGCTGTGTGTGTGTGTGTGTGTGTGTGGTGTGTGTGTGTGTGTGTGTGTGTGTGTGTGTGTGTGTGTGTGTGTGTGTGTGTGTGTGTGTGTGTGTGTGTGACTGTATGCAAATGGGGGTGTGGTGACTGTGGTGACCCCGTTTTTTAGAACCTTTATGAGTAATCTGTAGTCCTCATTGAAATATTGAAAAAAGAAAAAAAATAATACATTTTTAAAATTTCGGTATTGCAAATTTGAATTGGTACACTTGGGGGACATTATTGTAAACAATGATTAGGTTTCGTATCCCTATTCTGAACTTGGGGAACAAAAATTATTTGGCCCTTTGATGAATATGAATCCCGATTGCTACCTCGCTATTTTGTTTCATTAGTATTCTTAGTCTTTGTAATTTCTTTATTTTGTTATCGCATATTTTAACTTGTGCCATGCTTTTGATCCAGTGATGTTGTCCCCGACCCAGTTTCACGGGAAGTACATTCAGTGAACTACCTGACGGTTTTCTTGCTCTTCTTACTGTTTCTTCTCACTATTTTGGATATTTACCTGTCTTGGTTTCGACCTCTGTTAACATTTCTCCCTTCTTACTCAACAATAGCTCCATTTGGATTTACTTTTGGTGTATTCGCTATTTTTACATAGGTTTTACTGGGAGGTGTATGTTGATGTCCCCCTTCTTTTAATGTTGTAGAGTTCATTTTGAATAGTTGCATCAATTAGTATTTGTGTGATTTTGATAGGACATACTTTTGGCATCCTTTTTTAAAACCATGCTCTATATTCACCGTTTCCCCCAAAAATTGTATTAGTATTTTCTAACTCTCGGAAATCTTACTTCTCATTACATACTTTTAGGGAAATTTTTAAAATATTAATATTTTCTTTTTTTGGACCTCTCTTCATTGAATTAAATCATTTTTATCTGAGCGTGCGTCTACACAAGCCCAAACAGTCGTATTAACCTCACTCCTTTTCTGCCCCGCGGTTGTAGTTTCTTCTTTCCCTTTGATTGTCAAGTCAAGCTCTGCTGCATAAATGTGATACTGAGTCGTGTTCATGCGGAATTTGGTCGTTTTTCATATCATATTACAATTCAAATTGTTTTTTTATTTTACATCTTAATTTCCCCCCCCCCCCCCCCCCCCCCCCCCCCCCCCCCCCCCCCCCCCCCTCGCCCCTCTCTGGTTTGGGCGCTGTGGTTTGTTGCAACGTCAGATACATCCTGTTATCATGGTGATGTAAACTACATTCACAATTACATGTTCCAAAGCTAACATTAGGACTTGGGGTTTCTTTCCAAGACCCCTCAGCGTCCAACCAGTTGAATTTAAACCTACCTCCAGCAACTGGATCTTAAAAAGAAATGATTTCTATATCCCGTATTATTCAGTACAAAACAAAAGAAAAACAGAAGAAAGGGGTTTGGAATGTTTAACGTAGCAGATGGAAAATAACAATTAGACAAAAAAAGTGGATTATGTGTGATGTTGACATTATTGTGATATCCTTTGGGTTATGTTTGGTAAAGGGGGACTAGCAAAATGAATTCTTGTTTCCTCAGTCTCTCCTTTGAATGAATGGAGTAGATGCGCGCAGATTGAGTAGATTTGCTGTGTTTGTGATCGACTGTCTGCAAATGGGTGTGTGACAGTTACCTTCCCACATAGCTTTATAGAAATGATCAAAAAGGGTTTGTTTTGCAAAAATAAGTGATACTTTGTTTTTCGTGGCATAACATATGTGAGCACTCAGTTCAATAATCAATGTCAATAACGTGTAGGAAAAAAGGGCACCGGGAAAAAATGGGACCGGAAAAAATGGCACCCAAAAATAATAGAAATATGAGAAAAGTGGAAAAATGGCACCCTTAAATTCTATTTTGTCATGTATTATATCCTGTATGGGTTTATGATGAGTAATTTGTAAAGGATGTTTATTTTACTTTCTACGTTTAAAAGTGCAAGTTTCTTGGTTAGCATTATAACACGTGTAAGTCATAAAACAAGTAAGTAAAAAACGTGCAAGTAAAACAAATGTGACAAAAACAAACATATCACATTTCAGTGAATGTCATTTCCCAGCCCTGGCTTCCATCGAATGTTGTGTCCTGCTCCTCGGAGAAATTCTTCCACAGACTTGGATCCATCCTGTCGATCACAACAAAGTTGCCGGAGACGCGCCTGTAGTCGACAGTAGACGCGTTTGATGCGTCTGCGTGGAGGATCTCCACGTGAATTGCTGAGGATGTGGGTGCTGGAAAGTGCTGCATCTCACTTCAGCCACCAGATCTGTTTCCATATAGATGGGTGCTGCACACCGCATAACTGTCCAATCCTGTGATTCCATGCCTCACATAGGTTGTTTGTCCGGTGTTCACCCTCTAGTGTGACTTGGTGGACATTCCACATGGCAGGGGAAATAGTGGAGGAGTGCGGCGGATAATGACATTCTCTCCGTTTGGAGCCGCACGCTCAACTATTCGAAATGTTCCTCTACAGTAGGTTCTTTTGAAGTAGTCGAGGAGGGGTTCCATTCCCTCTGGGGTACTGTTTTCTAGAAAGTCCAGTGCTTCCGGTAGATCCCTGATAGGGAGTAGAGCTAAAGCGTCTACCATTCCACAGAAAAGTTTTACCTCTTCTGAGTCTCTATAACGGTTGGTCATACCGAGCTCTTGAATCTTTCTTTAGGTCGATTGGGTGAGGTGATAAAAGCAGCCCTGCACTGTGATGTGGTCCCCAAGTACAGCTGATATGGCACGCATCATGGCCTTCTCAAAGTCGATGACTATTGTACTTGGGTCTGGTTCTATAATTATGGAGTAATCTGCACTTGTCCACGATGGCTTGAAGGAAGAGCTCATAGCTTGCTTGCGACTTCCTCTAAAGCAAAGCGTACACAGTGGACACAGCACTATTGCCTAAAGGACAACGTATCACGTATAACTGGCAGAAGTGTTCTGGAGCAACAGCGTGATTGCCATCCATGTACCATGTGTCAGCTGTACAAAGTTGCTGAAGGGCCTCACTGGTACCGAAGACAATGACCCGAGTGTCTGTGTCTGGCCCGTTGTCATTGATAAGGAACTGCTGGGGATCTGGTCCTGATGTCTGAGCCCACTCTCCATCTATGATGAGGTTCTGCAGAGAGTCAGCTACGGCAGGGAAACGACCAAGGCGCTGGTTGCGGAGAGAGCGTTTCACTGAGTCCTCACGGCCCAATTCCGTCCTGGCTTCCACGTCAATCTCAGCAGCAGCTTGACTGAAGACTTGACATGGTTTGTCGAAGCTGTTCTTTCATCCACAGACGACTTTTGGCAGGTGATACTTTAGCCTCAGATGCATCATGGTTATGACGATTGCCTATTTGAGGATTACGAAGATCGAGAGTTGTTACTAAGGTATCCT
>CM031623.1:25074091-25089332 GCA_018398815.1 Conus ventricosus
AAACAAAGCCTGATCATTTCTAAAAGCTATGTAAGAATGTAAATATACGGTTCAAGACCACCCATGTATTCTGCACGAAAACCCCCTTTTTCACATACAAATCATGTCCATCACATGCTAGTTTTGGCTAAAATTAACACCTGTTTCACAAAAAAATTAACACCCCAAAACCTCTAAAATTGACGTAATTAGTACATTAAAACGGGGGTTTCCGTGCAGAATAAAATGGTGATCGTGAACCCGTATATTTACATTCTCTCCAAACACACAAAATCAACGGTCTAACCACCAGTCCGATTCTAATCAATATTGCTTGCATGGTCTGTTGCACATGGGCCTGCCGTCTGCAATACTGAAATTATTAATTAGTTGAGCTGTCACGTGCGCGTGTTTAACCAATTGGCAGTAGGTATGACGTCATTTCTGGCTGGGCTGGAGAGCTACGGGCCAGGGTCGATCTTTTCCAACTGGGACGTCAAGGAGTGAGGACATGTTTTTTAGCTCGCTGTTGATTGAAGCCGGTCTGACCAACAGCGAGTCTAAATCTTTTAGGAACGAAGCAAAGGTAACGTGAAATGACAGTAAGTGAACTGGATACTTTTTTACGTAATTGTTTTGTAGAGAAACTTGATAATGAGCCGATCGATGAAGGTTCTTTTTATGAAAGCTGAAAAACATGCTGAAATTACGCCTGTTTTGCTGAAGGCCGGTTCTGAGATCAAAGCTGAAAATCGTAAAACTCTTCGGCAATCTTTGCTTTTAGGTCATTGGCTTGAAAAAACAAAAACTGTTTTAAAAAAATCTAACCCAAAAGCGTCCTGGGAGAATTATTTGAAAACTGAAATTCTGATGGAACCCACGTTGTGTAGAAAACTGACGGAATTATCATTTTGTTTTTTCTTACTATCCAAAATTTCACAAGCTTGGAATTTCGATCCACAGCTTGTATGAGAAAATAAGGCTCATTTTAAAATATATGCAAAGCGACGCTGGCTTTCGCGAGAAAAACGCAGCCTGCTGTGAAAAAAAATCAATACTACGGCTGGAGAAGCAGACGAAGGCCTAAGGCTAAAAATACACCAGAACTGTGTCACCATTCGGAAGCGAACGGTGACCTAGAAAGGCCTTCAACAGGGCCGAAAATAATACTAAGGGAGGTAACTCCTGCACACCCCCACGCACGCACACAAACCAACCCCAACCCCACCCACACCCCACGCACGCACGTCCCTACCCCACACCCCCAACCCACACACACACACACACACACGCCCCACCACATCCCCACCTCCACGCACGCACGCACGCACGCACGCACATAACTTCTTTTGATTCTTACAAAAAAACAAGAGAAACTGATTACTTATTTTTTTAAATTGTCGTTTATATTCTGGTTTAAAAAATGAAGGCTGAAGTAGCTACAGAGCTTATTAATATACTTTACGAGTTGGATTGGGAGAGGGAGGGTGATAAAGATCAGTTAAAGAACAGGTTTGAAGAATTAATTACTGATATCTTTTTAATCGCATAGACATGTGAGAAAGCGTAAAACAGGTCATCAGCAAAATACCAGATTCTGGCCTCAACCAGTTATAAAGCTGTTTGCCATATTAGTTGATAATATGGCTCCTGAAGATGTTAATCTGACTGTTTCTACCACCCCTGAAGGAGTTAGCTATTCACTTAATGAAGATCAGTTTTACGATTAGAAAAGACTATGAATAACAGTTGAATTTACAAGAGAAACTGATTAATTAATTTTTTTTAAATTTATGATTTTATTTGGGTTAAAAAATGAAGCCTGAAGTAGATATTAGAGAGCTTACTAATATACTTTACGAGTTGGATTGGAAGGTGATAAGAAGAGTTAAAGAGTAGGTTTGAAGAATCAATTACTGATCTTTTTAATCAAATAAAAATACGAGAAAGCGTGAAGCAGACCATCAGTGAAATACCAGGTTTCTTGGCCCCCACTGGCAAAAAAGTTGTTAACTATTTTACTTGATTATATGACTCATGAAGATGTTGATCTGACTTTTTCTCACAGCCCTGAAGAGTAACTATTTACTTTAATGAAGATTGGTTTTACGATTAGAAAGGACTATGAATTTACAATTTTTTAAAATTTATTTTAGATTTAAAAATGGCTGTCGAACTCAGTGAATCAGATTAAAGAATTGTAATGAACTATTGACGAAACAATGAAAGTATATACATTGATTTTAGTGAATTTGGGTTTGAGAATGACATAGACAATATAATAAAAGATCATAGTGAACTGTTTAAACATTGACTGTAGTGATTCAGAAAAAAGCTAAAATATTAGCAGGTGTTATTGTAAGGTTAACGTGTCTTGAAGTGTTGCGAGCTTGGGCGAAGAATAAAAAGCGCGTTTTACTTACTTTTATATACATTTATTTTTTTAATCTACGTAAATATTGTGGCTTTAAAAATGACGACCACAAGTAAATCGAGGATGGAAAACTATATACGATGGAAGAAATATTTAGCAGTGACAAACAATTAAGCGATATGTTTAGTGAGGACGGACATGGACATCATTAACCCCACAAATGTTCATGAAAGCGTAGCACATGCTATCTCTAAAATTCCAGAGTCTCTTCAACGCGAACCGCTAATAAAAGTGTTGTTGGCCGTTCTGATTGATTATATAACGCCTGATGATACTAACATGCCAGTCTGGGTTTCAACAAGGCAAAAGAAGTAATCAGTTATCACGACTTTAACTCTGGCTGGGCTGACTACATGCTACACAGTTTAACCATGCAAGTGAGGAGGCAAAATTGCGCGGCTCTGGCTGGTCTGAAGGGACAGTCCCGAAATAAGATTAAGACAAACAAAGTTCTATCCTATAGTTGGCAATTCTTACCTTCCTCTCCCAAAAGAGTTAGAGTTAAAAACGGCAGTCTTAAACATAAAAAATTCTGACAACATGTGTTTTATGTGTGTGTTTTAGCGCATTTACACCCTGTTAAAAAATCATAGCAAACAGAGTTTCCAATTATGAAACATACAAACAAGAGCTGAACTTTGACAACATAACCTTTCCAGTAAGTTAGAAAGTATATCTCAGTTTGAAGAGCAAAACAATACCAATCACTGTAAGCGTATATACATGATCTGTAAAAGCTAATCTAGTGCCTCTAAGGGTTTCTCCAACGCCCCACTTTAGGCGAACCGCTTGACAAACATGTAGACTTGATACTGTTTACTAATAGTACAGAAAGCCATTATGTATTAATCAACAATAAGCAACTTATGGCTTTTTACATCAAAGGATAAATCTAAACAAGGATTTGTAGAAGGTGTCCTGCTCATAATCCCAACTATAGAAGCACTGCTAGTCATAAGGAACGTTGTAAAAGTTTTGTAGACTGTGAAACCAAACTCCTCACACCTAAACCGGGGTCTAAGTTAGTTTTAAAAATTCCCCAAAATGCAATGAGTCCATACGTGGTTTATGCTGACTCTGAATCGCTCTTACCACAGTACTACGGTCCACAACAGCAAGAACAAAAAACAACGTTATTAACCCACCATCAGATCTGTTCTTATGCGTTTATTGTTGTTAGGTCAGACGGCCAACACACGACACCCGAGATTACAGAGGCCCCAATGCAGCTAGTAGATTTTTAGAGCAGATGAAACAACTTCACAATCAGTTATCCAACCAACTAAATCTTTTAGACATTGTTAGACTCCTGAAGACCAGAACGTTATAACTCACTACACACTGCTGGGTATGTAACAGAGAATTATTAGGTGACACCCGTAAGAGACCACGATCACATTACTGGCAAATTTAGAGGAGCCACACATAACAATTGTAATCTTCACTTAAGGTTGATCCTAAGACATGGAAAAATGCCTATCTTCTTTCATAACTTACGAGGTTACGATTCTCATTTTATCATGCAAGCAGTAACTTCTGAATATAATGAGGGTTACCTGCATTGCACAGTCCCTTTAGAAATGTACATGACTTTTTTCTCTCGATTGTTTTCCTTTATGACTCTGCCCAACATCTGATGGCAAGTTTGGATAAACTAGCGGGATCGTTACAGGGCCTTTCCAATTACTAAACAATATTTTGATCCCTCTTTAGTGCGCAAAGGAGTTTACCCTTATGAATACATTAACTCGTGGGTAGGTTTGATGAAGATTCACTTCCACCGAAAGGCGCTTTCTTTCTAGTCTTAGAGGCAAAACATAACTGATGCTGACTATGAATACGCTCAGAAAGCCTGGACAGAAATTATACTGTCAAACAATGGGGCGACTATCATGATCAATATTTATTTGGGTGACGTGTGTTTATTGGCGACGTCTTTCAAAATTACGATCTACATGCATGAAAACACGTCTGACTCATCCATTTCTCTCTGCCCCAGCCTTTCTTGGGGTGCCCCTTTCAACCCCCCAAACCCCCCCCCTCCCAACGGGGAAAAAAACGGGGTCCCTCCCCCCCCCACCCCCCCAACCCCAACCCCCCCCAACCCCCCACCCCCACCCCCCCCACACCCCCCCACAAAACCCCCCACCGTCCCACCCCCGCACGCACGCACGCACGCACGCAAAAAACTTTTTTGATTCTACAAAAAAAAAGAAAAACTGATACTTTTTTTTTAAAAATTGTCGTTTATTTCTGGTTTAAAAATAAAGGGAAGTCTCGATTTATTAAAATCTTTACGGTTTTGGGGGAGGGGGGAGGGTGATAAAGATCAGTTAAAAGAACAGGTTTGAAGAATTAATTTGATATTTTTTTAATCGCATAGACATTGGAAAACTTTTAAAACGTCATCACAAAAAACCTTTTCTTGGCCTCAACCAGTTTAAAGCTGTTTCCTATTAGTTAAAAATGGCCCCTAAGATGTTAATCCCGTTTCTCCCACCCGAAGGAGTGCTTTTCACTTTAATGAAGATCATTTTTTCGTTTAAAAAGGGGACTTGAAAAAACAGTTGAATTTTAAAAGAAAACTGTTTAATTAAATTTTTTTTTAAATTTATGTTTTTTTTTGGGGTTTAAAAAATGAAGCCAAAGTAGATATTAGAGAGCACAAAAATTCTTTACGAGTTGGAGGGAAAAGGGATAGAAAAGAGTTAAAGAGAGGTTTGAAGAATCAATTACTGATTTTTTAAATCAAATAAAAATACGAGAAAGCGTGAACGACCACAGTGAAATCCCGGGTTCTTGGCCCCCACTGGCAAAAAGTTGTTAACTATTTTACTGATTATATACTCATAAAAGATGTTGACTGTTTTTTCCCAGCCCGAAAAGTAACTATTTTTTTAAGAAATTATTTTTTTACAAATTAAAAGGACTATGAATTTACAATTTTTTAAAATTTATTTTAGATTTAAAAATGGCTGTCGAACTCTGAATCAATTTAAAGAATTGTAATGAACTATTTACGAAAAAATAAATTTTTTAACATTGATTTTGGTTTTTTGGGTTTGGAATGACATAGACAATATAATAAAAAAAATTGAACTGTTTAAACTTTGCGTATGTTTTCAGAAAAAGCTAAAAATTGCATTGTTTTGTAAGGTTAACGTGTCTTGAAGTGTTGCGAGGCTTGGGGAAGAATAAAAAGCGCGTTTTACTTACTTTTTATACTTTTATTTTTTTTAATCTACGAAAATATTGTGGCTTTAAAAAGACGACCACAAGAAATTCGAGGAGGGAAAAATATAGATGGAAAAATATTTAGCAGTGACAAACAATTAAGCATTTTTTGTGAACGGACATGGACTCAAAAACCCCCCAAAATTCATAAAGGTAGCACATGCTATCTCTAAAACCCCGAGTCCTTCAACGCAACCGCAATAAAAGTGTTTGTTGGCCGTTCTATTGATTAAAAAACCATGAACAACAGCCATCTTTTTTCAACAAGGCAGAAAGAAGTAATAGTATCACGACTTTAATTTGGCTGGTGACTACATGCTTACACAGTTTAAAAACCCTGCAAGTGAGGGGCAAAAATTGCGGGGGCTCGGCGGGTCTGAAGGGACAGTCCCCGAAAAAAATTAAACAAAAAAGTTCTACCCCATAGTTGGCAATTCTTCCCTTCCTCTCCCAAAAGAGTTAGAGTTAAAAGGGCCGTCTTAAAAAAAAAAAATTCTGACAACAGTGTTTATGTGGTGTGTTTTTTAGCGCATTTACACCCTGTTTAAAAATCTGCAAAAATTTTCCCAATTATGAAACATACAAAAAAAGGCAAATTTTTTGACAAAAAAAACCTTTCCAGTAAGTATAGAAAGTATATCCGTTTGAAGAGCAAAACAACCAATCACTGAAGCGTATAAATATCTGTAAAAGCTAATTAGTCCCCTCTAAGGGTTTTCCCAAAGCCCCCACTTAGGAACCGCTTAAAAACATGGATTGAAGTTTACTAATAGACAGAAACCCAATTTTTTTAATCAGAACAATAAGCAGATTAAAGGCTTTTACCAAAGGATAAACTAAACAAGGGATTTGTAGAAGGTGTTGCTCATAATCCCAACTAAAAAAAGCTGCTAGCATAAGAACGTTAAAATTTTTGTAGACTGAAAAACCCAAACTCCCTCCACCAAAACCCGGGGGTCTAAAGTTATTTTTAAAAAATTTTTACCAAAATCAGATGGGTCCATCTTGGTTTTGCGACTTTGAATCGCTCTTACCACATACTACGTCCAAAACAGCAAGAAAAAAAACAACTTTATTAACCCCACCTCAATTGTTTCTTATGCTTTTATTGTTTTTTTAGGTCAACGGCCAACACACGACCCCAAGTTTTACAGGGGCCCCAATGCAGCTAGAAATTTTTTTAGAGAGATGAAACAACTTCACAATCGTTACCCAACCAACAAATCTTTTAGACATTTTTAGACCCTAAGCCCAAAAGAACTTTTTTAAAACTCAACCACCTGTAGTTAACAGAAAATTATTAGGTGAACGTAAGAAACGTCACTTACGGGCAATTTTTAAAGGGGACCCACATAACAATTTTAATCTAACAAAGGGTTGATCCAAAAATGAAATCCCTATCTTCTTTCATAACTTACGGGGTTACATTCTCATTTTATCATGAAAGCAGTAACTTCTAAATTTAAAAGAGGTTACCTGCATTCACAGTTTCAAAAATTTACTAAATTTTACCTCGATGTTTTCCTTTAAAATACCCCCCAAACATCTATGGCAATTTTTGGGATAAATTCGGGATCGTTACGATTTCCAATACAAACAATTTTTTACCACTTTATGCGCAAAGGATTTACCCTTAGAAACATAAACTCTGGATAGTTTGATGAAGTTCACTTCCCCAAAAGGCCTTTTTTTTCTATCTTAAGGCAAAGAAAAAACGATGCTGAATAAATACGCTCAGAAACCCCTGGACAAATTAACTGTCAAACAATGGGCGAAAAACAGACAATATTTATTGGCTGACGGTGTTTATTCAGCGTTTCAAAATTACAGTTACATGCATGAAAATTATGTCTAACCCAATTACATCCTCCCCCAGGCCTTTTTTGGACTTCTTGAAGCTAAAAACATTCAGATTGATTAATACTGACTACCCACCTTCAGAGATTGAAACGGTAAGGGGGGTTTGCAGGGCCCACACCTTTTTTGGAAAAAAAGCCAACAAAAAGTCTTAGATTATTTGCCCCAAAAAAAACCATAACTACAATTACTTAACGCCAAAAATCTGTATGGTGGGCCATGATCAACCGTTCCTTACGTAACTTCAAGAGTACACGGACATGGACAAAAATAATTCAAGGGCATTAAAGTGGGAACATTTTGACGTCAGTCAAAAAAGGTTTTTATTCTAGAAGAACTAAATTCCTTATGAACTGCAGACCCCCACACGTTATCCCGGGGCTGCAGAAAGATTAAAGATGAGTCCTATCGAACCTCCAAACTTGACCCAATCTTCGACCCAAGACAAATATTTTGTCTACGACTTTACGTTTTCCCCAAAGAGGGACTGAAACGATGCTTTTCATAGAACATTGTTTTTTGCCCAAGACCCCTTTTATAGACCCATAAAGAAGAATATGACTTAAACCCCAAACCCCACTGTCTCAGAAAAAGACTTCTTTAAACTGATAACAACACTTTTGAAAAAACCAGGAAAATCCCACAAACGAAAAGATGAAATTATTACAAAAAAAAAACCAAACAATTAAGTTTCCCTCAAAACCCAAACTACAAGACTTTAGAAGTTTTTAAAACGCAGCCGGGTTTGGGCATTATGATGAAGAAAAAGGGATTTTAATTGAAAACCGGTTTTTATCGGCTTACTGTATTGGGTTTGTCAAGTTTTTAATTTAAAATTTTTTTACGCTTTTTTAAACCGTGTCCCCCGAACAAACCTTTACACCGACACTGATCTTTATTCTAGACGCACCACAGAAACTTTTACAAAACTTAAAACAAAGGGGGCAAAAGATTTGAGGATGGACGACACATGTGACTTTTAAAAAGATTCACCTTACTTTCAACGTAAACAAAAAGAAATTGGGAAAATGAAGGATGAATTTAATGACAGTTTCAAAAATAGTTGGTTTGGCGGTCGAAGATGTTTAGCGTTGCTAGCCAGACTTCGTAATGAAGAAGGCAAAAGATAAGAAAGAATTTGTCAAAAAAAAAAACCACGACAACTAAAAGCAAGCCCTTGAGAACAAAGTATTTTATCACAAAAAATGTTAATCTGCCTCTACCTTCATCAAGTAAACACAAACTGCGTAACAAAAAACATAGTCCTAACAATAACAAGGAACTTACGTCACCCTGATTTTCAATCTGTGGAATTGAGAAATTTAAAGATTAACTTACGACTTGGTTGTACTTAACTTAAAACCTAAAAAAAAGAACTTAATTAAAAACCTAACAAGAACTTAAAAGAACTAAATTAAGAAAAAACATCTTATTTAAAAAACCAACTATACTTAAAAAAAAAACTTATTTTTTGACTTTACTTGTAATTTCTTGCACTTTCTTAAAAAGTACTTTTTATAACAACTTAGCTTGTACTTCTTATTCTAAATTTTACTTTTTTAGTTCTTCTTTTTTTTTAACTAGTTTTTTAAAAAAAATTCCATGAAAAAGGGGGCTCAACAAGGGCATTTTTTGCGGGGAACTGACTTCTTCTTTTTTCTTGGGTGGGGGGTTTGTAACTTTCTGCTAAGTATGGTGTTAGGGGTTTGTAGCAAAACTCCCCCACCAACAAAACACACAAATACAAATAATACATCTTATCGTTTGTTTGTGATTTTGTTGTTGTTAATTGGGATGTTGGGGCGACGACGATGTTGATTTATTTTTAAAAATTTTTTTTTTGTTGATTGGGTTTTCTTTTTGCAGTCTGTTTCCCTTCAGCTAGTTTACGCCCCGCCTCAATATCCAGGGTTTTTTGTTTTTTGTAACACTACTCACTTGTGGCACATTTACTTGCGGGACATTCACCGTGGGGCTTCTGCTCCGCGTTTTTCCGCGGGTTTTTCTCCTACGTCATTTTTTTATTGGATTTAAATTTTTTTATCAAAATTAATATGATTAAAAGTAAATAATCCCAGAAAGGGCTAAAACGCCCAAATTGAAACATGCCACGCAAGAGTTTCTAGGGACTTGTTTAAAACCGGATCTTGTGAAAGTCAATTTAAAAAACTCTTCTGAAACAACCGGGGCCATCTTACTTACTAACTTACAAATTTTAAAAATAATCATTGTCTTCCTACCGATCTAAACCCTTTTGACCCTACTGGGCTTTGACCAAACGAGTATTTTCAACGCTGAAGTAACAGTTTTAATCTGTTCAATACTTAGTCAGTCCCTAAATACGTTTGTTTTTTCCCCAAAACGGCCCAAAAAATTAAACTTTTTAGGGATTTTTTTGGTAGTCTCTTTCTCCCCCACACTTTTGTTCTCCTCCCTTTTAAAAAAAAAATAAAAAATAATTTAAAAAACTTTTAAAACCATGAGTTTTTTCGTGGTTTAAATTTTTTGCGGCCATCGTTGGTTTATAGTTTATTCAACCCTTTTCAAAAAGTTTTTAAATAAAACCCCCCCAAAAATGGAAAAAAAGAAATTCGCCCAAAAATAGTTGCAACCTTTTTTTTTGTTTTTTAAAAAAGATTATTTGATTAAAAAACACATAGACAGTCTTTCATATTTTGATTATTTTAATTATTTTTTAGTTAATAAAAATGAGTGAAAAAAAGATTATCAAAACGATTTACCACCGCTGTAATTAGCGGTTTAGTTTGGGTTTTGTGTGTTACAAAAAACAGTTTAGGATGAGGCCGGCGATTTAGGGAAAGGTTTAAAGTTGGGGTATTGTTTTAAGGGGTTTTAGTTGTAACACGCAGGGATTTCGTCAAAAGATTTCTTTTTGCACAGGGATTTTCCCAGAAAAAATTAGTTCATAGAAAGATTTAAATTTATAAAAAAATAATTTATAAAAAGAGGCGGGAGTAGTTATGATGGTTGGAGGAGCATTGTTAATGCCCGGCCTTCTCTGGGAAACTTAATGTTTAGTAAAAATTCGGTTGATGAAAAAAAAGAATGGCATAACAAGGCAATAGAAGTTTAGCCAAGGCAAGAGACGCTTTGAGAAAAGACGAATTGCTCACTTTCTTTATATAAACAGTTAAGAAAAGGGGCATCGAGACCATTTTCAGACGTTGATGAGGCAATGAAGAGTATCACTTAGTGACAGAAAGAATTTCTAAAATCACCCCTCCAGAACTGTCTGACTTTTATGACCATCAGGAAAAAAAAATGGGGAAATTTGGTTTTATTGTGGGGCTATGGGGGAACTTATTTTTCAAACAATTTAAAAACCAAATTTAAAAAACATTTTTTTCTTAGGACAAAATACAAAATATATTATTCTCCCAAAGGGTATTTGGAAAGGAAAATGCATTGAAAAAATGAAAAGCGCTAAGTGTCTGAACAGATGGAAAGATGGCTTTTAAAACAGGGAATTTGGAAATATATCGCCTGCCCAAAAAGAAAAAAAAGACTGATTGGTTAACTCAGTTCCCCAAAAGACACCCACCAAATGGACTTTCTGTTTTTCCACATGACAAAGTTAGAAGAAAAAAAGTTTAAGTAAGCCCTTTAAGTTGTTGACAGGTTTTAAGATACAAGCGCTGAACCCTTTTTAAAAATAAAAAGCTAATGTGTGGGTGTTTTCAACAAATATACATGCGAGGGCCCCTTTAAAATACCAAGGATGACCAGGTTAGATGGAAAAGGTTTAAAAGGGGCTGTAAACAAATGTTTTTTAAAAAACATGTTTATTGGAGGGGATCCCCGGCAACCCTCGACACAAGCCCTATAGAAAACCCTTTAATAAAATCTAGCTGAACGTCTGTTTACCTTCAAACACAGAGAAAATTTTAATAGAGAACGCAACACAGAATGGGTTAGGAGATTTCCCCATCTTTCGTGCCATGAACAATGAAGAATTTAAAGCAACAGGGGCCCTTAAAACCCGTGAACGCAATCAAATTAAAAAAATTTAAAAAATGAAGATCCAGGGACTCAAAAACCCCTTGCCGTTTGGACAAAAGTAAGATATTGTAAGCCCCCGGGGGGAGAAAGGGGATGTTTGAATTGAGCTACAGCCTATTGAGCGAGTTATATGAAGTTGAAAGAAAACATGAAAACAACCCCTCCCGTAATTATTTTAAAGAGACTCCCTCGTCAGCGTGCTACTGGTCTAAAAAGCCTGCCCCAAAAAAACTTTGTTCGTGAGGGGCTCAATTGTCCCCCAAAAAAACAGTGGGGTAACAAAAAAAAAATTTTTTTATAAATTTAAAATTTTTTTTGCTCTATTTTGGGGTTTTAACCGATCAGGGGTTTGTTTTTCAATGTTTTGTTTAAATTTTCATGTCTACCTTCGTGAAAAAAACGTCTTTTTCCCCTCCTTTTGAAGTTCAATTTTTTTTCTCGTAATCCTCACCTCAGCCCTAAGCCTTTTTAAATTTTTCTCTGTAATGTTTTCATCCCGAATGATTTGCTTATTCTAATCTTTAAAGAACAAATTTTTTTGATGCAGGGGAAGGCATGTGCTTTTGTAATTTTTTGGGGGAAAATTTTTTTTTAACAGCACTTACAATCTAACAAGCCAAAACCCAAACCAAGGCCTCCAAACTAAAGGTGGCGCCCCACCCCATGGCTAAAACACAAACTAGACCCCCCACTTACCTAGTACAGCTGAGGCCCGTAATTAATAAAAAAGAGTATTTTAAAACTTTTGCAATTTTTTTCAGTAACTTAACTTTTCCAAACGCTTTTATTTTTTGAAGTTCAGTTATTTCTTAACCTAACTGTTTTTAACCTCCAAATTTTTTAAATAAGATTATTTTTAATTAATCTTTTTTAATTTCTGGGAACACTTAAAATTAACAAGTAAAAGCAATAAAAAACAACATACTTAATGAAAAAAAAGTCGGTACGTTTTTTGTCTTTGCAAACCCACAGTAAACCCGTCAGGATACAAGGTGTTTATTTCATCCCCCTTTTTAGAAAATTTCGTACTGATTCTAAGAGGGGGCATCCCAAATTCAGCCCTTTTTTTGTAACCCTTTAATTAAGTAATTTTTCCGGAAAAAGTAAAACGCCCCTCCCTCGGGGTAATAAATAAGCAAAAAAGCATCGTCATTTGCCTAGGAAATCCCCGACTTTGGGTTTAAATTCTAATCAACAGTGTCGCCCCCCCCTTCAGTAAGGACTTTTTTCCTTAGTATATTCAAACCCTGCATATTTTTTTCAATCTGTTTTTTCGTTGTGTCCTGGGAAAGGAACAAAGTGGGCCTGCACAAACCCTTTTTAAAAATTTTTTTTCTTAAAAGTAAAAATTTGGGGTTTCGTAGTTCAAACTTTTAAAATTTCCCAACAATTTTTAGGAAGCAACGTTCAAGCATTTTCTCTTTTATGAAGCGAAATTTATATTTGCCAAATCGTTTGTCTTAAATTTTTTTATTCTCTAGGGAGGATGCGCGTCGTTTTTGTCTTCAAATTTCGTGTTGGCAGACCCCTTAATCAAACGAGCTAAAAAAAAAAACCCATCCTTTACGTCCCCTTGGAAAAAAAAGGGGAACCTGGCCCCCCCGGGGGGACCTCCCCCAAAAAATTTTTTTTTGGGAACAACCCCCCAAAAGGTGAAAAATTAAAAAAAATTTGTTGGGTGTGTTTTTTAGCGCATTTACCCCCTGTAAAAATCTGCAAACAATTTTCCCAAATTATGAAACATACA
The DNA here is from genome assembly GCA_018398815.1 of Conus ventricosus. NCBI lineage: Eukaryota > Metazoa > Mollusca > Gastropoda > Neogastropoda > Conidae > Conus > Conus ventricosus. The sequence goes on from CM031623.1 coordinate 25,087,363, forward strand.
AACAAACGAACTTTGACAACAAACTTTCCAGTAATATAGAAAGTATATCTCGTTTGAAGAGCAAAACAAACCAATCACTGTAAAGCGTATATACATATCTGTAAAAGCTAATCTAGTGCCTCTAAGGGTTTCCCCCAAACGCCCCCACTTTAGCGAACCGCTTGACAAACATGTAGACTTGATACTGTTTACTAATAGTACAGAAAGCCATTATGTATTAATCAGAACAATAAGCAGACTTAGGGCTTTTACATCAAAGGATAAATCTAAACAAGGGATTTGTAGAAGGTGTCTGCTCATAATCCCAACTATAGAAGCAGCTGCTAGTCATAAGGAACGTTGTAAAAGTTTTGTAGACTGTGAAACCAAACTCCTCACACCTAAACCGGGGTCTAAAGTTAGTTTTAAAAATTTACACAAAATGCAGATGAGTCCATACGTGTTTAAATGCTGACTCTGAATCGCTCTTACCACAGTACTACGGTCCACAACAGCAAGAACAAAAAACAACGTTATTAACCCACCATCAGATCTGTTCTTATGCGTTTATTGTGTTAGGTCAGAGGGCCAACACACGACACCAGAGTTTTTACAGGGGCCCCAATGCAGCTAGTAGATTTTAGAGCAGATGAAACAACTTCACAATCAGTTATCCAACCAACTAAATCTTTTAGACATTGTTATGACTCCTGAAGACCAAGAACGTTATAACTCATCTACACACTGCTGGATATGTAACAGAGATTATTAGGTGACACAGTAAGAGACCACGATCACATTACTGGCAAATTTAGAGGAGCCACACATAACAATTGTAATCTTCAACTTAAGGTGATCCTAAGACATGGAAACTGCCTATCTTCTTTCATAACTTACGGGGTTACGATTCTCATTTTATCATGCAAGCAGTAACTTCTGAATATAAGGGGGTTACCTGCATTGCACAGTCTTCAGAAATGTACATGACTTTTACTCTCGATTGTTTATCCTTTTATGACTCTGCCCAACATCTGATGGCAAGTTTGGATAAACTAGCGGGATCGTTACAGGACTTTCCAATTACTAAACAATATTTTGATCCATCTTTAGTGCGCAAAGGAGTTTACCCTTATGAATACATGAACTCGTGGGATAGGTTTGATGAAGATTCACTTCCACCGAAAGGCGCTTTCTTTTCTAGTCTTAGAGGCAAAGACATAACTGATGCTGACTATGAATACGCTCAGAAAGCCTGGACAGAATTATACTGTCAAACAATGGGCGACTATCATGATCAATATTTATTGGCTGACGTGTGTTTATTGGCAGACGTCTTTCAAAATTACAGATCTACATGCATGAAACATTACTGTCTAGACTCATCACATTACATCCTGCCCCAGGCCTTTCTTGGGATGCTTTCTTGAAGTCTACAAACATTCAGATTGACTTAATATCTGATCTACCCACACTTCAGATGATTGAAGACGGGCTAAGGGGAGGTATTAGCATGGCCTCACATCCTTACGCAAAGCCAACAACAAGTACTTAGATGATTATGACCCAAATAAACCATCTAACTATCTAATGTACTTAGACGCCAACAATCTGTATGGGTGGGCCATGAGTCAACCGCTTCCATTACGTAACTTCAAGATGTACACAGACATGGTACAAATAATATTCAAGGGCATTAAAGTGGTTGAACAGTTTGACGTCAGATCAACAATATGGTTTTATTCTAGAAGTAGACTTAGAATATCCTTATGAACTGCATGACCTCCACAACGATTATCCTCTGGCTCGAAAATTAAAGATGAGTCCTATCGAACCCCTAAACTTGTACCCTCTTCGACACAAGACTAAAATTTTGTCATTACAGACTGTACGTTTTACCTAAATAGGACGAACGACTCCTAAACATGTTTAAGCCTTTGCCAATCTTTCTGACCACAGACTAAAAATCTTAAAATGATTTTTGGCAACCAGTA
>CM031623.1:25089432-25108714 GCA_018398815.1 Conus ventricosus
AATTAAAAAAAAAAAAAAAAAAATAAAAAGCACGAAAAAAGGTCCTGTATTCAGGACGTCCCAAACCGTGGTCCCCAGTCATCCCCAAATCAGTTATGCCTATAATGTGTTGAGCACGCCTGGGTCCCAGTCATCCCAAAATCAGATGGCCTATTACTGTGTTGAGCAAGTATAGTCCCTCGTCAATCCATATCAGACTGTCTAAACTGTGTTGAGCACGCTTGAGAAAGTCCTGGCAAGAAGTGGACTACACACAGCTCACTGACCTCACCTCTGGAATTAAATAATTTTAAAAAATGATAAGGAGTGCCTTCAAAGGACTGTCACATCATTTGAGCAGCAGGATCCAGAGACTAAGGAATCCTCATTGGTTCGGGGGAGGGAGAGGGAGGGAGGGATAGGTGTGTTGGAATGGGGATGGGGGCAGGGATATCGCTTATATTCATGACGTGTTGTATGATTATTGTTGTTTGGTTATAATTATCTGATGTCTGTGTGGTTATATTACGTTTGTATGGTTATCTGTAGTTTGTACGATTATCTGATGTTTGTATGATTATTGATGTTTGTATGATTATCTAATGATTATCTAATATTGGGTATGATTATCTAGCATTTGTATGAGTATCTTTTTTATGATTGTTTAATGTTTGTATGATTGTTTAAACGTTTGCATGCTTTGTGCTTGTTTGTATGATTATTAAGGATTATCTGATGTGTGTTTGGTTATCTAATGACTATTGTTGTTTTGTATGGTTTTCTAGTGTTTGTTTAATTATTTAATGTTTGTTGTTAGGATTGTCTGATGTGTTATGATTGTCTAAAGTTTGTTTTGCGTCAATGGGATTCAAACCATGTCATTTGTATAAATTCGATTATCATAAGCCTTCCCCTCTTTTCCCTCCCCCATTCTCCTCCTTTGTTTCTTTTCTTTTAAAAAAAAAATCTTCCGCTCCGTTGCTTAAATGATGCTTTTGTCAATGTTTTAACACTCAGATGAGAGTAAAACTGTACAAAACTGTAAAATACCCGTTTGCATCTAACGTTCATGTCTTTTCTTTTGGCCATTTGAACGAGCCATGCTACCTCATTTTGTTCAACGTGTGCAAAGTTTTTAATCTATCGGGCTGTCATTGTGTACGTGGCGTGTTGCTAAGTTCTGATTGATAAGGGCCCTCATTGTTGATAAAGTGGTGTGCAAAGTTTGATTGATAAGGGCCGTCATTGTTGACAAAGTGTTGTGCAAGTTTGATGGGTTAAGAACCCTCATTGTGATAAAGTGTGGTGCACAGTTTGATTGATATGAACCCTCATTGTTGATAAAGTGTGTGCACAGTTCTGATTGATAAAGAACCCTCAGTGTTGATAATGTGTGTGACAGTTCTGATGGATAAGAACCTACAAGTGTTGATAAAGTGTGTGCACAGTTCTGATTTGATAGAACCCTCATTGTTGATAAAAGTGTGTGCACAGTTCTGATTGATAGAACCCTCATTGTTGATAAAGTGTGCACATGTATGATTGAATAAGGGCCCTCATTGTTGATAAAAGTGTGTGCAAAATTTGATCGATCAGTGGGGCCCTCATTGTTGATAAAGTGTGTGAAAAACAAAATTTTGGGGGTCACACTGCAGTGTGTGTGTATGCTAAGTTGCATTCTCTTATTGAGCACCTGTCTACTGGATTAGCTGAACCAAAGCCAGAGGGACGTGAGAAGGGTCTGGAACTTAAGAAGCGGGGCGATGGGAACATCGGAAGTCACCTTTCTCGGGTCACTAGGAGAACATCGTCTCCAGACTACATCTGTACCGGACGGGCGTGGGGGGGGGGGGGGCACTATTCAGTGATGGTACTTCTATCCATGGACAGGTGTTTGGACAACAGTCTGTAAGAGTGCTCCCATCCCGGATTCTGCGTACCTCCCCCCCCCCCCCCCCCCCACCCCCCCCCCCCCCGCGTCAGCCGCCGGTACGGAGGGGCAGTCTTACTGACACACACGTTACACACATGGAGACAGAGGCCACGCGCACTACACACTGGCCAGCCGTGTCTGTGTGGCTCCCACAGGAGGTGGATGCGAAGGAAAATCAAAGCAAGCAGACAGAGCCGTACTGACGAGGAGGCATCTTTTGCTGCCCATGTCCAAGTTATGGTACAGTACCCACAGCTAAGGGGAGACAGAGAAACAAAGCAACTGGCCAGCTACAGACCCCACAATCCCACCGGGGGGGGGGGGGGGGGGGGGAGAGGATGATACTCTATCTGTCTCTCTGTCTCTGTCTGATGTCTCTCCTGTCTCTGTCGACTCTCTCTCTCTCTTCTCTCTCTCTCTTCTCTCTCTCTCTCTCTCTCTCTCTCTCTCTCTCTCTCTCTCATGACATGAAGACCTTGTATTTTGTCATTGTCAATATATACGATTCTGAAGCGTCTGAAGCCGTCTCTCTCTCTTTCTCTCTTCTCTCTCTCTCTCTCTCTCTCTCTCTCTCTCTCTCTCTCTCTCCACACACACAACACACACACACACACAACACACACACACACACACACACACAGTGTGACTTACGAATTAAAGTCCATCTTCAGTTCTTGGCACTGATGTGGAAGAGTCATGCTCTCTTTGAAGCCGACGGTTACTCTAAATCTACCGTGCCTGTTTCATAGGCTAGACTAACACCTACTGTCAGAGACACCAGAAACCATGCCAAGCATGCGTTGGAAAAAACAAGAAAGAAAAGAAAGAAAAAAAAGAAAGAAAAAAAAAAGAGAAAGAAGAAGAAGAAGAAGAAGGGAAAGGCACAAAAAAATCATGCGATCTCCTTATCCGTTAAAGGGCAGTATGGAAAAAAGGGTGGATGGGTGGATGGGGAGTGGGGGTGGGGTGGGGGGATTATAAACCAAAGAGCTATCAACTGTAAATCTGCGAGCAAACCATTTTATGAAAAGGTTATTTCAAAGTCAAAGTGGCAGCAAATGTCGTAGTCTAACACAAAGTGCTGCAATGTCGTATCGTCATAAACCCAAGGATTCTGGAGCCGGGACATGCGCAAATTCTAGATCTTGCGCACCACTGACGATGACGTGCCGGAAGCAGTCACGTGGAAATGGCGTTAGAACACCAGAGTGTCTCTTGCTTGTATTCAAATTGAAATGGGTAGTTACACCAGTGTTTAAAGTCTTTTAGTACATGGAAAGGGCGTAGAACACAGTGTTTTATGTCTTGTACACCAGTATTTTAATGTCTTGTAGGCATATAGAAATGGCGATGTACACCAGTATTTAATGTCTGCAGTCATGTAGAAAATGGCGTCGTACACCAGTATTTAATGTCTGTTGTCATGTAGAAATGGCGTCGTACACCAGTATTTATTGTCTGTAGTCATGTAGTAATGGGCGTGTACACCGTATTTAATGTCTGTAGTCATATAGAATTGGCTTGTACAACGTGTATGTTCAATGTCTTGATAGTCATATAGAAATGGCGTTAGGACACCAGTGTGTTTCAATGTCTTGTAGTTCATATTGAAATGGCGTAGGACACAGTGCCCCCCCCCCCCACCCCCCCCCCCCCACTGTTCAATTGTCTTGTAGTCATATAGAAATGGCGTTTTCACGAGTGTGTTCAATGTCTTGTTGTCATGTAGAAATGGCGTGTACTCCAGTCTTCAATGTTTTGTTGTCATATTTGAAATGGCGTAGTACGCCAGTGTGTTCAATGTCTTGTAGTAAATAGAATGGCGTAGTACACCAGGTGTTCAATGTCTTGTAGTCTATAGAATTGCCGTAGTACTCCTGTCTGCATGTTTGTAGTTATAGAAATGGGCGTTGTACACCTGGCTTCAATGTTTTGTAGTCATTTAGAAAGGGCGTAGTACGCCTGTGTGTTCAATGTCTTGTAGTCTATTGGAAAATGCGTAGTTCACCGTGTGTTCAATGTCTTGTAGTTTATAGAAATTGGAGTAGTCACACCAGTGTTCAATGTTTTGTAGTCATATAGAAATGGGGTAGTCCAACAGTGTGTTCAATGTCTTGTAGTCATATAGAAATGGCGTAGTACACCTGTGTTCAATGTTTGTAGTCTTTAGAAATGCGTAGGAAAACCAGTGTGTTCAATCGTCTTGTAGTCATATAGAAAATGGCCGTAGTACACCAGTGTTAAATGTTTTTGTAGTCTATAGAAATGGCGTAGTACACCAGTGGTCAATTTCTTGTAGTCATATAGAATGGCGTAGTTCACCGTGTTCAATGTTTTGTAGGTCATATAGAAATGGCGTAGTACACAGTGTTCATGTCTGTAGTCATATAGAAGTGGGTAGTACACAGTGTTCAATGTTTTGTAGGTCATAAGAAATGGCGTAGTACACCAGTGTGTTCAATGTCTTGTAGTCATATAGGAAATGGCGTAGTACACAGTCGTCAATGTCGTGTAGTTATATAGTAATGGCGTAGTACCACCAGTGTTCAATGTTTTGTAGTCATATTGAAAATGGCGTAGTACACCAGTGTGTTCGATTTCTTGTAGTCAAATAGAAATGGGTTAATTACACCAGTTCTTCAATGTCTTATGGGTCAGTATAGAAATGGCGTAGTACACCAGTCTTCAATGTCTTGTATTCATATAGGAAATGGCCGTCGTAAATACACAGTGTTCTATGTCTTGTAGTCATATAGAATGGCGTAATACAAACCTGTGTTCAATGTCTTATTAGTCATATAGAAATGGGTAGACCCAGAGTGTTGAAGCGACCTATAGTCTTCCGTGCTGTAGCGCCCCCCCTCCTTATGTTTCTCCCCCCCCCCCCCCCCCCCCCCCCCCCCCCCCCCCCCCCCCCCCCCCCCCCCCCCCCCCCCCCCCCCCCCCCCCCCCCCCCCCCCCCATCGAAGCTATCTTTGCGTCACAATCAGTTCCGGTTGGGTTGGAAAACGTCCACGCCTTTCGGTGACGTCCTGACCGTTCCTTTGACGTCACGACCTCCCACAGACGGCCGTTTCTTGGTGACGATGCAGACGGGCGGAGTTGCAGACGTTCAGCTGTACCGTCGCTGTCCGTGCACAACCCGTTGCAAAACGACAAGTACCCCTCCGCGGGCAGCTTGAAGTTGCGCGGCGCACCCACCCCCGCAAGAGCCTTCCTTCAAACGGGAAGATTTGATGGAGGTGTTGCGGCATCGAGACAATGATCTGTTTGGATTTGTTCACAGTCACGAAGTAGGGATGGTCGAGTTCTTTGGCGCTGTCGCCATAGGTGCCCGAAGACTGATGGCTGATCCCCCGGCCAGGATACAGCACGAGATAGCGTGTTTTGCATATATCGGTGACGACGTTGAATTCCCTGTCGTTCGTCACCGCCACGCCGTTAGGGATACTCGATCACTCGGCATAGGTGAAAGCACGACAGCAGCTCCCCCGCGCAGGTGAATGAACACTTTTATTGCCGCGTTGACGCCGGTCGGTCAACGACAACGTGATCGTTTGTGGTCAGAGGCACCCACAGCGGGTAGTTGAGCTGCTGGAGGTTAGGTCCCTTCGCTCAAACTGGACACGGAAGACACCCTCTTGAGAGATGATCGATTTACGTGGTTCTCGTGTCGGCCACCACAAATGTCGCCTGACAACAAGAAACAGTTCAAGTCCCGTTAGGCCACAACGCTTTTCTGACTCCCCCCTTCGTTATAGATGATAATTATTGGACAAGGACTATGTACTGACGTCTTTATTATGATGATAATTATTGGACACAGACTATTCGTATAGACGTCTTTCATATCAAGCTGCTTCATGGACACAGGACTATCGTACTAATTCTTCATGATAGATAGTTAATTATTGGACACAGACTATCGCCCTCATATAACTTCTTTCATTAAGATGATTATTGGACACAGGACTATCGTTCTAATTCTTCATTATAGATGATTATTGGAACAGGGCCTATCGTACTAACTTCTTCAGTATAGTGATATTGGACACGACTATCGTACTAACTCTTCATTATAGATGATTATTGGACACCAGACTATCGTACTAACTTTTCATTATAGATGATTATTGGACACAGACTATCGTACTACTTCTCATTATAGAGATTATTGGACACGGACTATCATACTAACTTTTAGTATAGATTATTATTGGACACGGACTATTCATATAACTTCTTCATACTAGGTTATTAATTGGGGGGGGGGGGACCACAGACTATCATACTAACTTCTTCATCATAGATGATTAATTATTGGACACGACTATCTTACTAAACCTCTTCTTCAGAGATGATTAGTAATTCGACACAGACTTTTATGTAACCTCTTCATTACAGATTAATTGTAATTGGACACAGTTTATTCATACTAACCTCTTCATTACAGTGATAATAGTAATTGGACCACAGATTATCATATAACCTCTTCGTTACAGACAATAGTAATTGGACTCAGGTTATCTACTAACCCTCTTCATTACTAGATCATATTAATTGGACACAGATTATCATACTAACCTTCTGCATTATGGATGATAATAACTGGACACCGATTTCATACTAACCTCTTCAGTATGGTTGATAATAAAACTGGAAAAGAAATACAGACTTGTCATACTAACCTCGTTCATTATGGATGGTAATACTGGGAACAGACTATCATTACTAACTTCTTCCATTCATGGATGAGTAATTATGAAACACAGATTATCATAGGACACTTTTCAGAACCTGCATTCCGAATTTGGGTGTTGTTACTAGCGGAAACTGCAGGCTGACAGAAATGAGGGCAATGCGGAAAACTGAGGGCGATGCAGAAACTGAGGGCAATGCAGAAACTGACGGCAATGCGGAAAAATGAGGGCAATGGCAAGAAAATAAGGGCAATGCAGAAACTGAGGGCATGCAAGAAACTGAGGGCCAATGCAGAATGAGGGCAATGCGGAAACTGAGGGCCAATGCGGAAACTGAGGGCAATGCGGACAACTGTGGGCAATGCGGGGAAACTGAGGGCAATGCGGAAAACTGAGGCATGCAGAATCTGAGGGCAATGCGGAACTGAGGCAATGCGGAAACTGAGGCAATGCAGAAAAACTGAGGGCAATGCGGAAACTGAGCGCACTATGCGGAAACTGAGGGCAATGTGAAAACTGAGGGCAATGCAGAAACTCGAGGGCAATGCAGAAAACTGAGGGCAATGCGGAAAATGAGGGCAATGCAGAAACTGAGCAATGCAGAAACTGAGGGCAATGCAGAAACTGAGGGCATTGCAGAACTGAGGGTTAATTCAGAAACTGAGGCAATGCAGAAGAAACTGAGGGCATGCAGAAACTGAGGGCAATGCGGAAAACTGAGCGGCAATGGCAGAAACGAGGGCAATGCAAGAAATTCTGAGGCCCAATGCAGAAAACTGAGGGCAATGCGGTATACTGAGGGCAATGCAGAAAACTGAGGCATGCAGAAACTGAGGCAATGCAGACACTGAGGTTAATGCAGAAACTGAGGGCAATGCAGAATACTGAGGCATGCAGAATCTGAGGGTAATGCAGATAATGAGCAATGCAGAAATGAGGCAATGCAGAACTGACGGGCAATGGCTGAAACTTTGAGGCAAGCGGATACAGACTGGAGAAAGACTGAGCTGAAGCTAAGGGAGGTAAGAGACAAACAGGACAGGGCATCAAACACAACTGTTCCCTCTGTACACATTGTTCTCCACAATAGTCAACGCCATTTTCCCACCTTACACAAACGGTTCCCCACCATTACTCAACGGTTCCAACCTTACACAATAGTTCCCACCATACACAAACGGTTACCACCATACACAACAGCTCACCACCATTACACACAGTTTCCACCCATTCAAACCAGTTCCCCCACCAGACACACCAGTTCCCACCATACACACAGTTCACACATACACACCAGTTCCCCACCGTACTCACAGTTCCCACCTTAAACACCAGTTCCCACCTTACTCACCAGTTCCACCTTACACACCAGAGTTCCCACCGTACAACACCAGTTCCCACATACACCAGCTGTTCCCACCGTACACAACCAGTTCCACCGTACACACTGTTTCCACCATACACAATCTCTTCCTACATACACAATAGTTCCAACCATTACTGAACTCAGACGCGTCCTTCCCTTACACAATCAATTTCACCATACAAAACGGGTCACACCATACTCACAAAGCACAATATTCCCACCAAGTACATCATACTACATCAGATCCCACCCCATTACACACAGTTCCTTCCATACATCAACGGTTCCTCAACCTACACTAACGGTTCTACTATACACAATAGTTCCCAACAACACACGACGCTTCCCACCTTACACAAAGAGTTCCCACCATACTACCATACACTACAGTTCCCTCATACACAACAGTTCCCACCATTACACAACTGTTTCCTCTCCATACACAAACGGTTCCACCCCTTACAACAACTGTCCCCCACCATGCTCCCCATTACTCAGACTGTTCCCACCATACTCAACAGTTCCCACCTATACACTCTGTTCCCACCATTAACAACAGTTTCCCACCATACTACCAAACACAAACAGTTCCCACTTACACAACTGTTCCCACATTACTACCTATACTCTACTGTTTCCCAACATACACAATCTGTTCCACATACACAACAGTCCCAACATACACAAAACTGTTCCACATACACAACAGATCCACATACACAACAGTTACCACCATACTTAACATACACATGTGTTCCTACCATACACAACAGTTTCTCACCATGCACAACAGTTCCTTCCATACTACCATACACAACAGTTCCCACCATACACAAAACAGTTCCCACAATACACAACTGTTCCCACCTTACACACAGTTCCCACCTACTTACCATTGCTTTTATGTTCCACCTTACACTACTGTTCCACTTTCTTTCTTACTACAAACATGTTTTCCAGCATACTCATCAGTTCCACCATTATCTACCTTACACAACGTGTTCCACCATACACTAACAGTTCCCACCTATCTCCATACTCAACTGTTCCACCATACACTACAGTTCCCTCCATACACAACAGTTCCCACCTTACTACCATACACAAACTGTTCCAACCATACACATCACGTTCCCCACCTTACACAACAGTTCACACTTACTAACTACAGTTCCCTCTCCTTACTACCTACAAATACCTGTTCCCACCATACACCAACTGTGCCCACCCATACACAACCTGGTTCCTCTATACTACAACAGTTCCACATCACAACTGTTCCCACCTACACAAACTGTTCATCCTTAGACTTCAGTTCCCACAATACACAACTGTTCCCACCTACACAACTTGTTCCCCCCTTTCACAACTGTTCCACGCACTACCATACACAGCGTTGTCCACCATTACACACCATACACAATAGTTCCCCACCTACACGATTCCCACACGCACACCAGACACAAAACGTTTTCCCACCATACACACCATACACACTAGTTACCATAATTTATAACGGTTATTCCAACCATTACACACACATGCCAGAACGGCATACGACCATACTAACAACATTCACCAACGTTCCCTACATTACACATCGGTTCCCACGTAAAACCCATTCTCAACGCAACAACCCCGTTCCATCCCTACACAAGGTTCCCACCGTTAACCCATACACAACGGTTCCCACCTTTACACACGGTCACCACCGTAAACCACACACTAGGTTCCCACCATTACACAACGGTTCCCACCGTAAAACCATGCACAACGGTTCTCACCATCCACACCCTCCACAAGGGGTCCTTGTTGGGGCGTCTCACCTGATTTGGTGAACGGCCCACCCCCGAGGGCTTGTCGATGGCCCCTTCTTCCCCTCCGGCCGATCTTGCGCAAGTAGTCTACCCTTGGTCCAGCTCCGCCTTGACGGAGGAGCAGTGAGGGGAGAGCAGTCTCCGCAGCACATACATGACGGCGAGGACCGCTGGATCAGGGCAGGGGGAAGGGGAAAAATAAATCAGGACGATCACGCTTGGCGTGACGTCCCTCCCTTGCTGGCCCGACTTCTTCGAATCTGCCACAGAGAGATGGCGCCTGCGATAAGCGATGTGGCTGAGAATGAAATGATGGTTGGGGGGGGGGGGGGGGGGAGGCCATTCCAAAAGAGTCTCATGCGCGTGCGTGTGTAGACACACACACACACCACACACAGCCACACAGGACACACACAACAACCACACACACACCACAACACACACACACACACACCACACACCACACGCACGCACGCAATCACGCAAAGCACGCACGCACGCACCGGCACGCACGCACGCTCACACACACCCCCCCCCCCCTCCCCCCACACACACCACACACACACACACACACACAAACACACACACGCACGCAATCACTTCAAGCACGCACGCACGCAGCACGCACGCACACACGCACGCACACTCACACACACACCACACACACACACACACACACACACACCACACACACACACACACACACACACACAGCACGCAAAAAAAATCACTCACGGCACGCACGCAGCACGCACGCACGCACGCACACAGCACGCACCCTCACAACACACACACACACACACACACACACACACACACAAACACCACACACATGCGTGTGCGTGGCACACACACACACACACACACACACACACACACTCACACACACACAACACACACGCACACGCACGCACGCATCGCACGCACGCACGCACGCACCGCACGCACGGGGAATGCACGCGGATGCACGCAACGCACGCACGCACGCACGCACGCAACGCACACACGCAACACACACACACACCACACACACACACACACACACACACACACACACATCCACGAACACACACGGATGCACGTATTAAGACACGCACGCACACACGCACGCACGCAACGCAGGCACGCGCGGCGCGCGTGCTAAAGATAACATGTCTACAAATTACATGGCATCTACAACCACGGAAGACACAGTAGGCTTTATTGGAAAAGCCAAGAGATTTCTCAATTGTTTTTTCTTTTTTTAAAGATTTTTTTTTTTTCATTTTGAGTGAGAACGGTTGCATTTGATGAGGAAACAGGAAAAAAAAAACCGTAGAGAGAGAGAGAGAGAGAGAGAGAGAGAGAGTGAGAGAGTGGTGAGTGAGGAGGTGGAGAGAGAGATGTAGAGAGTGAGAGAGAGAGAATGAGAGAGGAGAGAGAGAGAGAGAAGATGATGAGAAAGAGAGAGAGAGAGGAAAGAGAGAGAGAGAGAGAGAGGAGAGAGAGAGAAAGAGAGCGAGAGAGAGAGAGAGAGAGGCGATCAATTCTGTGATGCAAAAGAAGCGCCAGCAACAGTCGGGGACGGTGTGGAGTGAGGGATGTTCTATTGATTTCTGCGGCCTGAAATCAGCTGTTTGCTGGTAGCCTTTCAGTCTCCATCCCCCGTTCTCTTCACTACAGGGCCTCTGTGAAAAAACACGTCTCTTCACTACAGGACTCGTGGAGAACACGTCTTTCACTTACCTGGGCTCTGTGGAGAACTCGTTCTCTTCACTACTGGACTCTGTGGGAGAACACGTCTCTTCATACAGGGCTCTGTGGAGAACACGTTCTTCACTACAGGACTCTGTGGGAAAACACGTCTCTTCACTACAGGGCTCTGTGGAGACCACCCCCGTCATCCCTTCACTACTGGGCTCTGTGGACGAACCGTCTCTTCAATACAGGGCCTATCGGTGGAGAAAAACACGCTCTTCACTACAGGGCTTGTGGAGAAACACGTCTCTTCACTACAGGGCTCTGTGGAGAACCACGTATCTTCACTACAGGGCTTCTGTGGAGAAAACGTCTCTTCACTACAGGGCGCTGTGGAGAACACTACAGGGCCTGTGTGTGTTGTGGTGTGTGTGTGTGTGTGTGTGTGTGTGTGTGTGTGTGTGTGTGTGTGTGTGTGTGTGGGTGTGTGTGTGTGTGTGAGGGAGAGAGAGAAAGGAGAGAGTGTGTTGTGTGTGTGCGTGGTTGTGTGTGCCGCGGCGCGCGCGCGCGCGCGTGCGTGCGTGCGTGCGTGCGTGCGTGTGTGCGTGGTGTGTGTGTGTGTGTGTGTGTGTGTGTGATTGTTTGAGAGATATAGAGATTGTTCTGTCTGTCTGTCTGTCTGTCTGTCTGAAGGGGGGGAGAGAGATGAGAGAGAGGAGAGAGAGAGAGAGAGAGATCGAGAGTGAGAGAGAGAGAGAGAGAGAGAAGAGAGAGAGGTGAGGGAGTTGAGGGTAGGGGGGAGATTTAAGCTGCTGAAACATGAAAAAGTAACAAAAGTGTAAAACCTCAGTCAAAGACAAAGTCAAGGAGAAGTGTAAAACACACAACGAATGGTCAAGCTTTTCCATATAAGTGTGTGTAGATGGCGAGCGTGCTTCGTGCGTGTGTGTGGTGTGTGTGTGTGTGTGTGTGTGTGTGAGTGTGATGTGTGTGTGTGTGTGTGTGTGTGTGCGCGCGCGCGCTCGTGCGCGTGCGGTTTTGCTGCACGGGCATTACCATACACGTTGTGTATGATGCTGTATGCTGGGGACATTCAGACCACCACACACACACACACACAGACACACACACACACACACACACACACACAACAAACACCACACACACACACACACACAGACACTCACACACACACACACACACACACACACACACACAGGACAACACACACAACACACACACACACACACACACACACACACACACACACACACACACACACCTACTCATATTCGGATACAACTGGAGGCGAGCTAAAACACAGAAGATGCACGTTACAGCACTAAACTTGATTAATGATTCATTCCCATCGTGTATTTGAAAGCTAATGACAAACCTCTCTCTCTCTCTCTCTCTCTCTCTCTCTCTCTCTCTCTCTCTCTCTCTCTCTCTCTCTCTTCTCTCTCTCTTTCTCATCTCTCTCTCTCTCTTCTCTCTCTCTCTCTCTCTCTCTCTCTCTCTCTCCCCCTCTCTCTCTCTTCATAAATGAATATTCCGGGATACATGTACATGAAACTTTTACAAAAAATGCCACCAGTTCCCTATAAAAAACAAAAACTCCCCCCTCCAAAAATCCTCAGCTCTCTGGTAAGAGAGCCAAGCCTGACAGGCTGAATTGCAGACTGGATTTACTATAGTCCTCTGCCCTTCTTCACCATGAGCTTGCCTTAGCCTCTCCCCCCACCCTTCCTCTTTGGACCTTCGCCATCACCTGCCTGTCTTTGATTCGCATCTTCTATGTCCTTCCCGCCACCCATACCCACCCCACCCCTCCTGCCCCCCCGCCCCACTCCCCGCCTGTTCCCTCCCCTTTTTTTTTTTCCCGCCACTGTCTGTGTCCTCCTCCCCACCCTCCCCTTCTCTTCCCTTCAAGCCACTGTGTTTTTCCCCATCCGCCCCTGCTCTTCCCTTCCGGTCGTTGTTTGGAAAGTCAGCGGGAGACAGAGTTCCACCTGCTCATGGGTCATATCTCAGTTGTTTCCCTGATCGCTTCAAATTCCCACATCGCATCGCTTCGCCCCCCCCCCCTCCCCCCACTCTCCTCACACACCCCCCCCCCCCCCCCCCCCCCCCCATGTTCCCCCCCTTCACAACACGACTGTCTGGGCACCACACTGAGTCCGTTTGATGTGCCCACGGTTGCCGATGCATCGCCATGGTAATGTGGAGAAGGTTCATGATGAACACGGTGGACCTGATAAGGGGCAGACAGAACAGACAGACAGAAAAAAAACCAACAGACGACAGCAGGCAGCAGACAGACTCAGACCAGACAGACAGACTGAAAGACTGACAGCGGGATGTAGAGATGCCATCAACTTCACGCTATGCTGAAAGCTGACACTTGTTGCGTGATGGCGCGGGCCTGCAGGCGCACACAAGATAGAATTTTAATGCGCCAAGGCCTTTGCATAAGGATTCGAAAATTATAGACTGGCTCCTTCATGTGGCCATCAAGGGACAGCCAGGTGGTTCCAAGCGACAGATTATTGGAAAGGGGGAAACGGGCACTTGTTGTGCTCTGACAGTTGGCACAGGAGATTCAACGGGCTGACTGCAAAAACGTATGGATGTGTCAACTAAGGGGAAAGGTCAGGGCAGTAGATAGATTGTTTGTGATTTCATCTGTGAAGATCCCTACAAAGTAGGGAATTAAATTGGTATAGTGAGTTGTCGTTCTGTTGATCAGTGGTTAGGTTATCATTCAATGCTGGCCTCAATAAACTTAATGGTGGGTTAGAGCGCCGGACTAGTAATCCTAGGGTTTTGGGTTCGAATCTCCGCCGGTAGCCGTTTTCGGTATAGGGGAAATTTTCCTCGAGTTAGTTAACATTGGTTTCCTGACTCCCATTTCCCTACAGTCCTTCGAATGGGACTATAAACCGAGGTTCCGTGTGTGAACGCACGCATAAACATCTTGCAAAACGTAAAATCCCATTACCAAACTTTCGGAGAGGAGGCCAGTTTGGCCGTTGGTATGGATGACAACGTTACACTAGCATGCACTTCCCGAGTTGGAGCATGGCTGCCTTAAGGCGAGGATTAAAAAAAACACACGGTCATATCACATAAACAACACTCCCTTTGTTTGAGCAGATGGGTTTAGTACTTGCTGTTATACAGGGAGTGTCCACAGGAGTATCAGCCTGGTCGCCAGAGGAAGAAGAATCTTATGGTAGGCCTCAAAACGTTGACATGGATTATACCGTGTTTTAGTGCCAAATTCATAATGTGTGGCGTGCGGCCTAAAAGGCTTAATGGATCTACGTGTTTCAGTGCACAATCGAACAATGACATGATTATACAGTGTTTCAGAGCACAATCCTGACAATGACAGGATTTACAGTGTTTCCCCCCAGTGCACAATACTAACCAGGACATGTTTATACAGTGTTTCAGTGCACAATTCCGATCTATGACATGGTTTATACAGTGTTTCTGTAACGCACGAAACTGACACAGGTCGCCTCGGTGACAATTGGGGAGTGTGATCCCGTCCAGTGCAGGTCGGCAGTGACCGTGAAGTGCGTGATTCCTGCCGGAATTTTGCTTAACCTGTTAAACTCTTGGAGGGGGGAGGAGGAGAGTGTCAAGCTCGTCGGAATAGTGAGGTTTTACGTGTGTAAACAAACGCTCGTGAAACCGGTGTTCTTCGATGTGTATGGGGAATTCGTGGAATGTGAGTGCTGTATTGTGGAGTTTCCGAGGGTGAACTCGGAGTGTCGTGGTGGAGAGAAACAGGAAAAGGCGGCACAGACTCACTTGCTACTCACCAACATTTTTGGGCGAAAGTGGCCTAAGCCGCTTTTCTTGTGTTCTCTGAAAGTAACAAAAATAACGACCCTACAAACACAAATATACTGTGTAGGGTTATCTGTTTTCAATACTATTTTACTAAAGTTTTCTTAGAGGACGTAGGGGGAAAGTATCTGGGAACCCTGAAATCACATCCCCATTGAGTAAAGTAACGTAGGGGAAAACTTGCAGTAACTGGAACGCGCCTTTGGTAGCCTTTATTTGCTAGGTGACGGCCCTACCTAAGGACTCTACACTACTCGATTAACGTACCGCGTGTTGACTGGGCATGACATTTTGAACAATCGCCATCTTATTTATTTAAGTGCAGAGGCTTTACTACGCAGCTCTGCCTGTCATTTATTGCTGGTGTTGAGTTGTAAGTGGGAGCTGTGTTGTTCTGGAGACTTTCAAAACTTTGGTTTGGATTGAGCCAACTGTATTGTGTGGACATATTTTTGCTGTGTGCGTGTTTAATATTTAATATTTTGAAAAAATTATATATTGTAGATAAATAAACATACAATTTTTTTAACATAATAAATTAGCAAAACCCCCCTCCCTGAGCATGGCCGACTGATGATTTAATTTTATTTGCAGGCGTCACTTTGTGTTCGACCATGCTCAGGGGGAAACCCCAGGAGTTATGTTTGCCCTGGATTTTTTGGGTGGTGGTGGCTGGCTCTGTTCTGGAATGGCTGGCTTTCTAAATATGTTGTTTGTTATTTGTTTATTTTTTTTTGGAATGGGGGGGTTCCCATTAAGTCATCAAGAGACTACAAAACATAGCTAGCATTTAGGCCCTAAAAAACGTCCTGCAGTGGTTACTGTCATACCTCATTGAGCTGCACATGATTTGTTTTAATCGGATACATACAACAGACTATGGTATTCCGTTCTGACATTAACAGGACATCTTTGTTGGCAGACAGTGTGTCTTTAAGAATTCATGACAGTCAATCTGTTTTACTGAGCTTCCGTCACTTGGACTTTGACCTTGTGAAAATCAGATTAATCTAGGTGTGGTGCAAGGGAGGAGAAAACACACGCTGGATGCCTTGTTCAACGTTACCTCCTTTGCCAGAAGTATTCAACGATTTTGCAGACGGTAACTGTGGGAAATAGGTTTAACTGGAAAGACTACACACCCTAAGTGTTTTGCCTTGGCAGGGGATTTCGGGTGAATACAGCTTGCTGAAGGTCAGATTCTCTCCCTCTCTCTCTCTTCTCTCTCTCTCTTTTCTCTCTCTCATCTCTCTCTCTCTCCTCTCTCTCTCTTTTTGAGGGCATGGTGTGAAAAAGCTGTAAGCTTATCCATTTTCCCCTCAATAAAAATATTCGTATCGTATAATAATAATAATAATAATAATATAATAATAAAAATAATAATAAATCGAGAATATAGCGCTCTTCGATGAAAAGGAAGACTCATCCTCAGAGCGCTTTACAATACAGGAAAAATATAAGTTTCCATTAACATTGCACAATATTGGGAAAAAGGCATCAAAACAATAGGTCACAAAGCAAGCACTAAAAACAGATGCACAAGCCACATCCCCCTCCCACTCTATCCCCCCCCCCCACACACACACACACCGCCACCCCACACACAGGACTTATATGAACAACGCTCGACAAGAATTTGGGAATAGAAGAAAAGAACAACCCCCATCCCCCCCCCCACCCCCACCGCCCCCAATTTCGTGAACACTACACGGGGTACAATATAAAACATGCAGAAGGAGCACCCACACCCACACACACACCACACAACACACAACACACTCACAAAGGGCCAAACTCAACACGAAGCAAACAAAAACACACGCGCGTAAACGCACTCACACGAACCAACACAGCAAAAGCACACAAGCATTCAGGCACGGAAGCGGCGCGTGCAATACAAGAGGCGAAAGGTTGGAGAATGCATGGGAAACAGCATTAAACCTCGTACGCTATGGAAGAATGACAAAAAAGACTTCTGAAAGAGATGCGTTTTTGAGACAGATTTTTGAACGCAGAGAGTGTCTGTGAGAGCGGGAGCTGGGAGGGGAGGGAGTACCAGACAAGGGGGCTTGATAACTGAAAGAAACGTTGGCCACAAGGATTTTCAGTTTCATTGCGGGAAGCTGAGGAAGTTTGTCAACTCGCTAGAGCGGAAGAGAGTGCGATGAGGGTCTTGATAAGTGAAATGTGTGTTGGAAAGATAACCAGGCAATGTTTCATCAAAGGTGTCGGAAGGCAAGTGTAGCGAAGTTCTATACTGAATGAGCGCATGAATGGAAGCCAATGTAGTCTAACTAACAGAGGTGTAGTGTGGGTCCTTTTGGACATTTGGAAAAACAAGTCTGGCCTGCGTTGTTTTGTATCGTTAAGTCGGTTTCATATTCGACCAGTGGGAAAAGACAGCAAGAATACTGTTAAAGTTAGTCGAGTTTGACATGATGAAGGGAACAGGTAAGTTGGGCAGTCCCATTTCTGTGTAAGATATGAGCGAATTGAGCCCGATCTTTCTCAAAGCCAAATAGGCCCTGAACGACACAGGGACCGATTCTGGACAATCATGGACAGCGCGTAACTATCCAAATGGACACCCTGATCACCTCACGCTGTCTTCAAAGGGAATTTTGTTTGGATTCAGCTTGAATAGATTTTTCAGAAATGCGATCCAAAACAAACGAATATACCGTATTCATATTTCGTATTCTCTCTCTCTCTCTCTCTATCTCTCTCTCTCTCTCTCTCGCTCTCTCTCCTCTCTCTCTCTCTCTCTTCTCTCTCTACCTCTCTCTCTCTCTCTCTCTCTCTCTCTCTCTCTTCTCTCTCTCTCCTCTCTTCTCTCTCTCTCTCTGCGTGCAGCGTCTTTCAGTGCATTTTCTTAAGAGGTTCTTTATTTGTAGAGAACAGGAAAGGCGGCTTCAGACTCACTGCTGCTTTCCACCACATTTTTGGGCGAAAGTGGCCTTAAAGCCCGCCTATTCATTGTTTCTATGACAAGCTAATCCAAAAAATAACGACACTACAAAACAAATTTACTGTGTAGTGGTTATCTTTTTCAATACTAATTTACTAAAGTTTTCATAGAGGAACGTAGGGGAAAAAGTTATATGGGACTGAAAAACATCCCCATAGAGTAACAGTAAGGGAAAAACTAGCAGTATATGAACGCGCCTACGTAAGCCTTTAATTGCTAGTTGGACGGCCTCCTACCTATGGGACCTCTACACTATCCGATTACGTACCGCGTGACTGGGCATGCATTTTGAACTATCGCCAGTCTTATTTAAATTAAGTGCAGGGCTTACAACGCAGCTCTGCCTCGTAATTCTATGCTGGTTGTTGAGTTGTAAAGTGGGATGTGTTTTCTGGAGGGACTTTAACTTTTGGTTTGGATTGGGACAACTGTATTGTGTGGAAAATATTTTGCTGTGTGCGTGTAATATTTAATATTTTTTGAATAATTATATATATTGTAGATAAATAAAAATACAAATTTTTTTAACATAAAAAATAGCAAAAACCCCCTCCCTGTGCATGGCGACTGTTGATTTAATTTTTATGTGCAGGCGTCACTTTGTGTCGACCCATGCCTTCAGGGGGAGGGAAAACCCAGGAGTATGTTTGCCCTTGGGATTTTTTTTGGGTGGTGTGGCTGGCCTCTGGTCTGAATTGGCTGGCTTCTGGTCTGGTTTGGATGGGGTGAAATTGGCCCCCGACTCTGGATGGGTGAACTTGACCCCCAAGACTCTGGTCTCACTCGAACTCGAAACTGTGTGACCAACTATTGAGGGAAGTGCAGCCCTGAACTCAGCAACCCTCCCCCCCCCACAACTCGAAATGTGTGACGCCTGCGTTGGCCAACGACCACCAATAGCGAGTAGTTGATTCTTATATTTAAGCTTACCTTTTGGTGGTGGTGCAATTCCACGTGTACAGGAGACCAATCCATTACTAC
>CM031623.1:25109714-25128888 GCA_018398815.1 Conus ventricosus
TATAAGATAAAAAAAATAAGAGAGAGAGAGAGAGAGAGAGAGAGAGAGAGAGAGAGAGAGAGAGAGAGAAGAGAGAGAGAGAGAGAGATTTTTGTGTACGCCTAATGGTTGGCGTGCCAACCCATTAATATCATTGCGTTTGTTATATATGTTTGTCTGATGGCTCAGGCAGCATAAAAAAAAAAAAGTGTTGTTCTGTTGCCTGGCTGTCAATGTCCGGGTGAGTGGGTGTGTGTATGTGAATTAGAAAAGTCGTGCATTCATCCGTAATTTCTGAGTGAGAGTCAGACAGTCAGACACCTGCAGACACACCCATACCATCCGTAACAACTGGAAAGAAACAGACGTTTCGTTTACCCATTGGAAAACTTAAAGAGAACTAGGGATTTGTGAACCCACAATGGTTTGTCGTTTATAAAATGCAAACTGGTCATCTGTACGACCTGAAAAAGAAGTTTGTGAAATGGGCGAATGAATGAGGTCATTGTGACTTAGACTTTGCGAGAACAGTATTACCACTTCGTATGAAAGGGGTGTCTTGTTTGATAATGTATGGGAAAGGGGAAAAAAGAGGAAAAAAATATTAATCCCCACCTCGCAAAAGGCAGTGAGGCGCAAATAGAATCTCATATTGCATTCTGGTTTGTTACATGGAAAGAAAGGAGTCAGATGTGTGGTGAGTGTGGGGACATGATTGTCTCTGTGTGCATGAAGACCGCTGTGTGACAGTTTGTTATTCTTATTTCTTTGTTTCCTTGTCCACCTTTCTCTTATTCCAAGATAACCACCTTTGGGAAGAGCATGGTATTCGCCTTATCTATATTTACTTCTAGCAGGAATCTGTCAGCATCTTTTTCGGGTTGTTCAGCTGAGTCTGCAAACTTTCAACAGTATCTCATAGCAAAATCATATCACCTGTAAAAAGAAAGAAAGAAAAAAACAAAACAAAACAAAACAAAACAAAACCCTAAAGACTATGTACCATCTGGACTCTGTGCTTCCATGTCCTGATTAATTCTACAGCAAATCTATTGACAAAAAAGGATAACATGATTAAAGCTAAGTACACGTCCTCGTTTTACGCCTCTCGGACGATAAAGGATCAGAATATCAGTGTGTATCTCTCAAACATGCAATGACTGACTCGTAAAGTTCTCGAAGTGCTTTATACAATTTACAAAATAAATCAAATCAACATGACAACTCTTCTTGAAGAGACTTTTTCCATTCAAATGTAGAGAACGTTATCAATATTTTATGCATGCCGGTGTAACGAAAAGTTTTAACTCCCCGAATGGTTTAACTCCCAGGGAGTTAAACTGTTCATTTGTAAATTTTAACTCCCTGGGAGTTAAACTAGAATATAAAAAACGAACTCCCTCTGTGTTCCAGTTTGACTCCAGGGAGTTATTCTGACATACCACCAGAATGACTCCCACCCACCATCCACTCCCCGCACCTCGCTACCACCCATGCGTCCTATATATTTTCGAAATGTGTGTGTGGTGTGTGTTGTGTGTGTGTGTGTGTGTGTGTGTGTGTGTGTGTGTGGTGGTGTGTGTGTGTGTTCTTACACTAATTTGCCAGATCAAGACTTGTCAGGTAGAATTATTCCCTTCGATATTATTGGTTTCTGTGAATTAGTCACGTGTCCTGAATTATATTGAAAAATGTGTGTTTTTCTGATTGGCTGGCCGACTCATGTTTAGCTTGGCACAAGCACATCACCACACCTGTGACGAGTCCTTGACAACTTCATCAGATCGGCCCCCAAGCAGCCACCCTCTTTACAAATTGTACAATAACAGGCCCCAAACACAAAAATTTTCTAATCTATCCCAACCCTTTTTCCTCCTTCCTTCTCTCCCCAGATGTATCGAGTCAATAAAACCCAAAATTACGTCACGTCGCGACAAACTCGTCATTCTCTCCCCCCGTCCTTACCCTCTCACACCCCCCCCCCCCTCACTTCCCAATTTGGATGCATGACAATGAAAATTTGATCTTTTTTTTTCCATTTCTACACCATTTGATGTAAGGGGCCTACACTTATGGTGACTGTTTAATAGTCGCATAGATTCCATCAGAGAGAAGAGAGAGAGAGAGAGAGAGAGAGAGAGAGAGAGAGAGAGAGAGAGAGAGAGAGAGAGAGAGAGAGAGAGATAGAGAGAGAGAGAGAGAGAGAGAAAAGAGAGAGAGAAAAGAGAGAGAGAGAGAGAGAAAAGAGAGAACGCCAAATACTGAAGGTACTGTATTTCTACCAAACATCAAACCTTAAATCATTATAAAACAGATTTTTGCATACAAATTAATAAAAAAAAGGCAAAATAAAAATCAAGGACATGCATAATGAGCACATGAACATGTACACGGACATTTCCTTTCCCTATGATGATGATCACGAACATTAAATCCTCTTCTCCCATTCTCTTATAGAAAGACATCTGGGAAAGTGGATGGGGAGTCATCTTAGTCATGGGTCAGATTACCCCCCCCCCCCCCCCTCTCGTTACAAAGTAACTCCCTGTGAGTCAGAAAACACGGGTACAAAATTAACTCCCAGGGGGGGGATTCTAAACTGTGAAAACCTGACTCCCCTTAGTGGGCGGGGAGTTAAACTTTTACACTCGGTTTATCTCCTGGAGTTAATCTGAAACTAACTCTCAGGGGTCATTCTGTTACAGGGTGGGAGTTAATCTGATATATGTACAGAATGACCCCCCCCCCCCCCCCCCCGCTTAATGTTTCAAGAATTTGTTGAGACTTGTACAAAAAAGATTTTAGAACATTTTGAAGTTTTACTGAGTTGTTATTTTGGGTACAGTGGGAGTCATTCTATTTTAACTCCCGGGGAGTTAAAATTTACATATACTTTAACTTCCTGGAGTTAAACCATTCGGGGAGTTAAAACTTTTCGTTAAACCGAAAACTCTTTCTGAAGGGCATTCCATTACAGAACTCAAGTCATCTGTTACTAACGTTTTTTTTGAAAAGGGGAAATTTCCACTTCATTTCGACAAAACTTCATTTTTCAAGCAGACATAGGACACAATTAACCTCTCTCAGAATATGTTGTATGTTATTAAAACCGAAGGTGACAGACACAATGAAGGTGCATAATGACATTATGATATCATATTCAATGCAATGCAGCGGGGTGGTAAATGTGCAAACATGCAAACTGGTTGTCAGATGAGACAGTTACCTGGAGCGTACTTGATACTGCTCCACGATATCATCGACCTTCAGTAACCACAAAAGCAACTCGGATTATTATAATCACATTTCAACCGTTTTTTTCGTTGACTAAAATATGTTGCTTTTTTTTGTTTATTATTTTTTTTGGAATGGGCGTTGCCATTAAGTCCCCAAGAGACTGCAAAAATAGCTAGCATTCTAGCCTCAAAAAGTCCTGCGGTGGTTACTGTCATCAACCTCATTGAGCTGCACATGATTTGTTTTAATCGGGATACATACAACAGACTATGGAAATTCCGTTCTGACATTAACGGGACATCTTTGTTGGCAGACAGTGTGTCTTTAAGAATTCATTACAGTCAATCTTTTTTACTGACTTTCCGTCACTTGGACATTAAACCTTGTTGAAAACAGATTAATCTAGGTGTGGTCCAAAGGGAGGAGAACAACACACGCTGGATTCCTTGTTCACGATACCTCCTTTGCCAGAAGTACTCAATGATGTGCAGATGGTAACGTGGGAAATAGGTTAACGGAAAGACTAAACACACCCTGAGTGTCATGCCGTTTGGCAGGGTTGGGATGATATACGCTTGCTGACGGTCAGATTCTCTCTCTCTCTCTCTCTCTCTCCTCCCTCACTCTCTCTCTCTCTCTCTCCTCTCTCTCTCTCTCTCTCTCTCTCTCTTTCTGCGTGCATGCGTTTTCAGTGCATTTTCTAGAGGTTTTATTTTTTTTTAATGAAATAATTGTTAAGTTTCCAAAAATTTGTCAAGTCATCTGGGGGCAAAACTAGCAGTGCAAAAAACAACAACAAAACCATTCACATGACTGAAGGTTAGAAATGTTTTAAACGTTGATTGTTCCGGTATGAAGTGTGTGTGTGTGTAAGTTGTGTATGTGGTGGTGTGTGTGTGTGATTAGTAATGTTGGGGGGACTTCTCACGCCTCAAAACCGAGAAAAGCCACCGGAGCAGCCCATGACGACAGCGCCTTAGGACGAATCACATGATCGAGATGCTCGGGAGACATCGTGACATCCATGGGACGTCCCTATTCATAGACCCTACGGCGATTGCATCACGAGGGTGCAATCAGCTGTAAAGAAAAATGTAAACAACCAAACAAATGACAGACTGTTAAGCGACTCGTGTTGGGTTAGGGCGTCTCTAAAGGGGTGACATCACATGATGAAAAAGACAGTCAGTTCCCTTGAAAGGCCCGAACTGTACCTATTGAACCCATACTAGCTGAGCAGATGACTCTTTAAACCGTTTCATTCCAGTTAAAATGAGATTTGGGGTTAATAGGTGCTTTGTTTGTTTATTATTTATTCACACCGTCTTTCAAGGGAAAACCCAAAACAAACAAAAACCAACACGGGCTCACTTGAACTGTACTGGCTAAACCCATAATAGCTGATCATCAGTGATTTTCACAGTGCTATGAAAGTTCTTAGGGGCGAAGCGTATGACACAAGAGGGTCGTGAATGCATCACGAGATCGATGTGGCCGTTAAGAAACGCCTTAAGCGTTTGAAAGCACATGCACCTAATTTATTCGTCTGTCTGTCAACTTTTTAAAAAAATCTGAATTTTTTTTTAAACCATTGAACCCTAAATTTGGGATCTGGAAGGTCGTTTTTTTGCGTCAAAAAAAACAAAAAAAAAATCATGTTGCATCAAGCATCATGATATTACTGTAAATGACATTGTTTCCCCCTCCGCGATCGTCGGGGTTATAAAACGACTAAATTTTAAAGCAAAAAGTAATTTTTAACTTTAGTCATCTTACAGAACGAAGGACCACCCAGAAACACCACGAGAGGTGAGGATTTTTCCCAAAAAATAATGGATTAAACAGCACACTCGATACAAGAAAAAAAAGAAAACGACTATGAACACTCAAAAGACCACAATCACGTTGGAACGCATCATTCAATAAAAGAAACTCCCGGGGAGGGTCAATAAAACAAAAAATCAATACAGC
This sequence comes from Conus ventricosus, assembly GCA_018398815.1. NCBI lineage: Eukaryota > Metazoa > Mollusca > Gastropoda > Neogastropoda > Conidae > Conus > Conus ventricosus. Next base: position 25,114,902 of record CM031623.1, read on the forward strand.
CGTAGGAAAAGTTTGTGACACCGTCAGAAGAGAGAACTCGTTTAATATAAAAAAAGGAAAGAGAATTGGGGGTTTGAGCGTACGAAAAATATACATTTCCGTCCGTTCTGAACCCTATGTTTTTTCCACTCCCACTCTCTCCCGTTTGAAGAACCTTTTGGTGGGTTTCTTTGGTGAAGGCGTTGTGTTTTTTACTCAACCCTTTACAGCTGAGTTGGTTTGGTCTTTCCCAGAACAGAAATAGTTTTAGAACAGACCCCCACGAAAAAATCTCCCGTGTATTCGACTTTGAACAAGCCGGTGTCCGTTTGTCATATTTGGCACGGGCCAGGCAATGGGCGCACTGTTTGACATCCCACGCCCCCTCGGTCGTACCCACTTTGAAAGAGTGAAGCGTGTCGTTGACAACTTGACTCGGAAACCACCGATGGTACTCAACGAAAAACTGCTGTCGCAGGGAGGTCGTACGACTTGGTCCAACCTTCGACGACTGAGTGCCATGTACAGCGAATCCGTACCATCTCCAAAAGTTAAAATCTGATCTGTCGACAAATTTGTCCAAACAATCATAATAAAACACAACATTCGCAACTGGCATTTGGTAGACAAATAACCAGTCTGGATCGGGAGTGCCCAGTTGATCTTTTTTTTGTGCTCATTCCCACTTTTACAACACCGCCATCTAGCTCATAATTTTTTAAAACCGACCTTCAATGACAAATTTTGGGGCTGATGTGCATGAGTTAGCAGTTGACCCCATACAAATCAATATATCGTGGGTTTTAGCTGTTCAAGGGACGCAATCCCTTGAAGATAGCGGGTTAGGTTGGGTGCTTCACCCATAGCAAGGTAAATTCCGGCAGTGACAAAGGGAAAGCAACCGTCTCGGGTCTTACTTTCCTTTTACCGAAAGTGTAACAAATTTACCCACGTTTGACACATTTTTTCCCGTCATTATCGTGGGGACCGATCAATAAAAATTAAATAAAGGGGAGGTTAGAGAGGGTTTGTACCTGACGTTTAAATACTGCCTCATACAACGAAACACAAAGGTTTTTATTCACCCTTGGCTAGCGGGGGCATTACCCCAAAAAACGATGACACATTTTTTTCTCCCCCATCAATCTAGGAGTGGTCCGTTAAGCTTCACATATTGCCCCATATAACAAATTCACCATGTTCACTGGTTTGTGGGGGTTCAAAACGGGGATCGAGACAGAGACAGAAAAATACACTAAACACAGACAGACAGACCGACGGACAGAGACACAGACAGACAATAAGAAAAAGAAAAGAGGAGCAGAAGAAGAAGAAGAAGTAATAAAGAAAAAGGAGAATCATTACAAGTTACTGTATTAAGAATTATTTGCATTTTTGAAATCGAACAAAAGAAAAATTTAGAAAGAGAGGGTGTTAGTTATCGCCAATGGCTTTGGGACAAACAAAGCACATGACAAGACACGATGCATTTAAAACCTCTTGGTTTTCTTCAGGCAAAACAAAATAAATCACATTTAACATTAGACAGTAAAAACAAAGAACAAAAATGTCTCATCTGTTTTTGACCATGTAGTGGGAGAAACCGAAACAAAGAGTTATATCAACCCATCAAATTCTAAATCTTCACTGAATAATTTTCAGGGATTTTTTTAAAGCTCCTTTTCCACACAACGTAATAAACGCTCTGGTCCTGACCTTAATTAATAAACAACAAAAAAAGAAATGCTACTAATGAGTTATTTATCACAATTATTATTTCAGCAACAGACATTTTGCAGAAATGGATACAGTTCAACATGGGTCTTATCAGTAACGTTGCTCCTTAAAAAAAAAGCACTGACTGATGAAATTTTAAATCAAAACGTTTTTAAACCTTCATTCACAGTTATTGTAAAGGGTTTTATGAAGGTAAGTCCTTACCGAGAGATACACATTTAAGGGAAACCTTCCATCACGAAATGAGTCCTTATCACCGAACAGTTGTTTGGGATTTTTATATGATCTAAAAACACTTTTTACGCTCGTTTTTTTGGAGAAAACCACATACAAAATAGATGGTTAGTTTGAATACGGGGTTAAAACGGTACACTCTAAGCGACCCTTTTGTTTAAAAATGAGGGAATCTGAATACATTGGATAACTGTTTAGACAAGGCAAGTATAGTTGACACAGTTTAAATGCCCAAAAACGTGAGCTTTTGAACGATGTGTGCCCACTTGTTAGTCCATTGTAAACGCAGAGGGAACCGGATTGTCGTGAATTTCTCTTGTGGACATTTTTTCTGAGTCAGTCATTAATATATTTTTTGTTAGCGCTGTGACCATTCATAACTGAGTATATAACACCAAATCGCAGAAGAAAAAGGGGGGTTAACCTGATATGATTGGTCAGGGTTTTATGATTTTATGTCTTTAGCTGGGAGGTACAAACATTAAAATGAGATGAGGTGATGCTACATGACGTGATGTCCTTACCCTGGCGTACAACCTTAGATGACATGTGTTTTGTGGAAGTTTTAATCGAGAAAACTTTCTTTTTATTTCTTTGGTAACAGATTATGGAGACTAAAAAACCATGTCTGTGAGGCTGTCACGCATCTTTTCCAGAAGAAATAAACCTTTCAAAAGACATTGAAAATCTTACATATTTTAGACACATCTCATATTTGCAACGTTTCCATGAAAATGTCGTAAAAAAAAAAAAAATTTCGTTTATATTTAATATCTCACGACAACAAACGGCTGCGAAATGGGGAAAAAAAAAAACATAAAGAAAGATTGAAGAAGAAAACGGAGAAAGAAAAGAGCAGGAAAAAAAAAAAAAGGAAATTTTTATCACAGTCTGTTGGGTAAAACAAAAACGACGAATAGATCTGAGGGTGGTGGTGATTTCATTCAAGATGATATTGCTCCCAAAATCCGCAGATTATACGCCGACAGTTGGAGCACCATTCGCTCTCATTCTTTTGAGGGCAAGAAATGAACGCATGTTTAACATCCGCTGGGAGCATCAGGGAAGACCGCACTGAACGACCGTCTCAACGCAAAGCAAACGATTAAAATCATCCTCACCCACACAGAGACAACGATGCCCATCGTTCTTTCATGCATCCAGAAACAACGTCCGATTCATGGACACCCTCGTCTGATCAACAACAACAAGATATCGAGAGGTTCCTGAAGACATTAACGACCAGGATGTCTGGGAACCCACCCAGACAGCAACATCCTGACTCAAAGTAGATGGTCCATTCTATCGCCTCAACCAGCTTCTGTATCATCCTTCTCCCGGACTACCCCACTGGCTGCTGCGATCGTCCTCCATCTGATTTCCTCACGACCATCAAGGGCGTCTACCCACTCGTGAAGGACGAAAACCACTCTTTTCTGTACACCGACAACCTGGGTTTTTTTTTATTCGGTGCCTCGCCTTGCATCGAGAAGCGTCACTTAAAGTGTTCAAACACCTACCCAACTTCTCTTTGAAACATGGTATGAGAACACGGGCCAAAAAAAAAAGAAGAGGAGTTCCGGGGCACGACGCTAAACCGACCTGGAAAAGGCCGAAAACATGTTTGGGGTCAAGTTGGATGTTTTCCAGATTGACGAGTCTTCCCTGGTTCCTTTTCGACGGAGCGAAAACGCACACTCCCCCAACACGAGGATCCTCGATTACAAGAATCATTTCTGCTACATCGTGGACCTGGATCAGACCGTCCATCCATGTCCAGCACCACAAGGGGAAGGGTTCAGACGAAGTACCAGACTAACCTACTGAAGAAGAAAAATTGGTTCCCTCGCATTTATTCTAAATCGAAAGGGGTTTGGTGCTGCCTCTATCGTTCAGGCCCCTCCTTTTGATGTAGAAGAAAGAGAAGGCGTTCCTGCGTTGTTGGTAGGTGTACATAGTCCTTCTGTCTATACAGAAACTCTTGATCACTCCCCCTCACTGCCCTCAGACAGGACTCCTTGACCAAACTATTTGTGGCGTTTGCTAAAACCCCTTATACTCAATTGTCAGACACCCCTCTGAAAAGACAGGGTGTCTTTGAGCAAAAGAGCCACGTGCCGTTACCCTTGAACTCAATTTTGAAAAGACTGAAAGTTCTTTTGTCCAATTTTTGTCTTTCCAAGCAGCAGGGAAGAGGGGTCCAATCTGTCCAGATAGTTTGCAGGAAACAAGGGGTTTTGGTGAGCGTCACAAACTTTAGAAGGGAACCATTTTTGTAGTCTCGGTAGAACTGGCGTTCAGCTCGGGTTTGAACAGCTCTCTCCACCCTTCTCCACTCAGGCCATGAACATGGAGTCAGTATCCATTTCACGAGTTGAAAATATGGGGGGGACGAACCTGTCGACACAGGCGAAATAGAACTCAACATCCTGGGTTTGGCGTACTGATAGAGAAGAAGTCGATTTGGTTGGCAGATGCCATCGGATCTTAGCCTTACTCAGCTCTACTTCCACAGTCGTCCACAGACTTTCAGTTTCTTGAAAAAGGGATCGTTTGATCAGCTGCATACATCACCTTCTAAACGTAGCTGACATCCATGAATACATCGTGTTCCCTTCTTTCGAAGGTGCCAACTACATTCCCAGATTTGTACCAATTTGACGCCCAGCGTGAGCCGAGGTACTCTCTGATTCCCTGGGTGGTTTTATTTTTCTTTCTAAGTTCATCCTGGTCTTTCCGTTTACTGGGTTGACGTCAACCCAACGTGTCTGGCGACAGTCGTGCCATGGAACAGACATCCGTGGAATTGGTAGACCATCCGTGTTCGGGTCCCACCTGTCTACCCTGATCTGGAGTCCTCCCATTTGCCTATTCCTTGCGTTGTACTTGTGGGGCGGTTGAGGACGTTTCTTTGTGGATGACCCATTCCAGCCATGCTCCCCCGCCGTCTTCCGTAGACGTCCGTTTTTCGACTTGAAAGTTTTCTTCCCTTGCGTCGACGGACAAGATGTTCCGTGGGGATCTCCTGCATTAGAGCCCACGGATACAAGGGTTGGCGTCGTAGCCTCCAAACCTGGACTGGGTTTTTACCTGGACCCAGTCACCCCTTCTCGTGGTACGTGTAAAAAAAAAATGATTGGATGGCCTCCCACCATTTCCTTCACAGCAACTCGGGAGACTTTTGTTTTTGTCGTTGACCAGAGAGAAACAGACATCGGGGAAGCCGTCTTGAACAGGGACCTCAACGTCAGTCCAGGATCCAGAGGGGATCCTTTAGCATGTCCAATCCCAGAACGGAGTACAGACGTGTCTGCTTTCCGGGCCTCCAGGAAGGGGATGACGTCAAGGTTGTTGTACCACACTAAAAATCCCTCAAGCCGTCATGCCATTCTCTTTCCCAAACCGGGCAGAAACGTAGTCTTCCTCGCTGATAGAATCGTTTCAGGGAGCTGAAGAACGCCTCTCGTGGAGGAAGAACAACGTCGTCCAGTTTGTCCCCGCTCAGTGATGTACTCGTATGGAAGAAGCCCTCGCGTTCCTGTACCTCGAAAGCGGGCAAGTATTTGGAATAGGGGTATCCAGGAGCGATGTAACAGGTGATGTCCAAGAATTTCAACTTCTTTGTGCTGAAGCATTGTACTGTTGTTGTTTTTCACCAAAAATTAATGTGAAGGGGGCCGACTCTTCTTCTTCACTGACGACCCATCTCTGAAGAAATAAGGTTGATAGATTGAGGTCGTAGTTCGAAAATGTTGAAGCCTACCACGGGCAACTCTCAAGATAGGCGTCCAAGCAGTCCCTCGGCTCGCGAGGCGACTCAGTTGATCGTAACGGTGGAGAAATCTTCTTTTGTTGTTGAGAGATCGAAAGCCTTGTCGGATAACCTCCTCCATGCTTCTCCTTCTTTTCTGCTCCTTCCCTTCTCCTTTCATTATTGTCTTCTGTGTCTCGTCCGTCGTCTATCGTCTGTGTTTAGGGGTATTTTTTTGTCTCTGTCTCGATCACACAGCCGAAACCACCTGAGACGGGGAGCACACCATGCCCCAAATTTACCTTGTGGTGTGCCTCCCCCGTCTCAAGGTGGTTTCGGCTGTGTGATCGAGACAGAGACAGAAAATACACATAACACAGACAGAATAGACAGACGGACAGAACACAGACAGACAATAATGAAAAGGAGAAGGAGAAGGAGGGAGAAGAAGAAGAAGAAGAAGCATGGGGGGGTTATCCGACAAGGCGTTCGATCTCCTCAACAACAAAAGAAGATTTCTCCACCGTCTACGATCAACTGAGTCGCCTCGACGAGCAAGGGACTGCTTGGACGCCTATCTTCGAGAGTTGCCCGTGGTAGGCTTCAACAGTTCGAACTACGACCTCAAACTCATCAAACCTTTTTTCTTCCAGAGATGGGTCGTCAGTGAAGAAGAAAGTCGGGTCCCCTTCACATTAATTTTTCTGGAAGAACAACAACCAGTACAAATGCTTCAGCACAAAGAAGTTGAAATTCTTGGACATCACCTGTTACATCGCTCCTGGATACTCCTATTCCAAATACTTGACCGCTTTCGAGGTACAGGAACGCGAGGGCTTCTTTCCCCTACGAGTACATCACTGAGCTGGACAAACTGGACGACGTTGTTCTTCCTCCCGAAGGCTTCTTCAGCCCCTGAAAACGATTCTATCAGCGAGGAAGACTACGTTTACTGCCAACGAGTTTGGGAAGAGAATGGCATGACGGCTCTGGGGGGATTCTTTGTGTGGTACAACAACCTTGACGTCAACCCTCCTGGAGGCCCCGGGAAAAGCAGACACTCTGTACTCCGTTCTGGGAGGCATGCTGAAGGGTGCCATCTGGGCCCCGGACTGACGTGAGGTACCTGTTCAAGACGCTTCCCCAATGTCGTTTCCCCTCTGGTCAACGACAAAAACAAAAGATCTCCACGAGTTGCTGTGCAAGGAAATGTGGGAGGGCCATCCATCATTTTTTTACACGTACCACGAGAAGGATGACTCGTCCCAGGTAAAAAGCAGTCCAGTGTTTTGGAAGGCTACGACGCCAACGCCTTGTATCCTGGGCTCTAATGCAGGAATGCCCACGGAACATCTTGTTTCCCTCGACGCAAGGGAAGCAACTTTCAAGTCAGAAAAAAGGACGTCTACGGAAAGACGGGGAGAGCAAAGGCGGAAAGGGTCACCACAAAGAAAACGTCCTCAACCGCCACAAGTAACAACAGCAAGGAATAGGCACTGGAGGAAATCCAGATCAGGTAACAGGTAGGACCCAACACAGGATGGTCTACCAATTCCACGATGTCTGTTCCATGACACGACTGTCGCCAGACACGTGGGGTTGACGTCAACCCGTAAACGGAAAGACCATGGATGAACTTAGAAAAAAAAATAAAACCCCCCCAGGACATCAGAGAGTACCTCGGCATCACGCTGGGCGTCAATCTGGTACAAATCTGGGAATGTAGTTGGACCTTCGAAAAGAAGGGGGAAAACAGATGTTTCATGGATGTCACTACGTTTAGAAGGATGATTAGCAAGCTGATCAACGATCCCTTTTTCAAGAAACTGACTAGTCCCGATGGACGACCTGATGGAAGTAGAGCTGAGTAAGGCTAAGATCCGAGGCATCTCCCAACCAAATCGACTTCTTCTCTATCATACGCCAAACCGAGGGTTGAGTTCATTCGCCTGTGTCGACAGTTCGTCCCCCCATATTTTTAACTCCGTGAAATGGATACTGACCCATGTTCATGGCCCCGATGGAGAAGGTTTGGAGAGAGCTGTCAACCAGAGCTGAAACGCCAGTTCTACCAGACTACAAAAACGGGTTTCCCTTTTAAAGCTTTTGACGCTCACCAAACCTCTTCGTTTCCTGCAAACTATCTGGACAGAATTGGGCCCCCTCCCTGCTGCTTGAACGACAAAAATTGGAACAAAAGACTTCAGTCTTTTCAAACTTGAGTTCAAGGGGAACGGCACCGGGCTCTTTTGCTCAAAGACACCCTGTCTTTTTCAGAGGGGTGTCTGACAAAAATTGACTATAAGGGGGTTCAGCAAAACGCCACAATATTGGTCAAGGATCCTGTCTGAGGGCAGTGAGGGAGGAGTGATCAAGAGTTTCGTATAACAGAAGGACTATGTACACCTACCAACAACGCAGGAACCCTTTTCTTTCTTCTACATCAAAAGAGGGGCCTGAACGATAAGGCAGCACCCAAAACCCCCTTTTGATTTAGAATAAATCGAGTAAACCATTTTCCTTTTTCAGTAGGTTAGTCTGGGACTTCGTCTGAACCTTCCCGTTGTGGTGCTGGACATGGAGGACGGTCTGATCCAGGTCCACGATGTAGCAGAAAGATTCTTGTAATCGAGGATCCTCATCGTGTTGGGGGAGGTGCGTTTTCGCTCCGTCGAAAAGGAACCAGGCAAGACTCGCCCAAACTGGAAAACATCCAACTTGACCCCAAACATGTTTCGGCCTTTCCAGTCGGTGAGCGTCGTGCCCAGGAAACCCCCCTTCTTTTTCCTTGGCCCGTTTCTCAACCATGTTCAAAGAGAATTGGTAGGTTTTTAACACTTTAAGTGACGCTTCTCGATGCAAGGGGAGGCACCGAAATAAAAACAACCCCCGGTTGTCGGTGACAGAAAAGAGTGGTTTTCGTCCTTCACGAGTGGGTAGACGCCCTTGATGGTCTGAGGAAATCAAAATGGAGGACGATCGCAGCAGCCAGTGGGTAGTCCGGGAGAAGGGTGATACAGAAGCTGGTTGAGGCGATAGAATGGACCATCTACTTTGAGTCAGGATGTTGCTGTCTGGCGTGTTCCCAGACATCCTGGTCGTTAATGTCTTCCAGGAACCTCTCGATATCTTTTCTGTTTTGATCAGACGAGGAGTGTCCATGAATCGGGCGTGTTTCTGGATGCCCTGAAAGAAACGATAGTCATCGTTGTCTCTGTGTGGGTGAGGATGATTTTTAAATCGTTTGCTTTGCGTTGAGACGGTCGGTTCCATGCGGCTTCCCGGGTGCTCCCAGCGGGTGTTAAACATGCGTTCAGCTTGCCCTCAAAAAAATGAGAGCGGGAAAGGTGCTCCAACTGTCGGCGTATAAATCTGCCGGGTTTCGGGAGCAATATCATCTTGAATGAAATCACCACCACCCCTCAATCTATTCGTCGTCTTTGTTTTTCCCAACAGACTGATGATAAAGTTTCCTTTTTTTTTTCTTCCTGCTCTTTTCTTCTCTCCATTTTCCTTCTTTCAATCTTTCTTTATGTTTTTTTTTCCTCATTTCGCAGCCGTTTGTTGTCCCTGAGATATTTAAAATAAACGAAATTTTTTTTGTTCGACATTTTCATGGGAAACGTTGCAAAATAAAGAGATGTGTCTAAAGGTAGTACAGATTGCACATGTCTTTGCAGGTTTTATTTTTTCTGGATAGATGCGTACAGACCTCACAGACATGGTTTTAGCTCCATAATCGTTACCAAAGAAAAAAAAGAAAGTTTTCCTCGATTAAAACTCATACAGCAAAACACATGTCATCTAAGGTTGTACGCCACGGGTAAGGACATCACCGTCATTAGCATCAAACCCCATCTCATTTAATTTGACCTCCCACTAAAGACATACCATCATAAAACCCTGACCACTCATATCAAGTTTAACCCCCCCTTGTCTTCTGCGATAGCGTGTATAACTCATTTTTGAATGGTCACAGCGCCTAACAAAAAAATATATTAATGACTGACTCCAGAAAAAATGTCCACAAAAGAAATTCACGACAATCCGTGTTCCCTCTGCGTTTTCAATGGACCTAACAAGTGACACACATCGTTCAAAACTCACAGTTGTGACATTAAACTGTCAACTATACTTTCCTTGTCTAAAACAGTTATCCAATGTCATTTAGATCCCTCATTTAATCAAAAGGTCGCTTAGAGTAGTACCGTTTTCTAACCCTGTATCTCAAAACAACCATCTTATTTGTATTGGTTTCTCCAATAAAACGAGCGTAAAAAGTGTTTTTAGATCATATAAAACTCCCAAACAACTGTTCGGGGATAAGAGACTCATTTCGTGATGGAAGGTCACATTAAATGTCGTATCTCTCGGCTAAGGGCATACCTTCATAAAACCTTCACAAAAACTGTGAAATGAAGGTAAGAACGTTTCTGATTTAACTTTCATCAGTCAGTGCTTTTTTTAAGGGGCAAACGTTACATGATAAGACCCATGTTGAACTGTATCATTCTGCAAAATGCGTTGCTTTAAATAATAATTTGGGTAAATAACTCATTAGTAAGCATTTCTTTTTTGTTGTTTATTAATAAAGGTCAGGACCAGAGCGTTATCATTACGTTGTGTGAAAAGGAGCTTTAAAAAAAAACCCTGAAATTATTCAGTGAAGATTTAGAATTGATTTAGATATAACTCTTTGTACGGCTATTCCCCCCCACTACATGGTCAAAACAGATGAGACTTTTTCGTTCTTGTTTGTACTGTCCTAATGTTAAAAGTGATTTATTTTGTTTTTCCTGAAGAAAAACCAAGAGGGTTTAAATGCTCGTGTCTTGTCCATTCTTTGTTTGTCAATGCCATTGGGGATAACTAACACCCTCTCTTTCAAATTTTTCTTTGTTCGATTTCAAAAATGCAAATAATTCTTAAAAACAGTAAATCAAATAAGATTCTCCTTTTCTTCTATTACTTCTTCTTCTTCTTCTTCTCTGCTCCTCTTCTCTTTTTCATTATTGGTCTGTCGTGTTCTCTGTCCTCGGTCTGTCTGTCTGGTTTAGTGTATTTTTCTGTCTCTGTCTCGATCCCGTTTGAACCCGCACAAGCATGAACACTGGTGAATTTGTTATATGGTGCAAAATTTTGACAGCTTAACGGGCCACTCCTAGATTGATGGGGGGAGAAAAAAATGTGTCATCGTTTTTTAGGCGTAATGCCCCGCAGCCCAAGGGATGAATAAAAACCATGTGTTATCGTTGTATGAGGCAGTATTAAACGTCAGGTACAAACCCTCTCTAACCTCCCTTTATTTAATATTATTGATCGGTCCCCACGATAATGACGGAAAAATGTGTCCCAAAGTAGGGTAAGGTTTGTTACACTTTCGGGAAAAGGAAAGTAAAGACCCGAGACGGTTGCTTCCCTTAGTCACTTGCCGGAATTGACCTTGCTAAAGGGTGAAGCACCCAACCTAACACGCTTAACTTCAAGGCGATTGCGTCCCTTGACACAGCTAAAAACCCCCCGATATATGATTTGTATGAGTCCCAACGCTACCATGCACATCAAGCCCCAAATTCGTCATTTAAGGTCGGTTTTAAAAAAATTTCGAGCTAGATGGCGGTGTTGTAAAATGGAATGAGCACAAAAAAAAGATCAACTGGGCACTCCCGATCCAGACAGTTATTCGTCTACCAAAATGCCAATTGCGAAAGTTGTAGTTTATTATGATTGTTTGGACAAATTTGTCGACAGATCAGATTTCAAATTTTGGGGATGGATACGGATTCGCGTACATGGCACTCAGTCGTCGAAGGTTGGACCAAGTCCCTACGACCCTCCGTGCGACAGCATTTTTCGTTGAGTACCATCGGGGGTTTCCCAGTCAAGCTGTCAACGACACGCTTCACTCTTTCAAAGTGGATACGACACCGAGTGTGCGTGGGGTGTCAAACAGTGCGCGATTTCCTGGGCCCCTGCCAAATATGACAAACGGACACCCGCTTGTTCAAAGTCGAATACACGGAGATTTCTTCGTGGGCTCTGTTCTAAAACCATTTTCTGTTCTGGGAAAGACCAACAAACTCAGCTGTAAAGGGTTGAGTAAAAAACACAACGCCTTCACCAAAGAAACCTACCAAAAGGTTCTTCAAAAGGGAGAGAGTGGAGTGAAAAAACATAGGGTTCAGAACGGACGGAAAATGTATATTTACGTACGCTCAACCCGCAATTCTCTTTCCTTTTTTTTTATTAAACGAGTTCTCTCTTCTGACGGTGTCACAACTTTCCTACGGCTGTATAGATTTTTTGTTTTATTGACCCCTCCCTGCAGTTTCTTTTATTTTAATGATAGCGTTCCAACGTGATTGTGGTCTTGATGAGTGTCTAAAAGTCGTTTTCTTTTTTTCTTGTATCAGAGTGTGCTGTTTAAAACCATATTTTTTGGGGAAAAAATCCTCCACCTCCTCGTGGTTTTGTCCTGGTGGGCCTTCGTTCTGTAAGACTGACAAAGTTAACATTACTTTTTGCTTTAACTTTAGTCCGTTTTTTTACCCCGAACGATCAGCGGGCGGGGAAAACATGTCATTTCCAGTAATATCATGATGCTCTGATGCAACATGATTTTTTTTTTGTTTTTTTGACGCAAAAATACGACCTTCCAGATCCGATTATAGGGTTCAATGGTTTTTAAAAAAAAATTCAGATTTTTTAAGAAGTTGACAGACAGACGAATAAATTAGGGGTGCAGTGCTTTCATCGCCCTTAAGGCGTTTCTTTAAAGACAAAACCCTCGATCTCGTGAGCATTCACCGACCATCTTGTGTCATACGCTTCGCCCCTAAGAACTTTCAATAGCACTGTGAAAAATCACTGATGATCAGCTATTATGGGTTTAGCCAGTACAGTTTTAAGTGAGGGCCCCCTGTTGGTTTTTGTTTGTTTTGTGTTGTCACCCTTGAAAGACGGGGTAAAAAAAATAAATAAACAAACAAAGACACCTATTTAAACCCCCCAAAACTCATTCTTTAACTGGGAATGAACCGGTTTAAAGAGTCAACATGCTCAGCTAGTATGGGTTCAATAGGTACAGTTCGGGCCTTTCAAGGAACTGACTGTCTTTTTCATCATGTGATGTCACCCTTGAGAGACGCCCTAACCCAACACGAGTCGCTTAAACCAGTCTGTCATTTGTTTGGTTTTTACATTTTTCTTTTCAGCTGATTGCACCCCTCGTGATGCAATCGCCCGTAGGGTCTATGAATAGGACGTCACATGGATGTCACGATGTCATCACCGAGCATCCTCGATCAAGTGATTCGTCCTAAGGCCTGTCGTCATGGGCTTTCTCCGGTGGCTGCTCCGGTTTTTGAGGCGTGAGAAGTCCCTCACATTACTACTTGTTGTGTGTGTGGTGTGTGTTTTGTGTGTGTGTGTGTGTGTGTGTGTGTGTGTGGTGTGCGCGCGCGTGTGCGTGCATGCCTGTGTGTGTTGTGTGTGTGTGGGTGGAAGAGAGAGAGGAGAGAGAGAGAGAGAGAGAGAGAGAGAAGAGAGAGAGAGGAGAGAGAGAGAGAGCGGCGTGTGTGCTGTGGTACGTGAGCGCGGAATGTTTTGTGAGGCGCCCCGGGGCGGCGCGCGAGTGTGTTGTGTTGTTTTGTGTGTGTGGTTGTGTGTGTGTGAGTGTGTGGTGTGTTTTGTGTGCGCCGTGCATGCGCGTGCTGGAGTGTGGTGTGTGTTCGTGCGTGTGTGTATCCGTGTATGTGTTATGTGTGTGTGTGTGTGCGTGTGTGTGTGCGTGTTGTGTGTGTGTGTGTGGTGTGTGGTGTGTGGTGTGTGTGGGGTGTGTGTGTGGTGGTGGTGTGGGGTGTGTGTGTGTGTGTTCTGCGTGCGTGTACATGGTATTTGTGTGTGTGTGGTGGTTTGTGTGGGGTGTGTGTGTGTGTTTTGTGTGGTGTGTGTGTGTGTGTGTGTGTGTGGTGTTTGTGTGTGTGTGCGCGCGCGCGCGCGTCTGTGCGTGCGTTTCGTACGTGTTCAAAATTGCTAATTTCAGATATACTAATCGCACTTCTGAAATGACATTGGAAAATAATATATATAGACAGATTGAACGGTTATGAAAGAGACTGTAATACGGTCGTTATTGGACATTGATTATTGAACTGAGTGCTCACATATGTTATGCCAAGAAAACACAAAATACTCACTTATTTTTGCAAAAAAAGCCTTTTTGATCCTTTCTATAAAGCTATGTCGAGAGGTAACTGTCACACATCTCATTTGCAGACAGTCGAT
>CM031623.1:25131488-25133988 GCA_018398815.1 Conus ventricosus
CCGGTGGTTCCCCATTGCATGAAGACAGTTACAACCGGTGGTTCTCCCATTACATGAAGACCGTTACAACCGGTGGTTCTCCCATGGCATGAAGACCGTTACAACCGGTGGTTCTCTAATGGCATGAAGACCGTTACAACCGGTGGTTCTCCCACTGCATGAAGACAGTTACAACCGGTGGTTCTCCCATGGCATGAAGACAGTTACAAACCGGTGGTTCTCCCACTGCATGAAGACAGTTACAACCGGTGGTTCTCCCATGGCATGAAGACAGTTACAACCGGTGGTTCTCCCATGGCATGAAGACAGTTACAACCGGTGGTTCTCCCGTGGCATGAAGACAGTTACAACCGGTGGTTCTCCCATGGCATGAAGACAGCTACAACCGGTGGTTCTCCCACTGCATGAAGACAGTTACAACGGTGGTTCTCCCATTGCATGAAGACAGTTACAACCGGTGGTTCTCCCACTGCATGAAGACAGTTACAACCGGTGGTTCTCCCATGCCCACTGCATGAAGACAGTTACAACCGGTGGTTCACCATGGCATGAAGACAGTTACAACCGGTGGTTCTCCCACTGCATGAAGACCGTTACAACCGGTGGTTCTCCCACTGCATGAAGACCGTTACAACCGGTGGTTCTCCCATTGCATGAAGACAGTTACAACCGGTGGTTCTCCCATTGCATGAAGTAGGGTGATGATGAGCATCTGGACAATCACAGATGTCGTTTGTCGTAAATGGTGCAGTGTCATTATCAATAGAAACACAATAGGGGCGGGGGAAAGAGAATAACACATCATTGACCATGTTTTAAGAAGAGTCACTCGACTATATCACGACGAGCTGATTGATCCATGTGGATTGTCGGTACAAAATGTGTAAACTGTGAGTGACGGCAGTGGATGACATGTATACAGTGACAGGTTTGCTAGTAAAAAAAAATAGCTTTTAAATTACTGTGTGATTGAACCTACATTGGAATTAGAATCACCATGGTGTTAAAATGCGGTTATTAGATTAAAACTTTTTTACACTCTGAAAATTGCTTGCCTTCGTTTCAGTTGAATAAATCTGAACACGAACGAGAATCGTTATGTCGATTTTGTAGCAGACCCAAGGAAAACAAAATCCATCGTTGGTTTTGTCATCCTGATCATTTAACCCCATAAGATAATTAAACTGAATATCACAACACTTCTGGTCATTTTCGGTCAAAACGCCCGTCGGGTGCCGAGAAGTAAGGCCACCCCCCCCCCTGACGGTTAGCAACAACCCTCCACAAAGCTCGGAAGAAGTTTTGCAATGTCTTAAGATGTCCGCAGCTGATGTCTTTGTTCCCGTGTTCTTTTCTATACATGTGATTGTGTTGTTTTATGTGGTGTTTGGCAGTCACTTGTAAGTAACTCGGGTTGATTACTTCGCTATTGAGTCACTTCTTTCGCTGCGGAGTTTTAGCGGATACTGAATAAACATTTCCGCCTTGGTAGAGTCTCCATGTCTGGCCGACTTCAAGTTTGACGTGGTCGTCAAGGTGCTGACTCAATCAGGGATCAGCGACCAGGTCGTTTCCTTTGTCCTTTGTACTGTGCCTCCGCCCGGGGGTCGCACCCTTCCACACTGAAGTAGGTGTGCAGGCGGCCATTGCAGTACGTACTTTGAGCTGTAATGTCCACCACCACCAGGAGCTGTAATGTCCACCACCATCAGGAGCTGTAATGTCCACCACCATCAGGAGCTGTAATGTCCACCACCACCAGGAGCTGTAATGTCCACCACCATCAGGAGCTGTAATGTCCACCACCATCAGGAGCTGTAATGTCCACCACCATCAGGAGCTGTAATGTCCACCACCACCAGGAGCTGTAATGTCCACCACCACCAGGAGCTGTAATGTCCACCACCATCAGGAGCTGTAATGTCCACCACCATCAGGAGCTGTAATGTCCACCACCACCAGGAGCTGTAATGTCCACCACCACCAGGAGCTGTAATGTCCACCACCATCAGGAGCTGTAATGTCCACCACCATCAGGAGCTGTAATGTCCACCACCATCAGGAGCTGTAATGTCCACCACCATCAGGAGCTGTAATGTCCACCACCATCAGGAGCTGTAATGTCCACCACCATCAGGAGAGATGGCAGGCGGGAATAACAAAGGCAGAAGAATGAGGGTGTCGAAGGAGACCAAACACCACACGGATACCACCAGAACGAAAACGTACTTAATGCGACTCCATGACGGTGGAACAGCACGGGGTTTTAAGTCGGACGTTAAACGTGCCATTGCCTGCGTGCACACTTGAACAATAATTGCTGTTTTGTGAATGGTTTGTCTTTCGGCGGTATCTTAGTGTTGGCGGCTTGCTTCCCTGCAGCCCCCCCCCCCCCCCCCTCCCAGCCCTTTCTCTCTCTCTGTCTCTGTTTGTCTGTCTGTCTGTCTCTCTCTCTCTCCTCTCTCTCTCTCTCTCTCTCTCTCTCTCTCTCTCTCTCTCT
>CM031623.1:25141488-25143988 GCA_018398815.1 Conus ventricosus
GCCAAACTTCAGACATTGAACATTTAGCAGGCCAAACTTCAGACATTGAACATTTAGCAGGCCAAACTTCAGACATTGAACATTTAGCAGGCCAAACTTCAGACATTGAACATTTAGCAGGCCAAACTTCAGACATTGAAACATTTAGCAGGCCAAACTTCAGACATTGAACATTTAGCAGGCCAAACTTCAGACATTGAACATTTAGCAGGCCAAACTTCGGGACATTGAAATTTAGCAGGCCAAACTTCAGACATTGAACATTTAGCAGGCCAAACTTCAGACATTGAACATTTAGCAGGCCAAACTTCAGACATTGAACATTTAGCAGGCCAAACTTCAGACATTGAACATTTAGCAGGCCAAACTTCAGACATTGAACATTTAGCAGGCCAAACTTCAGACATTGAACATTTAGCAGGCCAAACTTCAGACATTGAACATTTAGCAGGCCAAACTTCAGACATTGAACATTTAGCAGGCCACAACTTCAGACATTGAACATTTAGCAGGCCAAACTTCAGACATTGAACATTTAGCAGGCCCAAACTTCAGACATTGAACATTTAGCAGGCCAAACTTCAGACATTGAACATTTAGCAGGCCAAACTTCAGACATTGAACATTTAGCAGGCCAAACTTCAGACAGATGAACAACTGATATTGCGATTTAGAAAAATACAGGTGCTGTATACGTCATCCATGCACATAACACATGTAGTCCCCTTTGAAGTGCTGCCAAGAAAATTCCCACTGTGAACGTAATGAATAAAGATGAATTCGAAGAAGGAAACTATGCGTAGCGCCACTCCATGGCTAGAACGTTCCCTACCGGCAGCTACCGGACTCTTTTCGGGTGGAAATGCGACATTACACTTCTGCAGAGTACAATGCGATATTGTGTGCGGCGATGGCGGCAAACAGGAAAAAAACAACTCTCTTCACAGCCAATGATGTTCGTGAACTACAGTTCACATGGGCCTTCAGCTTCTTTTTTTTTTTTTTTTTTTTTGGGATATTGAGGTGTTTGTTGTTATTGTTGTTGTTTTTAGCTGATCCCTTTTTAGGGTTGACGGACAATGTTGTCAAGAGGTATGGAGACAAACGAAAATGAAGGGACAGAAATGATTTATGTGTGTGGCCCCAAACCAACCCCCCCCCCCCCCCCTCCGCTTCCCAGTCACCCCCCCCCCCCCTATCGTTTTTGCTTTCACTGTGGACACTGTCTTCATTATCATTTCATTGTCTGCCTTCACTGTGGACACTGTCTTCATTATCATTTCATTGTCTGCCTTCACTGTGGACACTGTCTTCATTATCATTTCATTGTCTGCCTTCACTGTGGACACTGTCTTCATTATCATTTCATTGTCTGCCTTCACTGTGGACACTGTCTTCATTATCATTTCATTGTCTGCCTTCACTGTGGACACTGTCTTCATTATCATTTCATTGTCTGCCTTCACTGTGGACACTGTCTTCATTATCATTTCATTGTCTGCCTTCACTGTGGACACTGTCTTCATTATCATTTCATTGTCTGCCTTCACTGTGGACACTGTCTTCATTATCATTTCATTGTCTGCCTTCACTGTGGACACTGTCTTCATTATCATTTCATTGTCTGCCTTCACTGTGGACACTGTCTTCATTATCATTTCATGTCGCTTCACTGTGGACCTGTCTTCTTATTTCTTGTCTGCTTCATGTGGACACTGTCTTCATTATCATTTCATTGTCTGCCTTCACTGTGGACACTGTCTTCATTATCATTTCATTGTCTGCCTTCACTGTGGACACTGTCTTCATTATCATTTTTATTGTCTGCCTTCACTGTGGACACTGTCTTCATTATCATTTCATTGTCTGCCTTCACTGTGGACACTGTCTTCATTATCATTTCATTGTCTGCCTTCACTGTGGACCTGTCTTCATTATCATTTCATTGTCTGCCTTCACTGTGGACACTGTCTTCATTATCATTTCATTGTCTGCCTTCACTGTGGACACTGTCTTCATTTCATTTCATTGTCTGCCTTCCACTGTGGACACTGTCTTCATTATCATTTCATTGTCTGCCTTCACTGTGGACACTGTCTTCATTATCATTTCATTGTCTGCCTTCACTGTGGACACTGTCTTCATTATCATTTCATTGTCTGCCTTCACTGTGGACACTGTCTTCATTATCATTTCATTGTCTGCCTTCACTGTGGGGCACTGTCTTCATTATCATTTCATTGTCTGCCTTCACTGGGGGACACTGTCTTCATTATCATTTCATTGTCTGCCTTCACTGTGGACACTGTCTTCATTATCATTTCATTGTCTGCCTTCACTGTGGACACTGTCTTCATTATCATTTCATTGTCTGCCTTCACTGTGGACACTGTCTTCATTATCATTTCATTTTCTGCCTTCACATGTGGACACTGTCTTCATTATCATTTCATTGTCTGCCTTCACTGTGGACACTGTCTTCATTATCATTTCATTGTCT
>CM031623.1:25148988-25152514 GCA_018398815.1 Conus ventricosus
GTGTGTGTGTGTGTGTGTGTGTGTGTGTGTGTGTGTGTGTGTGTGTTCACAAGATTTCCGTGTACGTTGTTTATTTTTCTCTTGTTTTTTTCTTTCGACATTTCTGTCCTCTTTTCTTCCGTACCTGCTTTTTTCTGCCTTCTTATATTTGCTTTCTTTCTTTGCTATTATTCATTTTTTGTTCTCGTTTTTCTTCCCTTTTATTTCATACCTCCATTGTTTCGTCTTTCCTTTTGTCCTTTCTCCTTTCCCTACACTTTGAATCATTTCTTTCGTCTTTTTTATTTTGTCTTATGGTTTTTTTTTTCCTTTTCCTCTGTCTTGATTCCTTTTTTCCTGTTTTTTTTTCTTTTTACTTTATTTTGTCATTTCTTCCTTCCTTCCTTCGCCTTCGTTTAGTCCTCCTCCTTTCCTTTCTTTCTTCTATGAATCAATTCGTCTCATCAGTCAAGCTGTTCAGTTGACGGTCAGTTAGTTATCTGATGCACGATTTGCTTCGATAGAAAACAGGCCCTGATTTTTTCCCAGTTAACTTGGTGTGATCCAAGGCCTTCGCTGATCCTGGGACATTCGTGGCACACACTGAGGGAGCTAAGAGAAAGGAAGGGTGGCAGAACAGAAGCTCTGGGACACCACAGGAGGTAAAGGGCTTGGCCTGAAGGCCAGTCACGAGGACGTCGACAGAAGTGGTCGGATCCCTTCTGTGTGTGAGTCAGCTTCTCTTCGTTGAAAAGCCATTTCACCTTCAATCGACACAAGACGAATGTTCGTCTGTCAGAACTGGGTTCAGACAGGACATCTTGTCGAATTATGTACACCCATTCTTCTTCTCCTTCTTCTTCTTCTTCTTCTTCTTCTTCTACTTCTTCTTCTTCTTCTTCCCACGACATAAAATGACTAGGGACGTTGTCTGCGTGGCGCACCAAACGACGGGCATTCTCACTCTCAGCAGCCCTGTGCAGCCCTGTGTGAAGGTGACGGGCATTCTCACTCTCAGCAGCCCTATGTGAAGGTGACGGGCATTCTCACTCTCATGAAGGTGACGGGCATTCTCACTCTCAGCAGCCCTGTGCAGCCCTGTGTGAAGGTGACGGGCATTCTCACTCTCAGCAGCCCTGTGTGAAGGTGACGGGCATTCTCACTCTCATGAAGGTGACGGGCATTCTCACTCTCAGCAGCCCTGTGCAGCCCTGTGTGAAGGTGACGGGCATTCTCACTCTCAGCAGCCCTGTGTGAAGGTGACGGGCATTCTCACTCTCATGAAGGTGACGGGCATTCTCACTCTCAGCAGCCCTATGTGAAGGTGACGGGCATTCTCACTCTCATGAAGGTGACGGGCATTCTCACTCTCAGCAGCCCTGTGCAGCCCTGTGTGAAGGTGACGGGCATTCTCACTCTCAGCAGCCCTGTGTGAAGGTGACGGGCATTCTCACTCTCAGCAGCCCTGTGCAGCCCTGTGTGAAGGTGACGGGCATTCTCACTCTCAGCAGCCCTGTGTGAAGGTGACGGGCATTCTCACTCTCAGCAGCCCTGTGCAGCCCTGTGTGAAGGTGACGGGCATTCTCACTCTCAGCAGCCCTGTGCAGCCCTGTGTGAAGGTGACGGGCATTCTCACTCTCAGCAGCCCTGTGCAGCCCTGTGTGAAGGTGACGGGCATTCTCACTCTCAGCAGCCCTGTGTGAAGGTGACGGGCATTCTCACTCTCAGCAGCCCTGTGCAAGCAACAGAAATGCGTGCAGTGAAGTGGAGCCAGAAAGAGAACATGATCCATGTCCCCCGTCTCCCGTTTCATACACGTCAAGGTGAACGCCTGCAGGTCAGTGCGCGCACGTTCGCACGTAATTCAGCGAAGACGCATACAGGTACACACTCGCGCGCGCTGGCACACACCCACGCGTGCACAAACGTAAGCAAACACGCGCGCGCGCCCGCGCGCGCACACACACACACACACACACACACACACACACACACACACACACACACACACACATACATTGTCAAAAGTTCATACATTCGTGGTGAAAGCAGTATAAACCCAAATACAGCTTGTTCTATGTGGTGAAGGGTATGTGTGTGGGGGAGGGAGGGGGGGTGTCAAGCCAGTGTGGTTGACATTGTTTTCAAAGCTTTTGAACTAGCATCATACCTGTGTGACCGTTGTGTACTGAGGATCAGCTGTTGAAGAGAAGAAGATGGCAGGAATAAGCAGGCGATGATTATCAGAGATGCTGGTGGTCAACATCCCTCATCACAAAACATTCGCTAGACCTGTGTGTGGGATTGCTTTTTCTTTTGAAGTGGAGATGTGGTTGTCATAAGGAAAGTGAAGGTGAGCACAGCTTGGTGTCATAATTTGAAACTGATAGTGGTGGTGAGTTTGTGTTGCAACGAACTTTCTTCTCATTTGAGACTGATAGTGGTGGTGAGTTTGTGTTGCAACGAACTTTCTTCTCATTTGAGACTGATAGTGGTGGTGAGTTTGTGTTGCAACGAACTTTCTTCTCATTTGAGACTGATAGTGGTGGTGAGTTTGTGTTGCAACGAACTTTCTTCTCATACCTGTCCCCAAAAATGACAGCTTTGTAGGAACGTTTATGTTTTTAATTGCATTTATTCTTCTTTTTCATTTCTGAAACGTTCGTTGTTTTTCAAGTTGTTTAAACGTGCGTGAGCAGACACGCACACGCGTACTAACAGAAAGGGGTGAGGGGGAGGACGAATTGCAGATTGTCAAATGAGATTTTATTTTCTCATGAATTGTAGTCTCGGCTAACAAAAGAAACAGGAAACTCTGTCATTACCTTACGTGGGCGAGAGAGAGAGAGAGAGAGGGGGGGGGGAGAGAATGAGAGAGAGAGAGAGAGGGGAGAGAGAGAGAGAGGGAGCTGTGGGGCCGGCAGGTGATCGATCAGACCTGATGGTGGTCATCACGCACTGTTATGACGGTTGAGCTGCTGACCATGGTTTGTTGTTCTGAGGGGACGCGGGAGTTGACGGAACCGATCAACTGGTGGACTTTCCGCTGACATCCACTGGCTCGGGGAGGGGGGGGGATACGGGGCGGGAGTGAAAGAGAGAGAGTAGGTATAGCAAGAGAGGGGTATTGGCACGGATGTGGAGGGTAGAGAATACTCGTAAGAGGACTAGATTTCCATTGTAATGGTTCCTCTCTCTCTCCTCTCTCTCTCTCTCTCTCCCCTCCTCTCTCTTTTCTCTCTCTCTCTCTCTTGTACACAGCATACACACATACGCAGATAGGCTCATACACTCAGTGTGCCATAAATAACAACTCTCTTCGCTCCTGAAATAATCATGCCCTGAAAAGAAGATTACCGTGACATTTGAGACCCCCTTGATGCAGTTAGTGGGCTTCTTTCTAAGGGTGAGTGTCAATTCTGACGGTTGTCCTCCCATCTCCAAACAGCTATGGCGTGTTGTGCCCCTTTTCATACCGTACTTGTCTGACGGGGGGGAATAGGAGGGGGAGCGCTTGTGCGTCTGTAGCACCGTTGTCGGTGCACTG
>CM031623.1:25152614-25155114 GCA_018398815.1 Conus ventricosus
TCAGCCTTCTGTTACACATAGTTTTTAGGTAAAAATTAGTCAGATAAGTGTGCGATTTTATGTCAAAATATAACTTAGTTTTAAAGACAAGTAAGTTTTGTAAATTAGTATTAAAACGGATAACCCTACACAGTATGTCTGTTTGTAGATAATCGTTATTTTTTGGTTATTAAAGTCTTACTTGTCAAAGAACTGTAATATGCCGCTTCTAGGTCACTTTCCCCGAAACTGGTTTGAGGGCGAAGGTGAGTTAAAAGCAGCATATTACAGTTCTCTCATGCAGTTAAAGTAAAACATATAGTCGAATAGCACAAACCTGTTCTTCAGTAACGTTTTAGCCATTTTAAAATAACACAACTAAAACACAGTGGTCACACCGGAGCGCAGTCAAAACACAACCTTCTTGTGCGGTAGCTTAAACAACAATAGCAGAAACCGGTCTTGTCACGTGACAGCCTCGATGCGACGTAGCAATCTAGAATTTTCCAAATCATTTGCTGATGCAATGTGGTGCAACCCAGCCGAGTGTGAGTTTGCAACCAGAGCGCCTAGCCAACGAAGGCCGCAAGCCGTAAATTAAGTGATCAGGTTTCGGCCCCGTGTCTGCCTGTCTGTGTACAAAGTTTGTAGGTAGAAATTAGTCAGAAGAAGTGTGCGGATTTTATGTCATTTAATTGAGAGAGAGAGAGAAAGAGAAAGAGTGTGTGTATGTGTGTGTGTGTGTGTGTGTGTGTGTGTGTGTGTGTGTGTGTGTGTTAGTGTGTGTGTGTTGCCTGTATGTTTGTTTGTAGGGCTTACTAGGAGAGAACTGATAAATACCAATTCCTGACTCAAAACCGCTCGAACTGGTTGAGAGCGGTTTTGAGTCAGGATTGGTATTTATCAGTTCTCTCAAGTCTTGTGAGAGTTATCTTCTCCTGGCAAAATGACTGCTCCAGTGTTTGACTCGGGATGACGTGTCGGTTCACCGACTGGCCACGCGTCACGGTGCGAGTTTCAGAATGACGTCATCGCTGCGGGGAATGTCGATGGAGAGGGCTGGATATCGTCATTAATCTCCATAGTCAGGCTGACATTTTAATGCTCGTCAATTTGATAGCAGGTATCACATTTTCAGCACGTGCACAGCAAGCTACAGAACCAACTGATGGTCGGTTACGTACACACTGACGATCGAGCGCTTGGGCGCGCATAGTCACGCACACAGGCACGCACACATGTGCGCATACTACAGTCAAGCGCACGAATACACACACACACACACACACACACACACACACACACACACACACACACACACACACACACACACACACACACAGAGAGAGAGAGAGAGAGAGGCAAAAAGAGTCAGACTAAAAGTCTCTCTGACTCGCATTCAAAACAGTGCCACAAGTAACGTAGCACAACTATCAAAACACGGACTGTGACAGAGATGGCGATTTTGTTTCAACATAATATTACATAAACATTGAAAAAAGAAAAGTCGCGGACGTGATTCGATCTCACAACGCTGCAGTTATTATAGTGTAGGACGACACCTTACCCACAACGCCAACGAGGCACCAACAGTATAGCCATATCTTACGTATATGTACAAAGTATCTGAGATACAACCCCCCCCCAAAAAAAAAAAAAAAAAAAAAATACAAATAAAACAAAATAAATAAAAAGCGATGAACGAACTGGAAGTCATGGCAACAGCTCGTAAATAGATGTTAAGCAAGCCCCCTACTCACAAAACGGAAAAATATAAAACGAAAAAAAAAAAAGTCGGGAGTACAAGCCTGGACAATACAATGAGCAACCTGTCCACTGTGCACCCCATCCTTGCCCCAGCTTGCACAGCGAATATGACATCCTTGTAGATTTTTATTGTTATTTTATTTTTTTTTTAGTGGACCCTCTGTTTTTTAAGATTGGTGCTAGAATGGCCAACAAATCGACGTTGATTCACGTAACGGACGATTTATAGTGGACCGTCTGTTTCTCACTTTGGTGCCAGAATGGACAACAAATTGACGTTGGTCCCCTGTCAGACGATTTATAGTGGACCGTCTGTTTCTAAGTTTGGTGCCAGAATGGCCAACAAATTGACGTTGGTCCCCTGTCAGACGATTTATAGTGGACCGTCTGTTTCTAAGTTTGGTGCTAGAATGGCCAAATTGACGTTGGTCCCCTGTCAGACGATTTATAGTGGACCGTCTGTTTCTCAGTTTGGTGCTAGAATGGCCAAATTGACGTTGGTCCCCTGTCAGACGATTTAAGTGGACCGTCTGTTTCTCAGTTTGGTGCTAGAATGGCCAAATTGACGTTGATTGACGCAACAGAAGAAGAAGAGGAAGAAGAAACAAGTATTTTGGCTGAAGAAAATCGCAGTCGGTCATTTTTCCTTTGACCATTGACGAGTTGTCGTGACGATGACAGATCAGCCAATTTGCTGTTTTATTGGCTAGAATTGAAATAAAGAAAAAGGAACGAGCTCTATTCAGAAAATAAT
>CM031623.1:25157614-25170114 GCA_018398815.1 Conus ventricosus
TCTCTCTCTCCTCTCTCTCTCTCTCTCTCTCTCTCTCTCCCCCCCCTCTCTCCTCTCTCTCTGAATGATTACCTCATCTCTATTTATCTCTCATTTTCTCCCTCCCTCCTCCGTCCTCCTCAATGACTGTCCTCTCTCTCTCTCTCTCTCCTCTCCCCCTCTTCCTCTCTCTCTCTCTCTCTCCCCCCCTCTCTCTCTCTCAATGATTACCTCATCTCTATTTATCTCTCTCTTTCTCCCTCCTTCCTCCGTCTCTCCCTCAATGACTGTCCTCTCTCTCTCTCTCTCTCTCTCTCTCCTCTCTTTTCTCTCTCTTTTCCTCTCTCTCTCTCTCCTCTCTCTCCCCCCTCTCTCTCTATCCCCCTCTCTCTCTCTCTCTCTCAATGATTACCTCATCTCTATTTATCTCTCTCTTTCTCCCTCCCTCCTCCGTCTCCTCCCTCAATGACTGTTCCTCTCTCTCTCTCTCTCTCTCTCTCTCTCTCTCTCCCTCTCTCTCTCTCTCTCTCTCTCTCTCTCTCTCTCTCCATGAGGAAAAGGCGAGCAGTTCTTCTACCCTCTCTGTTCTCTTTCTCCCAACTCTTCCAGGTCTGTTTTACAGCCAGGAAAACACAACTGCAGCCGACACTTTCGGAGGTAACAGTGTGGGAGGCAAGTTGAGCGGCAGACTATGCGCGATTGTGTGGAGAAGAACGCCGCCAGTCAACAAACCACACCAACTGACACACGTGCACAGTCACTACCACGACAGCCCGATGATGAGCTGGGTGGTGCAACGAACCTGTGCGACTGACCAGTGGCGGTGACCATGATGCTGACCACAGCAGAGAATGTACCGACAGTGTGTTCCATACTTCTAGCAACGAATATTCCATGTCTGGGAACAATTCAACCGGCGATAAAAGAGTGCCCCAAAACAGACAGACAAAAGATATCTAATGAAATGATAACATGTTTAGCAAACAATGCCAAAGTGCTGGACAGGATGAGGGGCAGTTTCAAGAGAGAACACCGCCTCCACAACCCGGCGGGTGAGAACGGAAATCCGGATCTGAATGATAAAACATATTTCCTCACAGTGACCGTATAACCGTTGCTGTGATGTTCAAACGTTGCATTGTCATTCTTTATTGATACGGTTTTCTTGTCATTCTTTATTGATACGGTTTTCTTGTCATGAAGAACTCTAGTATCTGTTTTTCATATTCATGTTCATTCCAGTCGATTATTTCAGGCCCCCACCCCCCTTTCCCATATTGTGAATGGGCTTACAAACTTGAAACAATAAACCATTCGTATTCCTATTCTCTCTGTCTGAATGTCTGTCTGTCTGTCTCTCACTCACTGTTCTGACATTTGACAACTTGATATTAGCTTAAAATAATTCCATCTGCCCCTTTGCCCCTCCCCTCCTCTCTCTCTCTCTGTCCGTTCTGACGTCTGACGAGTTGTCAGCGGCTTAAAATGATTGTCTTCACTTCCTCTGTCTGTCTGTCTCTTTCTCCCTCTTCCATAACTCTGCCCGTGTCACGGACAAAAAAAATAAACAACCAAAGTCGTGGTCCAGGTTGTTTGGACATAAGCTCAAACTCAAATATTCTGAGCGCCAGGTAGACGGGCCCATGTGTCGGGTCCAGCCAATTAAGCATAGCGGAGAGGCTCCACGGAGACGGTCTGTCCAGCCAGACGGACTAAGTAGCTGACCGACGCCTCGATGTCTGGTCAAACGAGTCTCGACGCCCGGATCAGACTCATCCAGCCAATTTGAGCACAGCGAGAGGCTAATCCTAATCTTCCACGGAGACAGCATCGGCCTTGTAGACAGTCGGAGTGGCTTACCAACGTCTCGATAGGTCTGGGCCAGACTGATCTGGCCAATTTACGACCAGTGCCCACAATTAGATCAACGTCGCCGGAAAGGGAGAGGGAGAAGGTAGTGTGTGGTGGGGGGTGAAATCAAGCTAATCAATTAAATGACCAATTGACCACCACAGAGAGTAAGGCGTGTAGGCGTGACTGTCATGATTTGAATATCCAATGGAATTAGAGGGAGATAACTTCAGGTACGAGGCGGTAAAAATACTGACCAATGGTACTCACCCTTGGACACGTAGGTAGGGGATAAAGTAATGCGTGAGTGAGAGAGAGAAAAAAGAACGAACAGAGAGAGAGAGGGAGAGAGGTTCTGAGTGTAAGCTCTGCAGGAGAGAAGGGCAGAGAGAGAGAGATGAGGAGAGAGGAGAGAACCAAGTTGTAGCATTTAGCACCGTAGATAGTCTGCAGAGGAAGGACTAAAGAGAGATGTGGAGAGAGAGAGTTGCTAACTAATGAAGAGAAAAAGAAAGAAAAGAAAAGGAAAAGAAAGCAACCATGTCCATTTGATAGAGCAGACCAGAAGAGAGAGAGAAGAGTGCAATGCGTTAATGCAGGAAGAAAGAAAGGAGAACAGATCGATGTTGATAGTCACTGTTCCATCTGAACCGGGGGTTCGACCTCATACCTGGCAGCGTCACTTCGTCAAGCAGAACCACAGACCAACGCCAGTGCCAGCAGTCTAACCTGACCAGGTGCCAGCAGACCAACACCAGTGCCAGCAGTTGTGTCGTGCTTGTGAAAGTGACAGTGAAAAGAAAAAAAAAAAAGAAAAGAAAAAGACAGTGATTCGTGAATAGTTAAGATCACCTGCCAGGTAAAGTAGAAATCTATTTATACCCGGGTTAGTTAATGATGTTTTAGATAAATGATTTTGTGAAGTTCAGGAAAGAGAGAATGTTTTATTTTGTTTGATTCCATATGCATTGATGTTCCACTCTATGATCATGTTTTAGTAAAGTTATAGACTTTACTAGTGGTTTGATGTGACGAATGTATGATATATGAATGAGATCGTAAGCAAGCTGTGAGTGTGTGTTTGGGGCTGTGCGCTAGTCCTTCCTCCATCGACATCACCCGAGGTTGACAATTTATTGGCGAGCTTGCCAGGATATTCTGGCCCATTTATTATAATTGTTCAACTTCTCAGAGAGGAAGCTGGGTTGGGATTCAGGTATTGTAATCCTAAGACAAGGTAGTGTCTTACTGTAGGTTCCCAAGATAGTTAAATACTAGGCTTGCATTGCTTCCAAGATAGTTAATACTAGGCTTGGCATTTCAGCCCCAGAGTACTTATTTCACACAGATTGCCTATAATTCGCTCTCTTAGTTGGGTCAGGCGCTAGGCGTCTTATAAAAACTAATTACGTTTGTCCCAAGCCAATATTATCATTCATAG
The DNA here is from genome assembly GCA_018398815.1 of Conus ventricosus. Taxonomy (NCBI): domain Eukaryota; kingdom Metazoa; phylum Mollusca; class Gastropoda; order Neogastropoda; family Conidae; genus Conus; species Conus ventricosus. The sequence goes on from CM031623.1 coordinate 25,160,886, forward strand.
GATTGTGCTATTACGTCACTCGTGTCGGTAACCACCAGTTTGGCTGTCGTAGTAGTAAAATCTTGTTCAAAAAAAAAAAAAAAAAAAAAGGAGATACAATGGCGGAAGAAAAGAACACCCCTATTGAACAACTTGTGAGCGTCGCTCGTGATCTAGGCTACTCGGGAGAAGAGTTGCGAGCATTCGTTGAAACCCAACAAAAGATGGAAAGGGATGAGCGAGCGGAAAGACGCCGTGTGGCAGTAGAATAGCATTAGCAGAAGCAAGAAAGGACTAAAGCTAGCGCAACGCAGGAAACAGAAAGACAAAGGGAAGCGCAGGAAACAGAAGATTAAGGATTCAGGCTAATCAGGCTAGCGAAGCGCAGGAAACAGAAAGATTAAGGATCCAATTAGAGTTAGAGCGAGTGAAAATACAAAGGGAGACCACCGAGGATGGGAGTTCAGTTTCCCAGCGACTCTGTGCGCAGTTACGCCCCCCCGACCCAAGTTGCCAAAATTCTCTGAAGGAACCGATTCGATTGACGCGTACATCAGTCGTTTCGAACGTTTGCGACCAGTCAGGGTTGGCCTTCAGAAGAGTGGGCAGTCATTTTGTCAGCGCTATTGACGGGTAAGGCATTACAGATTTTCACTGCATTGCCAGCAGACACCCAGTCTGATTTTGGTGCTGTGAAGGAATCATTGATGAAGGGATTTGACCTCACAGGTGAGGATTCAGAAAGAAATTTCGATCGGCTAGATTACAAGCAGGGAAACGTACACTCAGTTGGTGCACGTTTAGATCACTATTTTGAGAATGGTTAGAGTTGAGTGGTACGAAGAAGGAGTTCGCTGAATTGAAAGAGCTGGTTATGAAGGAACAGATTTTGTCAGGTGCGGCCCTGAGTTAACCATACATTTGAAAGAGAGACAGCCAAGACAGCAGGAGGTTGTTGAAGTTCGCAGAGGTGTATAAGAGGCACGTTTGGGCACTAACGTGCAGGAGAAACAGGTGCTAGGCACAGGTGAGAAGAGTGCAAGGAGACTAGGGGAGTTTTCTGCACAGTCTGGAAACCCAGTGGTGGGCAGAAGAGGGGACAAAGGGACAATAGGTGTTTCATTTGTCACAAGAAGGGACATGTGGCGAGGATTGTCGCATGAGGTTCTAGAAGGCAGCAGCCTTGCAAGAGGTGGATAAGGGTCGTCAAGGGAAACGACCTGCAGTGGAACCAAAAGGGATCCAATCTGAAGAGGGTGGAGTGCAGCCTATGGCTAGCACTGGACAGCAGTCAGTGTCAGGGATGGAGGGCACTAGGCTGAGTGGTTCGTTACCAGTGGAAGAAGGGTGGATTGGCCAGCAGAGGGTGAAAGTGTTACGAGACACTGGTTGTTCATGTGGTGTAGTTAGAACAACGCTGGTCGAGAAAGGGGATTTGACAGGGCAAATCCAGACCTGTACTCTAATCGATGGCAACTGTGAGGGAGTTTCCAGTTGCTAAGATAGAAGTACGTACCCCTTACTTCTCAGGCGAGTTGTCTGCGTTGGTGATGGAGAAACCCCTTCATGATTTGATCATCGGAAATATTCCAGGTGCAAGGGATCCAGGGGATCCTGAGTTGTTGACTGCTACAGGGGCAGCAGTTCAAACACGGAGCAAGAAGGAGGAAAAAGGTTGATAAACCGTTAGTCGTTCCAGCAAGGAAGTCAGGCATAGATGTGTCGCTGATGAGTTTAGGGCAGCGCAGGAACAAGACCCTTCGCTCGTAAAGTCTTGGGAGTTGGCAAGAGGTGAGAGAAAACAGGTGGTTAGAGGAGGTGAGACAGAATTTCTTGTGAAAGGCGGGCTGTTGTACCGAGTGTTCACCAAGGGAAGACAGGTAAGGTGACCACTCAGTTAGAGGTACCAGCAGGTTATCGTGACACTGTCATGTCAGTGGGTCACGAGTCGCTCATGGCGGGTCATCTCGGCACCCAGTAAAACAGCTGCCGAATCTTCGATGATTTTCATTGGCCAGGGGCAATGGCAGACATCAAGCGTTTCTGCATGTCATGTGACGTGTGTCATGAGGTCAGCCACAAGAGGGGTGAAGAGGAAGACACCTCTTAAACAGCCTCCTTTAATTGACACACCATTCAGAGGGGTGGCTGTGACCTGATTGGCCCAATCGCGCCCTGTTCCAAAGGTGGGCACAGGTATGTGTTGACGCTCGTGGACTACGCGACCAGATACCCAGAAGCAGTTGCATTGAAAGGCGTAGATACGCAACAGGTCGCTGAAGGGCTGGTAGACATTTTTTCTCGCGTGGGCGTGCCGTCACAAATTCTCTAGTGACAGAGGGTCACAGTTCACCTCAGGCGTGATGAGGAGGTCAACAGGCTGCTAGGGATCACACAGCTTCTCACTACCCCATACCACCCACAATGCAATGGCTTGGTGGAGAGATTCAATGGTGTGCTGAAGGGCATCTTAAAGAAGCTCTGTGAGGAAAGGCCAGCAGATTGGGACCGCTACATTCCAGCGGCACTGTTTCGCCTACAGGGAAGCCCCTCAGGAGAGCACAGGCTTTTCGCCATTTGAGCTGCTGTATGGGCGGACAGTTCGGGGACCAGTGTGCATTCTCAAAGAGCTGTGGTCTGGAGAACAGGAGTCAGAAGAGGTCAAAACCACTTATCAGTATGTGGTGGACCTACGAAATAGGCTAGAGGAGGACATGTAAGGTCGCAAGGGAGAGTTTGCAGGAGGCTAGGGTCGTTCAGAAGAAGCAATATGACAGGAAGGTGAGGAAGCAATTCCTCAAGGTGGGAGATCAAGTCCTGTTACTGCTTCCCACGGATCACAACAAGCTGCTGATGCATTGGAAGGGACCATTCACCATCATTGAAAAGGTAGATCAGGACTACCGAATTCGATGTGAATGGAAATCAAAACTTTTCCATGCAAATTTGCTCCGCAAATATATTCAGCGTGAGACTCAGCACATAGGCGCAGCAGCAATCATTGATGGAGGTGAAGGAGACCCAGCAGAAGAAGGGGAGATTTTGTTGCCTGAGTTTCCAGGAGAAGAGTCATACAGGGATGTGTCACTGTATGAAGGGCTAGACAGTAGGAGACAGGAGGAAGTTAGGGGGCTCCTAGAACAGTATAGGGCGTCCCTGACTGATAAACCAGGCAGGACAACTCTAGAGACATGTACGGGGGAGTTAACATCGCAAAAACCCGTACATGTGAAAGCCTACCCGATCCATATGCCACCAAGCAAGTGATCGAGGAGGAGGTAGAAAAGATGTTGGACCTTGGGTGATTGAACCGTCCAAATCAATCGTATAGTGCACCCGTCGTCTTGGTGAGGAAAAAGTCAGGTGAGCATCGATTCTGTGTTGACTATAGACGTCTGAACAGTGTCACCAAGGTCGATGCAGAGGTCATACCGAACATGGAAGACCTGTTCGCTCAGATCGCCACAAGCAAGAGCCAGTATTTCACCAGGATAGATCTGAGCAAGGGTTACTGGCAAATAGCCTGAGTGAGGACTCAAAGGAAGTCACAGCTTTCTCCACTCCTATGGGGCTATACCAGTGGCGAGTACTTCCTTTTGGTATGGTCAACGCACCTGCAGTCTTCTCTCGGATGATGAGGAAGTTATTGACGGGATTGGAAGGCGTTGTGAATTTCATGGATGACATTCTGATAGCATCCGAGACATGGGAGGAGCATATGAGGCAGCTAGGAGCAGTTTTAGAGAGGTTGAGACAAGCCAATCTCACAGCCAGACCAACAAAGTGCCAGATTGGTTTTTCAAGCCTGGAGTTCCTAGGTTTTGTTGTTGGAGGCGACACAAAGCAGCCAGAAAAGGGAAAGGTGGAGAAGAGATGAAATCAGAGAGACCAAAGACCAAACAGAAGTCAGGAGTCTGCTAGGTTTTATTGGTTTCTACAGGGAGTTTGTTCCAAATTTCGCAGCAATCACGAGTCCTCTCAGTGATTTGGTCAAGGCAGGGAAACCGGCAGTGGTCGAGTGGTCAGACGCTGCAGAGCAAGCACTGCAGACGGTGTTGGAAAGACTAGGTTTCCCGTCCCATCTTGAAGCTACCTGATATGTCTAAACCATTTCTGTTGTGTACAGATGCATCAGGTGGTGGGATAGGTGCAGTATTGTTGCAGGAGCATGAAGGGGTCGAGTTTCCTGTGAGGTATGCTAGCAGGAAGTTGACAAAGTGTGAAGAAGGGTACGCAACGGTGGAGAAGGAGTGTTTAGCTGTCGTGTGGGCCGTGCAGAAATTCCACAATACTTGTATGGGAAAGAGTTCGTGATAGAGACTGATCATCAACCACTCAAATTCCTGCAGGAGGCGCAGTTGAAAAACAGCAGAGTGCTGCGTTGGGCAATGGCATTGCAGCCCTACAGGTATCGAGTGCAGTACATTCCAGGTCGACAGAATGTCGGAGCTGACTATTTAAGCCGTGTAGTCTAGCAAGCTGCAACTCAGAGGAAGTCAGTCATATCCGGGGTGCTTTGTTGATAATATGTGTTGATTACAGTTATGTTGATTGGATATGGTTCATTCCCAGTTGGCTATGGTTCATATTTTTTGTGTGAGATTTGTTCATGTAAATGTAGTTTATTTGGAGCATACAGTCGCTTGTGTAGTAGTGCACTGTTTGCGATAAGTGAGGATGGAGATTCCTCGGTGAGGTGTCATGGATCGTTGTCATATTAGATTGTGCTTTTCATAATAGCTGCGAAGAGGAGATGTGGCAAATCCGCAGGTAGGGGAATTGCACAAGTGCACACAGAGGTTGTTATAAAATGAGTTGAAATAACGCAAGAGCGCACGTCAATGATAACTCATTGGGGTGATATTCACTAATGATATATTTTATAATTTGCAAACCGTTTGTTGTAAAGTATTTTCCAAACTTTGCACGTGTAGCTGTGTGTCAGCAAATTCGGGTTGTTGTCTTTTTTTTTTTCCGTTGTTTTGAGACAATGCGGTGCATAGTCTTTTGCAAGGGGGAAATTGTCACGGACAAAAAAAATAAACAACCAAAGTCGTGGTCCAGGTTGTTTGGACATAAGCTCAAACTCAAATATTCTGAGCGCCAGTAGACGGGCCCATGTGTCGGGTCCAGCCAATTAAGCATAGCGGAGAGGCTCCACAGAGACGGTCTGTCCAGCCAGACGGACTAAGTAGCTGACCGACGCCTCGATGTCTGGTCAAACGAGTCTCGACGCCCGGATCAACTCATCCAGCCAATTTGAGCACAGCGAGAGGCTAATCCTAATCTTCCACGGAGACAGCATCGGCCTCGTAGACAGTCGGAGTGGCTGACCAACGTCTCGATAGGTCTGGGCCAGACTGATCTGGCCAATTTACGACCAGTGCCCACAATTAGATCGACGTCGCCGGAAAGGGAGAGGGAGAAGTGTAGTGTTGGTGGGGGGTGAAATCAAGCTAATCAATTAAATGACCAATTGACCACCACAGAGAGTAAGGCGTGTAGGCGTGACTGTCATGATTTGAATATCCAATGGAATTAGAGGGAGATAACTTCGGGTACGAGGCGGTAAAAATACTGACCAATGGTACTCACCCTTGGACACGTAGGTAGGGATAAAGTAATGCGTGAGTGAGAGAGAGAAAAAAGAATGAACAGAGAGAGAGAGGGAGAGAGGTTCTGAGTGTAAGCTCTGCAGGAGAGAAGGGCAGAGAGAGAGAGAGATGAGGAGAGAGGAGAGAACCAAGTTGTAGCATTTAGCACCGTAGATAGTCTGCAGAGGAAGGACTAAAGAGAGATGTGGAGAGAGAGAGTTGCTAACTAATGAAGAGAAAAAGAAAGAAAAGAAAAGGAAAAGAAAGCAACCATGTCCATTTGATAGAGCAGACCAGAAGAGAGAGAGAGAGTGCAATGCGTTAATGCAGAAGAAAGAAAGGAGAACAGATCGATGTTGATAGTCACTGTTCCATCTGAACCGGGGTTCGACCTCATACCTGGCAGCGTCACTTCGTCAAGCAGAACCACAGACCAACGCCAGTGCCAGCAGTCTAACCTGACCAGGTGCCAGCAGACCAACACCAGTGCCAGCAGTTGTGTCGTGCTTGTGAAAGTGACAGTGAAAAGAAAAAAAAAAGAAAAGAAAAAGACAGTGATTCGTGAATAGTTAAGATCACCTGGCCAGGTAAAGTAGAAATCTATTTATACCCGGGTTATTAATGATGTTTTAGATAAATGATTTTGTGAAGTTCAGGAAAGAGAGAATGTTTTATTTTGTTTGATTCCATATGCATTGATGTTCCACTCTATGATCATGTGTAGTAAAGTTATAGACTTTACTAGTGGTTTGATGTGACGAATGTATGATATATGAATGAGATCGTAAGCAAGCTGTGAGTGTGTTTGGCTGTGCGCTAGTCCTTCCTCCATCGACATCACCCGAGGTTGACAGCCCGTCTCTGTCTGCCTATCTGTCTTTGTCTGTCTATCTGTTTACCTATCTATCTAGCCGTCTGGTTGTCTTTCTCCTCCCCTCTCCCCTCCCCTCCCTCTTTCTCCCCCCTCCCCCACCCTCTCTCTCTCTCTCTCTCTCTCTCTCTCTCTCTCTGGGTTCGTTCTGACGTTTGACACGTTGGCAGCGCTTTCAATGATTCTGTTTTCTCTCTCTCTCTCGTTTGACAAGTTGACAGGGATTTAAAATGATTCTGTCTTCATCCTCTCTCTCCGCTCTGATGTTTGACATGTTGATAGCGGCTTAAAATGATTTTGTTCTCTCCCTCCCCTCCTCCCTCCCTTTTTCTCTCTCTCTCTCCCCCCCCCCCCCCCCCCGTTCCCTTCTCCCTCCTCTCAATGGGGCTACCAGATCAGATAAGGTGTGTCACTGGAAGTTGAGGACTTTTGAAATCTAACATGGCGGTGTTACGAAAGGCCGAACAAGTCAGTTTGACATGGTGACGTTACTTTCTAGCGCTGTGTTGTACGCGAGTTACAAAGACTGTAAATTAATCTGACTCTTTGTGCTAACCCCCCCCCCCCCTCTCTCTCTCTCTCTCTCTCTCTCGTGCGCGTGTATTTGTGGTATGCGCGCATGTGTGCGTGCTTGTGCGTATCACTGTGCGCGCCCTCGCGCCCGACCGCTCGTCTGTGTGTACGTGACCGACCCATCAGTTGATCTTGTAGTCTGCCGCGCACGTGCTGAAAACGTGACGTCTGCTCTCAAATCGACAAACATTTCAATTCCCCGGACTGTGGAGATAAATGACGATGTTCAGCTCTGTCCCTCGGGTATCTACTTTCCCCAAGTATTCAGAAAACCATCAAACACGCATCCATTCTCCAGACTCGCTCACGTCAACGTTTGATCGATATGAATTTGCATATACCAACCTTGACAGAAAGGGTGGTGCTTCCCCCCCCCCCCCCCCCCCCCCCCCCCCCCCCCCCCCCCCCCCCCCGAGAAGAATACACAGGGCAAACGTTCACAGAATGCCGTGACAACCATCACGTGATATACGTTATGCAATGTCATTTGACAACTTCCAAAACAAAACCCAGCGGTCCCATACACATACATGAAATGAAGGTAACAACGAGGAGCAGTGCAAAACGACTTTGCTTTCTGGACCAGACACAAATCTTATCGCAATAAACAAGACACTTTATCGACGACTCGCTAAATCCTGCCGGCCACACCGCGGCGGCCAACAATGTTAATGCTGCCATTCAACGTGAGTCTGCCCTTCACCCGGAGGTACCGGTAACAGGCTTCAGTACTGTTTAGTAACATACGGTTGCTACTGGTCACCACAACGTGACAGATTGCAATGCAGTTTTTATACCTCTCTCTGTCATAACTATCGCAAGGATATTTCTGTCTATGCTAATAGCAGACTTCTACTACTTGTTACCGTGTCGTAAACTCTCAGCATTGCTGCTATTTTCGTGATACCTCTCACCCCCCCTCTGTCTGTCTGTCTGTCTGTCTGCTCTTTTCTCTCTCTCTCTCAGCTACCTTAACAGTATTTCCGGTATTTCTAATCATGTTACCACTACGACCACTGACGGCCCCGTCCCCCTCCTCCCTAATCCCTTTTTCATACCTGTATTGTCCCGTGCTGCTACTACTACAGGTCTTCAGAGTCTATGGACGACTGGTATCTCTTGTTCCACAAATTTCTACTCCATTACTACGGCTTTAAACCCCCTCCCACTTCTCTCTCTCTCTCTCTCTCCTCTCTCTCTCTCTCTCTCTCTCTCCCCTCTCTCTGCGTTACCACCGTTATCACTTTCAAACACGAGCACTATCATCACAGACGACGAGGTCGACCTTTGGTGAACCATTCTCACAACGTGCACACCAACGCTTCCCATTCAGCTTACATTCGCTCACACAAAGTCACCCATGTTCATGAACGATGTACACCCTGTTGCTATCAAGAGAACCAACAAACCTGTGGTAAGGCGTCATGAAATAGGACAACTAATCGTGTGTTTGGGCTAATGGTTTATAACGAAGGCCAATAACTTCAAGAGAGGCGAGAAACAGATTGTGGATAGTTGCCCCTGTCTATGCTCTCTCTCCCTCTTTCTGTGTCAAACGTACACACGCATGCACACACACACACACACCACACACACACACACACACACACACACACACACACAGTGTGTGTGTGTGTGTGTGTGTGTGTGTGTGTGTGTGTGTGTGTGCGTGCGTGCGTGCGATTTTCTTTTATTTCATTTTTGTCTAGCCCGTATCTGTGGACTCGAACCTGCTCACGCGCAATCCTCTTCATCCTGACGTAATCCGTATTTACGGTGTTCGCTTCGACCCCTCCCCTCCTTCACCCCTCCTTTTCCTCTAGTCACCTCCGTCTACCATCCCTCCCCCCCCCCCCCACCCTCCCTACCCCAGCGGGGTATCTCCTCAGTGACCCCCCTTTTTGTTTTTCGTTTGACGTGCATGTGTTGGACGACAGGGGGCGCTTTTTTTGTCCCCACTGAACGTTTGTGTTCCCAGGCAGCGTGGGGTGGAGGGGGGGGGGGAAATGGGGGGAAGGGTTAAGGGGGGAGATCACAACAGGTTTGTTCGCCCCAACAACTGAGCCAGTCTCCCCTCTGTCAACGCCATGGCATGGGACTGCTGGAGATTTCACAGTGAGACCCCGAGGAATGCACCAGTTTTCCCCGGGACTTTTCTCCCCCCCCCCCCCCTTCCGCCTCTCTCACGCCTCACCCCACTTCCCTACTTCTC
>CM031623.1:25180114-25192182 GCA_018398815.1 Conus ventricosus
GATGGGGTGGGGGGAGAGGAAGTAGGGGACGGCGAGAAGAGGGGTGAATGGGGGTTAGGTTGGACAGGGGTGGAGGAATAACTCAAGCTGGAGAAGCAAGACAGCAAACGTCGAACTATATAAGTGAACGCCCGCACTGACTATGTTTCCCCATCTTTTTCCCTGTGCCCCTCCCTCTATCCCTCACCTCCGTCACCCTCCCCCCTCCCTATGTGCTCACATCCCTAAAAATTCCTGTGCTTTTACACGCAAACAAAATAAGAAAATAGAAGAGGTATTGAGGAGACAGTGTTTTAAGGGGTAGGAGGACGAAATCGTGGTTGGAAAAGCGGGACGAGAGAGTGGAATGAGGGAGGATGGTGGTGCAGGGTGGGAGGGTGTGTGTGACGGGGAGAGGGGTTGGGTAGTGGGGCGGGATAAGGGACGGGGGGGGGGGGGGGGGGGGAGGGGGCTTTTCTGAATTACTCTTCACCGAAAAGGAACGGTATGCCAGTGTCGTTGGAAGATTGAGGGGAACGTGCCATTTTGGGAGGTGAACTAACGAGTAAGCACATCCTTTCTTTTCAGCCTGAACGTCTACACACACACACACACACACATTTTTTCTCTCTCTCTGGCTCTATTGAATTTTCAATGTGTGCATTCTTAAAATGATTATAATTCACGGAAAAAATGTAAAGTTCAAGGTATGCCATTTTGATCCTTAAACCCTTCATCTAAGTGAAACTAGAATGTTGTTTACGAGTTTCTGGAGCTTTTTTTTTTCGACATTACAAACCTTTTATTCTTCGGAAATCTCCCTGCAAACTGTTGGAATTTATTTAAAGATCAACTATTTTGAGTATCTACGTTATTTCAAAGATATTTCCGACCAAGAAAACGCCGGGATCTTTTTTCTCAAGGGGTTACGTTTAACCACTGTGTAAGCCACCTTAAAGGGAAGGAGAAAGGATACTGTGCCCCTCCCCCCCCCCTCCGGAAAACACACATACACGCGCGCGCACGCTCGAAAATCACCTCTTATACGACAGAACAAAGAACGAATGCATGTGGCGAGGATCGCCGCAAACGTCTTCCCTCCGAAGAACGGTACACATTGGAAAAGCCAAGGCGACAGCTAGGACAAGGGTGGGAAGGAGGTGGTGGTGGTGGCCCTGATACAGCTTCTTAGTGTTGATCCGGCAGAGAATCAAATATGTACACCCCCCCCGTTGCCGCCGTGTCGTTTGGCCGGACTGTTAGAATGACCGCAGAGGCGTGCGGGGAAAGGCGCGGAAATCGACTCCAATCGCTGCTTCCGTGGACTGGGGGAAGGAACGGAAATTACGGCCCAGTGGTCGCATGGAGGGGACCCGGGACGTGAAGTGTTGGCGTGTTGTGTCTGGTCTGTCACACGACGTCACGGAGATTGAGTGCGTAGCTGGAGGGGGGGGGGGGGGGGGGGGGGGGGGGAAGAGAGAAGCGCATTCAAACACGGAGGTAGTTATCCATTCTGTTGCGGACGAAACGTGCTGGAAGAGGCAAGCCTTGACTGCAGCTGGGATTTTAGCTTCATCTTTTTACCAGAGAGAGAGAGGGGAGAGAGAGAGAGAGAGAGAGAGAGAGAGGAATCTCTAGAGCGGTGTACGCAGTTAAGTGCACGGACAAATAATTGTTCTCAAGCTAATCGTAACACCCGTTACCTACCCACAGATTATCAATAGTAATACCCTTATCTTCTTAGAGATTGCAACAGCTTTTGTTTTGCGACCATAGCTGAGAACTCTAGGGCGTCATGTGGTGTATGTGCACACACATCCTCGCTGGCACACTCCATGTAACCGATTAAGGTCCATAAGGTGATAAAACTGCGTGTATGACCATTATTTTTGTCATCGACCAGCCACACGGGCATCCAGACACCGTCTTTATCAGGATCGCTAACAATAACCCCAACCTTTCCAACATCGCCAACAGAACACCCTCTCTCTTCCAAATTTCACTCTTTATTTTCAAAAATATCATTTACAGTAATACCATTTTCTTGGTAAATATCATTACCTTCCAATATATAACACATGAGCATAAACTTTATAAAAAAAATTTTCATAGCGTTTGTCTCCATTACTTAGGGATAATTTTCGAAACAAAAAACGTGATTTAACTTTCTTAGCGTAAAGAATTATCATTCATTTTGTACAACAGTATAAACACGAAAGAAAAAGAAGAAATGAACGTACCCGATTGTTCATTCTGATGTTGTCATGGTTCAGAACCGAGTTTAAAACGACTCTCCACACCCTCTGTCTCTACCCCTCTCTCGTTTGTGTGAACGTGCAGTTGTCATTACTAAAATTCCACAAAACAGATGAACCGCTACTGCAATTCCTTCTAAGTTAACAGCAGAAATCACACACAAAACGAGGCAGATAGTAACACCTTCGGCATTCAAACCAATCATCTACTTACTCCCAAAGCATTTCTTCACCTGGTCTTTTACGAACATCAGTGAATTACTGCCTTGGAGAACAATGAAAGAACAGTTGTTTGTTTGTTTGTTTTTTTAACGGATACTGTTCGTGGTGTCCACAGAGGTGTTCATGGAGTGGTAATGTTTGTTTGTTTTTTAACGGATACTGTTCGTGGTGTCCACAGAGGTGTTCATGGAGTGGTAATGTTTGTTTGTTTTTTAACGGATACTGTTCGTGGTGTCCACAGAGGTGATTCATGGAGTGGTAATGTTTGTTTGTTTTTTAACGGATACTGTTCGTGGTGTCCACAGAGGTGTTCATGGAGTGGTATGTTTGTTGTTTTTTAACGGTACTGTTCGTGGGGTCACAGAGGTGTTAATGGAGTGGTAATGTTTGTTTGTTTTTTAACGGATACTGTTCGTGGGGTCCACAGAGGTGTTCATGGAGTGGTAATGTTTGTTTGTTTTTTAACGGATACTGTTCGTGGGGTCCACAGAGGTGTTCATGGAGTGGTAATGTTTGTTTGTTTTTTAACGGATACTGTTCGTGGGGTCCACAGAGGTGTTCATGGAGTGGTAATGTTTGTTTGTTTTTTAACGATACTGTTCGTGGGGTCCACAGAGGTGTTCATGGAGTGGTAAACGAAGAAGCCCAGTTCATTTGAGAAGGGTGGCACTTTTCTTCTTTCTTCTTCTTTTTTTTTTTTTTTAACGTTTTGTGGGGACTTGGTATATACACGCTTCTCAGATTGCGGGCAGCACACTTCTTTCACGCGAGTGAGGAAAATTGTGTTATGTTTTTTGTATGGTGGGATTAATTTCACCCGGCCAGGCCCAGAGCAGCTCTTCAAGCCCGTTGTGTGTCATTGCTGGTTTCAGTGTCAGTTTCAGTGTGGTGATGGCCCAGACAATCCGACAAAGCCCTCCCTGGGTGTCGACGTCGTGGACAAAAGTCCTGGCTTGGGAGAAGAAATCAAAACACCACACAGCTATCTGCGCCATAGGTACAGCAATTAATAACGTGATAGGTCAACCACTGACATACTTCACGAGGGTCAGGTCACGGTCAGGGCGTCATCTGTTTCGCTTGATCTTTTCACCCCTAGTTTAACACACACACACACGCACACAGGCATGCGCGCGCGCGCGCGCGCGCGGCGCGCGCGCAACACACACACACACACACACACACACACACACACACACACACACACACACAGAAAAAAGACGAAAACGCGTGGGTGACTACATAAAAATTAAAAAGTGAAACGGAGTGTGACAGAAGAAAGTCCTAACACAGGACACAGTTCGTCCTGATGAAGCCCACGGCATACCTACACCCAGTTTTCCTCTCGATCAGAACTACAGCAGACGTAATGTGACCATATGGCCAGTGAGTTAAAGGAACTGACAAACATTGTCATTCCGTTTGGGCACGTGATAGCAATAAACTGCAGGAGGCCCGAGTGTTGCTGTCAACAGCCGCATCGCAAGACATTGCCTCGGAACAAGCGAGAAGTTCCGCGATACTCCAGCTGAAGAGAAAACGGTTACTGCACTGAAGACAAAGCAGGTTACTGCACTGAAGAGAAAAACAGTTTACTGCACTGAAGAGAGAACAGGTTACTGCACTGAAGAGAGAAAACAGGTTACTGCACTGAAGAGAAAACAGGTTACTGCACTGAAGAGAAAACAGGTTACTCACTGAAGAGAAAACAGGTTACTGCACTGAAGAGAAAAAGGTTACTGCACTGAAGAGAAAACAGGTTACTGCACTGAAGAGAGAAAACAGGTTACTGCACTAGAAGAGAAAACAGGTTACTGCACTGAAGAGAGAAAAAACAGGTTACTGCACTGAAGAGAAAACAGGTTACTGCACTGAAGAGAAAAACAGGTTACTGCACTGAAGAGAGAAAACAGGTTACTGCACTGAAGAGAAAACAGGTTACTGCACTGAAGAGAGAAAACAGGTTACTGCACTGAAGAGAGAAAACAGGTTACTGCACTGAAGAGAAAACAGGTTACTGCACTGAAGAGAGAAAACAGGTTACTACACTGAAGAGAGAAAACAGGTTACTACACTGAGAGAAAACAGTTTACTGCACTGAAGAGAAAACAGGTTACTGCACTGAAGAGAGAAAACAGGTTACTACACTGAAGAGAGAAAAACAGGTTACTACACTGAAGAGAAAACAGTTTACTGCACTGAAGAGAAAACAGGTTACTGCACTGAAGAGAGAAAACAGTTACTACACTGAAGAGAAAACAGGTTACTACACTGAAGAGAGAAAACAGTTACTGCACTGAAGAGAGAAAAACAGGTTTACTGCACTGAAGAGAGAAAACAGGTTACTGCACTGAAGAGAGAAAACAGGTTACTGCACTGAAGAGAGAAAAACAGGTTACTGCACTGAAGAGAGAAAACAGGTTACTCATGAAGAGAGAAAATAGGTTACTGCACTGAAGAGAAAACAGGTTACTACACTGAAGAGAGAAAACAGTTACTGCACTGAAGAGAGAAAACAGGTTACTGCACTGAAGAGAAAAACAGGTTACTGCACTGAAGAGAGAAAACAGGTTACTGCACTGAAGAGAGAAAACAGGTTACTACACTGAAGAGAGAAAACAGGTTACTACACTGAGAGAGAAAACAGGTTACTGCACTGAAGAGAAAACAGGTTACTGCACTGAAGAGAAGAACAGGTTACTGCACTGAAGAGAAAACAGGTTACTACATGAAGAAGAGAAAACAGGTTACTACAGAAGCATGAAGAAGAGAGAAAAAAGGTTACTGCACTGAAGAGAGAAAACAGGTTACTGCACTGAAGAGAGAAAACAGTTTACTGCACTGAAGAGAGAAAACAGGTTACTGCACTGAAGAGAAAACAGTTTACTGCACTGAAGAGAGAAAACAGGTTACTGCACTGAAGAGAAAACAGGTTACTACACTGAAGAGAGAAAACAGGTTACTACACTGAAGAGAAAACAGGTTACTACACTGAAGAGAAAAACAGGTTACTGCACTGAAGAGAAAACAGTTTACTGCACTGAAGAGAGAAAACAGGTTACTGCACTGAAGAGAAAACAGGTTACTGCACTGAAGAGAGAACAGGTTACTGCACTGAAGAGAAAACGGTTACTACACTGAAGAGAAAACAGGTTACTGCACTGAGAGAGAAAACAGGTTACTGCACTGAAGAGAGAACAGGTTACTGCACTGAAGAGAAACAGGTTACTACACTGAAGAGAAAACAGGTTACTGCACTGAGAGAGAAAACAGGTTACTGCACTGAAGAGAAAACAGGTTACTGCACTGAAGAGAAAACAGGTTACTGCAGTGAAGATTCAATCCTTCTCTTCACCCAGAAGGCGGCTGGTTATGTGCAACGAGACGAAGGAAGTGAACCGACGAACTAATGGACTCCAACAACTCTTTAACTTCTTTTGTACTACTCTACATACACACCAACACCCTCTCCTTTCCCAAACTCTTTCATTAAGAAAAAAAAATTCTCATTTTGTTGTTGTTGTTGCAAACACTGCCTCAAAAACATTAATAGAAAGTTATTAAAAAATGACGTGTCGGTTACTTCAGCGCTGTGAGGAGCCTGTTTTCATAGTTGTAGGTTATTGGTGAATCATGAATACCATCCGTTCCTTCATTCCTTTCTCCCCGCTCCACTGCCCCCCCCCCCCCCCACCCTCTTCCTTGTCCTGCCCCCAGTCGCCCCCCTGATCAGACTCGTGAATAAAAAAGCATGGACTTGTGGCATGGGACTCGGCATTGAGGGAGGTCGGCAGGCCGTCATGCACGGAGAACATGACCGGTAACGAGTTCATGAAAGTATCGTGTTGATGCAAGGTCAGAAAACCGAGGTAGACATCGCTGTATGGCGCCAGTTCACCAACCTAGTCTATTGGCAGCGACTGCAAATCTCTTGTCCAGCGTGTTAAACACGTCTGTTGAAGGTCAAGGAAGAGCGCGATTTTACACGGATTCAGTTCGTTTTACAACCCTCACTTCTTTTAAGTCTTTGAGAGATGAAGAATGTATGGTGTTCACGTTAGGTCTGTTTTTTTATTTTATTTGTGTTGTTAACTTCGCTGATCTTCCTGACTTATTTTAACGCCAACGTTTTCGCAAATGACTACGCTCCACCACTGCGTTTGAATCGTAAAGAAGGGGGATAGTTTTCATTACTGGTTTTAGGTTAGCCGCCTTCCCGTAAGTTTTATGTCGATGTCTTGTTATCTCTTCCTTTGGGGTCTTATTATAATCTGTTCAGAAAGATACAACTAACGAACGGCTTTAATCAAACGTTGAATAAAAACACAGAAGGCATACAAAATATATATATATTATATATATATATATATATTATATAACACTGGTGTTGCAATGACTGCAAGAAATATTGAATTATAAAACAAAGCTTGCTCTTATGTCTTAGATTGACGAAATAGGGGAAATAAGCATTCATATCTGCAGTGGTAGATGATTCTGCCTAACTAACAGTATGTGCTTGAGTGGGTGAATGGAGAAAAATAAAATAAATGCTTCTCAAAATGAGCCTTCAGCAAGTTTATAGTCTCCAAGGGGGAGACATCCTCCAATAGGGAGGGAAACTCACTAACATATAACTCCTGGTCATATACCGATATTTCGAAACCTTGTTGTTTCTCCTCAGTGACCGCGGAAAGCGGTAATTTGACTCCTCTGCCTTTTCAGTTTTAAGAAGAATGCAATCCCAGAAAAGGCTGGTGTGCAATACCGTAGTATATTTGTTGAGTTTTCAAAAAACCAACCAAGGTGCCACCTAAGAAGCAAAAGAAAATCATGAAAGAGCAAAACAAGCTACATTTTCTTGTGAAAAATTAAAAATATAAAAAGATATCCTCTTAAGACACAATGCTGAGGGTCAGTTCTTGGAATGAATCCACAAGGGACTAAAATACAACAAACTAATAAATTCCAAGGATAAGTACCGCGCACGTTCCAGCAACTTACAGAGCAGCTTGGTGTTGCAACGACTGCAAGAAATATTGAATTATAAACAAAGCTTGCTCTTATGTCTTAGATTGACGAAATAGGGGGAAATAAGCATTCATATCTGCAGTGGTAGATGATTCTGCCTAACTAACAGTATGTGCTTGAGTGGGTGAATGGAGAAAAATAAAACTGATCCAAACGGCAACTATAAGCTTGCTGAAGGCTCATTTTGAGAAGCATTTATATATATATATCACGAACAGTATAAAAATGTCCTTTAAAAATCCAAAAGAGCTCAACCGTCTAGGGAGCAGCATCTGTTAAAAATATTTCTAAAATGAAGTGCTAAAATCAACAAGCTTGTTTCGAGCCTCGAGCCTCTTGCTCTTGCTCTCTTCTTCTGAAGAGAGCACGAGGCTCGAAACAAGCTTGTTGATTTTAGCATTCATTTTAAAATATTTTAACAAATATATATATATATATATATATTAACACTAGATTAAAAATCGGAATTAATGTACTTCTTGATTTAAAACGCTGCAAACAGCCATAAAAAGCAAGAAAGCAACGGTCTTTGACAAAAGGTAGGAAAAGATGTCAGAGGCTGTATGTGACGTTTAAATCATGATTTGCATACAGTTTGTATTTATATCCAGTGTTACATAAATTGTGTGCCTTTTTTTTCATCACGTCTTTCTCACTTCCCCAACTGTTATACAGTCAAAACCTGAGCAAGATATGGAGTGACTAAAGACTGTCACGACTGCAGTTATTTATTGCGATCAACTAGCCTCATGTTGGGAAAAAAAGAGGCCTTGTAATCTCTGCGCGTTCCCCCCCCCCCCCCCTCCCTGCACTCTCCTCCACCCTCCCACCACACACATCCAGCCCCCATTCGACGCATCCAGCCCCAGGCGTTCAACAAATACACTGGACATTCATGGCTCCTGATCCTACCATCAAACGCCTATGGGTGTAAGACACGCACCAAACCTCATCGCCCTTAAAGCTCAATTTAACGAGCTATGCAGACGGTAACTTCGCGCTGCACCGAGCTCCACGTGTGACTGACCGTCAAGCTCACACCTGTGAGATCTCACCACTGAGCCGCCCAGATCTTCAAAAGACCAGACGGGCCGATCCCGACCCTGAAGTTGCCGTTTGGATCAGTTTGTGACTAACCTTCCACCCTTTCATGTGCAGACCTTTTCCTTGTGGGGGACGGCCTGGCTGTCGGCGGGCGGCAAGTGGCTGACACAACTAACGGTAGACAGATGATGGATGTGTGTGTGTGTGTGTGTGTGTGTGTGTGTGTGTGTGTGTGTGTGCGTGCGCGCACCGTGGTGTGTGTGTGTGTGTGTGTGTGTGTGTGCGTGTGCGTGCGTTCGCGCGCGGGCGCGCGCGTGTGTGGTGTTGTATTGTGTTGTGTTCTGTGTTTTTGTGTTGTGGTGTGTGTGTGTGTGTGGGGGGGGGGGGGGGGGGGGGCGAAGGAGGGTATAGGAAAAGTTAGAAAAAGGAACAGTTCATGTACAGAACGACAAGAGGAAGGAGGGGCAGGCGACGAAAGGGAGGAGGAGGGGTGAGCGAAAGAGATGGGAAAGGTGCCTGGCAGACCCAGTTGTTAGAGCTCTGAGTTCTCGGGTTGCGAGCTCAAACCCCGGGGTACTCAAAAGGGTAAAAAAAAAAAAAAAAAAAAGTCGTACTCAAAAGGGAAAAAAAAAGAGTCCAACTTTGCCTCCATCTTCACGTGCCGCCAGTCTGGTGGTATCAGTATGTTGTTTAATGACGGCCCCGTCCCCTTCCCCCGCCGCCTCTCCCACCCCCTAACTCTCCCACCCTCCTGGAGGTTATACCCTTCATCACGCGTGGTAGGTTCCACGGTAAACTTGACAATAAGAGAGACAGAGAGAGAGAGGGGGGGGGGGGGGGGGGGGCGTCTACAAATGGTAGTTTATAGGCATCCGCCCCTGCGCTGCATACCTCTCTCCTTTAAAAACCAAGGTCCACCTAGAGAGACTCATGCCATTCTTACTCATCCAAGCACGTTCAATTCCTTAAAAAAAAAGTAAAAAAAAAAAAAGTAATGCGTTTATTTTGTTTAATGAAGGAAGATAACTCCAGGCAGATGTTGACAGCAGACGGTCTTCAGGGAAGAAATCTCTTCAGGTAACTGTTTCGGTCCAGTGCGCGCGCTAGCGCATATGTGTACGTGTGTCTGTGCGTGCGTGTGTGTGTATGTGTGTGTGTATGCGCGCGCTTGTGTGCATGAGAGAGAGAGAGAGAGAGAGAGAGAGAGGAGGTGCTTCTTTGTGCTTAAAACGGTCTTTGTTATAATCCTTTCATACGGCCCATTGTTCCATCCATTTACCACCCACCAGTACTGTTGAAAACGATTCACGGTCGGCTTGCAGGCCAAGGAAAGTGTGTTCGATATACCCACCACACTCGCTTGACACATCAAAAGGAGTATGACGATTGATTTGGTTGCTAATCAAAAGACGAAATCAATAAACAAGTGCTCGAGTGCACCTCACATGAACGATTGGACCGAACGACCTTTGGATTTTGTTTTGAAAACTCCCTCCACGCCCTTCATTCTCCATCCTCTTCCCTTCCCCCCTCGCCTTATTGTGTGTGTGTGTGTGTGTGTGTGTGTGTGAGAGAGAGAGAGAGAGAGAGAGAGAGAGAGAGAGAGGAGGTAAATGAGAGAGAAAGGAACAGAGAGGATAAAAGGGTGTGAATGGGGGGTGAGGGGTGGGGGTGGGGCTGAAAGGGAACTTGCGTTTGTGAGATGCACTGGTTGAATGAAGCTTTCAAAGAACAAAAGCCACAGACGTGTGCATTGATTTTGTCGTGTGAGCTGCTCTCTTGTTTTCAAGGCTGGGAACAAGAACAGCAGAATGCCGCTGACAGGTGGGTGCGTGTCTTTCGGCGCCATTGATATTCTCACCTGTGTGCATGAGCGATTGTGTGTGTGTGTTGTGTGTGTGTGTGTGTGTGTGTGTGTGTGTGTTATATCTCCTTCTGTGCGCGCGCGCGCGCGTGTGTGTGTGTGTGTGTGTGTGTGTGTGTGTGTGTGTGTGTGTGTGTGTGTGTGTGTTGATATCCTCCTCTGTGTGTGTGTGTGTGTGTGTGTGTGTGTGTGTGTGTGTGTGTGTGTGTGTGTGGGCCTGAGTGCAAGCCTTTCGGATGAAGTGATAGACTGAGATCCCGAGTGCGGCACACACTTGGCATATGTGCAAGAAACCGTAGTCACCTCTGGCAAAAGCTTCATTAAAAAAAAAGTACTTCGGTTGTTGCACAAAAATATTGAAGAGAAAAAGCGAGTGGCTATATACTATGACTCTTTTCTCTTCTCTCTCTCTCTCTCTCTCTCTCCTCTCTCTCTCTCTCTCTCTCTCTTTCGCTCTATGTACAGTGCGACGCTCTCTCTCTCTCTCTCTCTTCTCTCTCTCTCTCTCTCTGCTCCATGGTGCTAGCAACAGCATTCAGTTGTTGGAGCTAACATCCATCACAGGGGCAGAGGTGCTACTGACTGTAGTCAGTGACTAGGAGCCTGCTTTCCCCCGGTCACTTGATAGTTCTCAGAGACTTGTTAGACTAGGGATTTGTGTGGAGGCTGTTTGACGAGTGCTGAGTGGTCAGCCAGTGGGCAAGTTTACACTCCGTGACAACATCCATGGAGGTCTGCTCCTCTGTGCCGTGCAGGTCAGCTTGGTGAGGTGTGTGTGTGTGTGTGTGTGTGTGTGTGTGTGTGTGTGTGTGTGTGTTTGCGCGCGCGCGTGCGTGCGTGTGTGCGTGTGTGTGTGTGTGTGTGTGTGTGTGTGTGTAATCTCTACCATTAAGCATCACATCGAACCATATGTAATGAAGACCTACGTTGGTATGGCTATTTCACAAGATTCAACGGCCTCGCTGAAACGATTCTCCAAGGAACGGTTAAGGATGGGAAACGGAGGGAAGGCACACCACACACACACACACACACCACACACACACACACACACACACACACCCGATGGGACAGACCAAACTGCTAAAGGTACAGTGAAAACACTGGCCTTAGCACACAAACGACTGACCCAGAGGAACCTGGCCAACTGCTCCTCAGTGTGGCGTTCTAATGACTCCCCACGGAGCTGAGGCAGAACAGGGAGAGAAGAGGCGAGAAGTGTACTCTCTGCAAGAACGAAATCCTAAACATTTAAACGTCATTCGATGTAACCGTCCTTGTTAATTCGTTCAAGGAGGGCAGCACTCAAGCGCGCCGCCAAGATGCGCAGAAGTGTGTCCTCTGCTCCCTAACCCCTGGTGTCCCTGCGTTCATCTGAAACGAACCGAAACATTCCAGCTTCACAGGTTTTGTTCTTGCTTTGTACACCCGATGGCTCAACGAGTGCACGGATGAGCACCGAATTGAAACAAGAGGCTGGCGCTCCATTTACACACAGGGCAGGGTCTGTATGCTGCGTGCGTGTCACAGGTGTAAGGACCAGTCACTGCCACGTGAAAGGAAGCCCTGTTTGAGGGCATCGGGTTCAGATCAGCAGCTACTAAAGGCGTGAGAACGAGCCTTCTGCACTTCTGTCTTTGTTGCTTACTTGTCGATTTGCTTATCATCTGGTTCGC
>CM031623.1:25192282-25202282 GCA_018398815.1 Conus ventricosus
TTTGGTTTAGGGGGGTTTTTTTTTTCACAAAGATTAACCGGCTCTTCGGCTTTAAGAAAGGGCTTCTTCCCAAGGAACGGTTAAGGAGGGGAAACGGGGGAGGGAAAGGAACACACACACACACACACACTCACACCACACACACCCACCCCCCCGAGGGGACAAAACCAAAAATGCTAAGGTAGGGCCTACAGTGAAAACATGGCCTTAGCACACAAACGACTGACCCAGAGGAACTGGCCAACTGCTCCTCGGTTTTGGCGTTCTAATGACTCCCCACGGAGCTGAGGCCAAGAAAGGGGAAAAGAAAAAAAGGCGAGAAGTGTACTCTCTGCAAGAACCAAAATCCTAAACATTTAAACGTCATTCGATGTAAACCGTCCTTGTTAATTCGTTCAAGGAGGGCAGCACTCAAGCGCGCCGCCAAGATGCGCAGAAGTGTGTCCTCTGCTCCCTAACCCCTGGTGTCCCTGCGTTCATCTGAAACGAACCGAAACCCATTCCAGTTCACGGTTTTGTTTTTGCTTTGTACCCCCGATGGGCTCACGAGTGCAGGATGAGCACCGAATTGAAACAAGAGGCTGGCGCTCCATTTACACACAGGGCAGGGTTCTGTATGCTGCGTGCGTGTCACGGGGTTTGTAAGGACCAGTCACTGCCCGTGAAAAAGGAAGCCCTGTTTTGAGGGCATCGGGTTCAGATCAGCAGTTTACTAAAAGGCCGTTGAAAAACGAAGCCTTCTTGCCACTTCTGTCTTTGTTGCCTTACTTGTCGTTTTCCTTAAATCATTGTTTATCACTCTATTATCGTTGTTCTTGTGCTGTTGCTGTTGTTGTTTTTTGTTACTATTACTATTATTATCACCTAAGCCCGGAGCTCCAGTTTTTTTTTTTTTTCTTTTTCTTTTCTTTTTTTTTTCCTTTTTTTTTTTCTCCAAACCAATCCCTTACACACCATGCTTTAGTCTGTATGTTTTCTTACAAAATGGACATAATCTTGCTGATTTTTAAAAAAGTGTTTTAGCGTTTGATACAAAATGTCTGGGTTTATTAGTGTTCTAATGTGTGGGTTTTGTACTGGCACTCTCACGCTATAATGTGCTGTTATGCAAATATAACATAAATTAAACCAAAAGGCATAATAGTAATTAATTTTCCTTTCTTTTCGGGTTTTCCCAAAGCGAGAGAGAGAGAGGGGGAGAGAGGAGAAGAGAGGAGAGGAGGGGAGAGGAGAGAGAGGAGAGAAGACAGAGTCGGCGTCATAGAGTTTGTAGGTAGGAATTTGTTACAAATCGTCCCACCAGTTGGCTAGTCCCCGATGAGGCCAACCTTATAGCGAAACGAAAGGGCCCACAAGGAAGGCATGAGGAAAGCCAATAGGGGGTGAACAATAGGCATGAGAGGCTGGTTTGTTAGGTGGGGTTTTCCCTCACTCCCTCCCCCCCCCCCCCCACCGCCGTTTCCCCCCCCACCCCCCAAACCCCCCCCCTCCCAGCTCAGATCCCCCCTCCCTGTTTGAGTTTTAGTATTTGGGACAAAAAGCTTGGGTTATACAAGGACTGGCGTTAGGTATATTTTTGTTACAACTAATTCTTTAAGCAAAAATAATCGGCTATTATAACGGATAAATAGCATACCAATGGTAAAAAATATTGTGTGAGTATGTTCGCTGCGCATGTATTCGGCACTTAAGGTTTGTAGCTGAGACAGACAGACAGACAGAGGGACAGACAGACAGACGACGGACAGAGGACATAATGCTACTCTGGGGCAAGTCGTGGGGGTCACGAGGCGCGATATTTCATATGGCTTTCAAATGCAGGTGTATGGGAGACGAGGGCTACTCGAGAGCCGACAGAGACAGAGACAGAGAGAGAGAGAGAGAGGAGAGAGAAGGGGAGGAGAGAGAGAGAGAGAGAGATTGGGGAGGGCAAGAGAGAGCGACAAAGAGGGGAGTGGGGGGGGGGGGGGGGGGGGGGGGACAAGGCTGGGGGAGGAGAGAGAGTGTGGAATTCTTAAATTTTTTTATATTACATTATCATGCACGATAAAAGCACCAACATTCGACGTACATGTAACTTTACAGTTATGTGCGTATATATACCTTAGTAATTTTTTTTCTCTGTATTATTTCCATCATATAGGATATTCACGATTTCCTGAGTTCGTGTCATCCTTTATGAGCGTTTATTGTTACTGTGTAAACACACTCAATTGTTTTTCATACGCATTTGTTGATAAAAAATAATTTGAAGCGATGGTAGGGACTTGTTTTTTTCGAAATTTACTAATGCACATCTTACCAGTAAGAATAACATGATTTATCACGTCTATTTTCTGTTGGTTTACCACGTCGGTTTGAAATCCAAATAAAACATTCAGTTTCACTTAAGTTAACACCAACTCCAATCGTACAAACGTATCAAATTTTTCAATGTTTCCAAAATGCATACACAAGGGGCAATGATAAAAGAAAGGGTCTAAAAATCTTTTTCTTTGTAAACAATAATTCATTTGTTTGTATCCGTAACTTCATCTTTGCAAAAAAAATTGGTTGGATATATATTTTTTTAAATTTTCCATTGCAACTCGCATAGACGAATTTCTTTAGTTGCTTTTCTAGGTATCCCCCTACATTTCGTTAAAGAAAAAATTAAATTTCCTTCGCCGAAATCACATACATGTGGCTCTGACATGAGTCTTTTTATTTAGTGCTTAGAATTTTTCTTATTTCTTTTAGTTTTGAATTAAAAATGCTTGCCTCACAAAAGATGGCAACTGATTCTTCCTCAGGCAGTGAACCCACTTTCTATCCAGTTAATCCATGATTTTAGGGATCGCGTTGTAGAGGGCATTATATTTTAGGGTTGTGCTTGCTTTAGACTGATCCAGAATAATGCAATTTCATTAATATTTAGTAGTCGATGCTCATTTCGGGTGAATTATGTCTCTCATATGTTCAATACCATTTTCAACCATTTTGGAAACAACACTTTTTCTTTGTATTTTATAAGATTGTTGTGAAATAACATTTGGCTTTGAAGTTTGGGTTTGCGATTTATTTCTTATATGTGTAAATGTTTATTACCCAGGAAAGTTGTCATAACGTCTTTCAAAAATCTTTTGAAGATCAGACAATTGCATTTGCTTTGCTGTACATTAATGTGAAGATTTTTATTCCATTTTTAAGTTGAGTCAGATGCCATGTTGGTATCAAACTCCAATTTTCGTTTTGTTGAAATAATTTGCCAGCCCATTGTAAGTACAAACATTTTTGATATTCTTTTACATTGACCATGTTTAGTCCCCCTTTACTGTAACTATTTTCCCATTGTTGTTCTTTTACCTTTTCAAACGCTCTTCGATTACTGTATTTCCTTTGCCATAAGAATTTGTATATCAATGTATTTAACTTGTTAAAACACCTCTTCCGGTATCCCTATAGACGCATAATAAATACTACTGCGAAAGTATGAAATTTTTTTATGACAACAATTTTTACCGTGAATGCTTAGATCCCTCTTGCTCCGTTTTTTATTAGTTCTTGTATTTTGTTGATTCTATCTTGCAGTTTTCTTCAATATGCTAGCCATTTTGTCTTTTTGGAAAATATATCCAGAATTTTAATTTTATCGACTTTTGAGAATGGAAGATTTTTTTCATCAATCTGCTTACCTAATTTCAGTGCTTTCGTCTTTTTTAAGTTCAGTTTTAGCCCAGAAATCATTCCAAACGAATAAGAATATTACAAAAAAGTTTTCATGTCTTGCTTGTTCTTGAGGAACAATGTCGTGTCATCTGCATACTGTTTAATTTTCAAATACAAATTTCTTTGTCTGTCAGTAGATGGCATTTTGATTCCTTCATTGAACTGCTTCTCACCTTGATGGCCAATATTTCCACCGCGAAAATGAAAGCAAGGGGAGAAAAGGGACATCCTTGTCTTATTCCAATTGACATCAAAAGGTTCAGAGAGCCATCCGCCATGATTTTATAACTTTGAGAGTTACAGGTCAGAACAGATACCATTTTTTAAATTAGGTCCAACCCAAACATTTCAATGCATGTAACATATATTCTCTAGAATCGAATCAAACGCCTTGGAGTAATCTAAGGCCCAAAAAATATCCTGCTTTACCAGTTTTATTCAGTAGTTCATGACATCATCAATGGATCTTATAACTGTTGCAATATTTCTTCCTTAATGTATCCTACTTGGTCTTCGTTAACAAGAGTGTTTACAACTTTACCTAATTTATTTGCCAGTACTTTAGCCAGAATTTTAATCTGTATTTGTTAACGTTATAGGCTCCAATTAGTTAAATTTTCTCTCTCTAGGTCTTTGCCCTTATGAAGTAAAGTATGATACCTTGTCTCTGCGTGAATGATAATTCCCCTTTCCTGTAAGATTCAAGGAAGGAATCAGTTTAAAAAGCGGACCTAATTTTACTCCAGAAGAATTTAAAAATTCAGTTGTCAGTCCGTCGCTGCCTGGAGCTGAACCATTTTTCATGTTTTTCAGAGCATTTGACGTTTCCTTTAAAGTTATCATATCTTCACCCAAGAGCAACTTCATCTTCTTTCAATCGTGGTACATTTTCATTGCTAATAAAGTCATTAGTATCTTGATTTACATTTTTGAAAAAAGTTTTCTGATTATATATGGACTCGTAAAAGGAAACCCGTTCCCGTAAAATTTCCCCTTTTGGTCAGTTATCACTTCACCTGACTCGTTTTTTAATCTATTTATAATTCGTTTTTTGCTCCTTGCTTTTTCAAGGCTTAAAATATTTTTTATTTTTTCACCTTCTTCAATCCATTTGATCCTTGATCTTACTTGTGCTCCTCTAGCATTATTCATAGTCATCGTTTTTAATTATGCTTTACTTGCAAGTAGTCTGTCTGGAGATTCTCATTTTGAGGATTTTTAGCTAACAATTGTTCCAGTTCTTGGGGCTGAGTTGTAGCATCAGCGATTTTGTTCCTGTTTTTTACAAGCCAACGTTTTTCCAAATTCATACAAAAATTTAATTTTCAACTTTGCATAACTCCCATTTTTCCATGTCATTTATTTCTTCATTCTCATACTTGTATGAAAGCATCCCAAAATTGCATTCATATCTTTAACAATAAGTCATTTTTAAAATAACTGTTGTTAAATTTCCAAAGCCCGGCCCTCTTATAAAGGAATCCTCATTAATTTCTAATACCACTGCTTTGTGATCAGTGTGTGGCTGACTACATGTTCACAGGGAAAAACATAAGGGCAGTAAATTTTCACTAACAAAGCAGTAATCTAATCGACGTGCTTTTGAAGGGTTATGTCTATTCACGTAAAATCTGTCTCTAACGGGTGGTAAATTCTCCAAGCATCGGTAAGACGCAAGTTCATAACTGTCTGTTTTAAGGATTCGATTCACAAAGTATTATGAGGTGGCCGGAAATAAAATCCAGCTTGTTATTTAGGACGCAGTTGAAATCTCCAAGGATTACAAGATCATTGTCTACAAAATCAGACATAAATTTTAGTCATATTTTGAAAAAATGACAATTTATCTCTTGATTCATTTGGGGCATTACATTTGCAACTATAATTTTGTTTTTCATTGCATACAGAAATAACCAATATTCTTTCTTGTGACATGATTAACTTAACCTCACCCAGAAAGAAACGTGAGATTAAGATGAGCTCACCTTACTTCTGTTAGTACCTTCATTGTAGAAAATCTTACCCCCCATTCTTTTTTCCATAAATTTAATTTCAGTTTAGTCACGTGACTCTCTTGCAAACAGATTACGTCATACTTATTACTTTTGAAAAATCTAAAGAGGAATTCCTTTTAAGTTTGTTTTTTAATTTCCCCTTGCATTTAGTGAAATAATGCGAATTCTGTCCCTAACAAAAAGTAATGCACTTAAACAATGCATTTATTTGATCACAAATACAAACATGTAGCATGTAATCCCCAAGGCATTTTTCACGTCCGTTGAACGAAAGCTGGGTCATTACCAAGGATATCCGATTTGAAACAGCCTACCTACTGTTTTAGACGGGAGGCACAGACTCTGCGGCATGGTCGTCCTTTGTAAGTACAGGGCTTACCGAGCGCGAGGTTTCCCTTCTAGGGTTTTTCCGTTCTGTCTCTGGGGCTGTGACGCTGTCTCGATCGGCCCCCGCTTCGGAGTCTCGGATCTGGTGCGGGAGGCCCCTCCAAAGACGAAAAAAGTTGCTTGACGGCTGACGGACGATTTTTTTCAGCCTGCGGCCACAGACTTGTTTCCCCGGTTAGTTTTCAAAACAGGCTGTTACTCAACCGGGTTCGAAGCTTTTGGTGACTGATGTTGAGAGTGCTGTTTTACGCTCTCTCTTTCCCTTTTTTTTGCAAAGAGGGTCCCCTCTCTTGTGACCTGGTTCTTTGCACTCTCTGCAAACACTCATTCGGACAGTCAGAAACGTGGTGATTAGGTTTCAAGCCCGGGGCATGTGGGCGTTTTATGAATGCCTTTGTTCTTTGTGGGATATTTTTGCAGTGAAAATGCTTACCTTAAGGGTCTTGTCCAGTGGGGTTGGGGGAAAAAGTGACAAACACGAATCTGCGACCAGTCAAGAATCTAGTTAGTTTGTTGTCACTATCTCTTGCTTCTCCATTTTGACCCCAGACCTTAACTCACACCCAACCCTTTGTTAAAAGGCGTGTTCTATTTCTGATCGGCACAGAAATAGGGATATTGTCTATCCATACTTTAGTAGTGGGTTTTTCCTCACCTGAGTCTCCCCGCAGAATAAAAGGATTCGTGTTGGATACTGTAACGATGTGTTTCTCAACCGTAGGCCCTTTACCAAAAGTTCCGCTCGTGCCTCCTTGGTCGCAGGGTAGATCCGCAGAGT
Source organism: Conus ventricosus (assembly GCA_018398815.1). Lineage (NCBI taxonomy): Eukaryota > Metazoa > Mollusca > Gastropoda > Neogastropoda > Conidae > Conus > Conus ventricosus. The sequence continues at coordinate 25,199,171 of CM031623.1, forward strand.
CCTCGTATTTTTGTGACCCCAAAAAAGGAGCCTGGCCGATGTCCTCTCCCCAGCAAGACATATCCTAAAACGGTCGGACGAGTGTTCGCGCTGTCCGGGATGTCTTTTTTTTCAGAAAAAACCGGGTTTACTGTCGAGAGTTGGCCATCGTAATTCTTCGCTGCCCAGGGTTCGAAGCGGAATCGAAGTAGAACAAACAACTGAAGTAAGCGCAGCGGACTAATCGAGAAAAACTCGCTCAGATTCGCCAAATTCGGTCCGTGCACAGAGCGTTAAGCTCGCGTCCACACTCCACGAGAGTCGCTCACCCAATCCGGGACTCCAGTTATCCAGATGGGGGGGCCTGTGCGTTTTCATATCATCGGTTTACAGACCAATCAAAACGATTCACTGCAAGTGCGTCAAGTTCAAAGCGGCTGGTTGGACGCTAATTTAAAACTAAATAAACACTGTATAGTTACTACTAAGGGAGGACATCGGATTATAAGCCCCTATGTTTTCTCTCTTTTCCGAGGAAACGATGATAATACATTTTGTTGTTGCGGAAAATCACGTACATTCTGTTTCTGATGGATAACTGAGTCGGTAATGATAATTGATATTCCTATCATCGCTGTTGTTTTTCCTGTTTACATATGAAAATCATTTCATTCGGGGTAAAAGTGATCACAATTGTTACATCCATAACCACTGTTACTATCACTTTTATTTTTCCTTTTTACGTATAATATTCATTTAACCCGGGGGAGCGAGGGGAAGTGTGTGTGTGTGTGTGTGGTGTGGTAACGACTGTTCTGCTCACAGTCACTGTTTTCTGGAAGCATGAGAATTGTCTTCTTCAGGAGGCAGTTTCATCAACTGTGATCAAGTGATCTCCCCGTTGTCACTGTCTTCTTACAAGATATCAGCCGTTTTACACGGGAATACAAGGAAAACACTTGTGATGGGCATGGGAGCACACGTGAAAGCTCTCTAAGCCCCTGAGAAGTGTTTTGTTCTGTTTTCCTCGAGCTGTGGATAATGGTTGATTTCCGGTCATCATTGCTTTTCTACAGGATGAAATCCAATCATTCATTAACACTTATGAATCTTACCATTGTTTTGGGGAAAAAAAGAAACAGTAATGACTTTGACAACACTTTTGGAATAAAAAGCGATTAATCTGACGATACTTTTGTAAGAAACAGAGCGTATGCGCGAAACAGCACACACACACGCACACGCACACACACACACACACACACACACACACAGATGGTCATGATGATGATGATGATGATGGTGATGATGACGGTTACTTCCCTACTTCGCATATGGATGCTTTCCCTTCCTCTCCCGATCCTCTTTTTATAAAATTGTATATGAAAAACTGGGACAGGAAAAGAACAGGGGGAGCTTTTCATACGCGAACGATAGCGAGAACTTCGCGAGGCTAACCGAGCGGAATCTGCTAATCACCACTGCTGTCTCTGGAGGTCTCTGTCGAGGGCTTGAAGGACGCGCGAGGCACTGTAATTAAGACTGCTGACACCGGCCCCAAAGACCAGAGACTGCCCTCACTTCAAGGTACGCGCTGGTTCTCCCGTAATGGACCATGAAAACACATCAAGTTCACTCGCGGCAGGAAAGTCGTCGTTTGCCTGTTCTTTCAGGGAGGAAGAGTGTAGGGCACGGGAGAAGGGGGGGGGGGGGGGGGGGGGGGGGGGGTGGGGGGGGAGGGGGAGGGGGGGGGGGGGGGGGGCTGTGGCATGGGAAATGAAAAAAGAGCGGAGTTTGGTAGGGGTTAGGGGGTACGCCATTTAGCGGCGGAAACTGCCGACTTTGGCGACCGAAAGTCGACGGTGGAAAGAAGGGAGCACTGAAGAAAACAAATTCGTACCACGCCAGTTGATTTGTTCATTTAAAAATAAAAAAAGTCTGTTCATCGATGGTTATACCAACCATCACCACCACCAGTAGCAATTTCAGAATATTCTCAAAAATATTTGAGACAAACTGCAAGTTTGGGCTGGAAGATTTTAACAAAGCCACCACGAAATGTACTGTTATTTCATTTCTTAAAGTGAACTATTATTGTCTCTTTTTTTTTTTTCGTTTTAAAACTGTATAAAACCAACAAGAATACTACAGACAGCACTTCAACTTTTTCTTTCAAATCTACAGATATGAAGATTTTCGGTAAAAGATCTTCTTCAGGCAGAAACATGGAAGTGAGACATTGCCAAGGTGGGCGTCAACAGCAACATGGAGACAAGAAAAGACTTAGTGTGCACCCTCCATGAAAAAAAAAGGATAAAGAATGAGTGAGAAAGAAATGAGAGACTGATCTTCGACTCACTGTCAAGGCGAATGCCGACTAACTGACGCAGGAAACAGTCGCATGTAGTGCCAGCAGGCGGCTCTTCAGTCGGTTCTTCCGAGGACGCCGAGGTGTAGACAAAAGCGTGGACTGTAAAGCGCTTAATGCTTGGTCTCTAACCGAGGTTCGGGGCTATATTAGTATTCAGCCTCATCATCAAGGATTTTGTTTTCTGCCATCCACACTGTAGAGCAAAAAACAACAACACGGTCATCCAGCTGTGTTAAAGGGACAAAGAAAGGTTAAAAGGGCAAAGAAAGATTGAAGGGGCAAAGAAAGGTTAAATGGACAAAGAAAGGTTCAAGGGGCAAAGAAAGGTACAAGGGGCAAATAAAGATTAAAGGGGCAAGGAAAGGTTAAATGGGCAAAGAAAGGTTAAACGAGCAAAGAAAAGTTAAAGGGGCAAAGAAAGGTTAAAGGGACAAAGAAAGGTTAAAAGGACAACGAAAGGTAAGGCACAAGGCTTTCCCCCGCCCCCAACGACCTTCATTTGCAATGTTTCCCCTCTTCCCTCGTCAAATCGTTCAGGCCTCGCGGTCTGGGACTGAGCATCACAGGTTGTCATGCAACACCACAGTCATTTGAGGAAAGTCCGTGTTAAGCACTGATCACTAATGGTTATTATAAACAGTACTTTATCATTACGAACAGTACTTTATTATTATGAACAGTACTTTATTTATTATGAAGAGTACTTGTATAAGCGCATGTCCTGACCCAGAGACCAAGGTCTTGAATCTACATTATCGTTAC
>CM031623.1:25207282-25222282 GCA_018398815.1 Conus ventricosus
CCATCATAGTAACAAATTTATCAGTCCAGCTGACTCTTTCTGCTGGGTTCCGATAGCAAAACCCGATTAAAATGGATCGTGATTTTTTCTTGTGATTTGTATCCACACTGCTTCTACGTCATGCTGTTCTAGGTGGGGAAAGTCTCTTGAAGTTGAGAGATTCACTGACATACACTAGAAGACCTGTTTCTTTGTCTTTAGTAGGGTCTTTTCGAACGATATATAACCTGGGACTGCTACATCTTATCACTAATGTAGGTATTTAGTCTTGATTCGGAGAGCCCCCGAACATGGAATGGCTTTGGTGGTTCGATATCAGGGTCGAGATATCAGAGATCTTACTGACTGCACTATTGATATTTAAAAAGGCAAATTCTCATTCCATCTCTCGATGGCCATGAGTTCTGGTTTGTGGTCATGTTATGTCCTGAGTGCACAAGTAAAAGGAAAAACAAAAAGAAAGGGGAAGAAAGGACACGTATAAAAAAGTAAAATAAATAATGAAAAAAACAACAACAACAACAGCAACCCAAAAAACAGCAACAATAACAACAACAACAAAGGAAAAAAAAATCAATCAAAACCCAAACTGGTAGAAACGGTACAACAGCAGGGTTCGGAAATAGGTGACTAGAGAATGCACTTACAATTAATGTGCACTCAACTAATTGCGTCAGGTTGTACAGACGAAGTACTGCAGGACTAAAAAGCACAATTCCTGTATGTTGCACGCACAGAATCTCCAACTCATATGTATCTGAACACATATATATATATATATATGCTGATAATCAGATATAAATTGTCTATAGGGCCAAATCGTTTGGCACAAAGCGTTGCATTATGGAGCGCTCTCCAATCAGTCACATCCACCGAACGCAGGTAAAAGAAAGTTGTGTTGTTTTTTTTTTTTTTAGAAACACAAAAGTTTGTCTGACATTCAGTGAAGGCACAAATGATTCATGAGCCACACAGTTCAGTCATTTCTGAAACATGGGGCGAAATGTCTTTAGTGACACGAGTGTCTTGATAGTAAATGAGTAGAACACAAGATGTTTTAGCACAGCCTACGATGATCACTGTCAACAATAGATGCCGATGTGAAAAGATAGTTATTATTCCTAAACATAATGACACGCACAAATAGTATCCGAGGATTAATTCTCAGTCTGGCAAGGAAGGATAATGACACGCACAAATAGTATCCGAGGATTAATCCCCAGTCTGCAAAAGGAAGGATAAAAGTTTCACACACACACACACACACACACACCACACACACACACACACACACACCACACATACACACAAAACAACACACACGCACGCGGGGCGTGCACACACACCACACACACACAACACACACACACACAAAACACACACACACACACACACAAAACACGCGCGCGCGCGCGCTGGTGTGTGTGGAATGGGATGACTCTTACAGTCTTCACACTGAAGAAAGGCCACAGGCTGCTGCAGCAGTCTCACTGCTTCAGCAATGGCCTGTAGAGGATTAGGCCTAGTGGGGGAGGGGGAGCACCATGGGGGGAACAGCGGTGCCGTAAGTGGGCAGTGGTTGGGGACCTGTGCTCTTGCTCTGCGCGTTGGCGTTAGTCACTGAAGTACGAGAGAGAGAGAGAGAGAGAGGGGAGAGGGGAGAGAGAGGAGGAGCGCCCACCACAACACCACACACACACACCCAACACACAACACACAACACACACACCTGGCCAACAGTTAAAAATCTGAAATTTTAATTACACCACCTTGGATTTTAAATCTGAAGTCACATCTATTAACATAGATGTATTTAAAACCCGGATAAATTACTGTGCCATTTCACCGGGAAAGTGAACTTCTTCTCTCTCTCTCTTCTTCTCTCTTCTCTCTCTCTCTCCTCCTCTCTTTTTCTCTTCCCTCCCCCCCCTCCAGGAATTGGGTTAGGATTGGGTTTTGGGGAATTCAAAGACAGATTTTCTTTTTTTTACAGCAAAACTTGCACCAGAATAAACGGCAACGAAAAAACAAAAGGCATTCCTTTCTTTGAAAAGCTTTTTTCCAACAAAAAAAGCCCCCTTACATTAGTTACAAATGAACGCACACACCACACACACAAACACCACCACACACACCACCACACACCACACACAAAACACACAACACAGCCGGTCCCCCTGAGAGTTCCGCCCCACGGACGAAAGGCCTGGGGAGCAGGCAATGCAAATTTTTTTTGCCTTAAAAAGGGCTTTGCGTGGTTCCCTTTTTATGCAGCTAGTGAAGGTTTTCATATCTGTAATATATTTTCTTAATTTCATTTTCCCCATTTTCCCTTTTTAAAATCCCCCCCCCCCCCCCCCCCCCCCCCCCCCCCCCCCCCCCCACCCCCTTTAAAATCCAAATTTTTCCCAAGTCATTTCTTGACGCAGTGAGTTTTGGGCCTGGCTTGTTTTTTCCCCCACATTAGATTGTTCGTCATAATTTGTCTGACTTATTCAAGTTTAAAAGGCGTGCCATCTTGAAGGGGATTGCTCTTGTTAGGTTTTCTTTTGGGGGCAAAAAATTTCCCCCCTTTTTACTGCACAAGATATTAAAGGGTCAGATTTAGGGTTTGTGGACTGAACAATTGTATGCAATGGTTCTCAAAATCCGATGTTCAAGGCATCATCTGTTCATTTGGGACGTGGGTTTGAAGCCGAAGGGCACTTTTTTTTTCACTGGGGTGCTAATGCGACAAATCAAGGCGCAGTGTGTTAAAAATTTTTTCCATCCCCCCCAAACAGCCCAGGGTTTCCTGTGCACAGTTTGTTTTGCTACCATAAGAACGACCTGTAAAAGAACTAGCTAAACCAGAGTGAAATCATTACTTTTTTTTAAAAAAAAAATCACGATCAAAGCACAATTTATAGAGTCCCTGTGTAAGGGGGGCATGGGGGGGGGGGGCGAAAAGGGGGGGGTTAAGGAAATGGGGGGCAAGGTGGGGGGGGGGGGGGGGGGGGGGGGGGGGAGGGAAAGGGACAAGGGGCGAGAGGAGGAACGGTGGGAAAAGTTTTGAGTAAGTGTGTTCATGTGAAAAATTTCTGCTTTTGGGGTTTTTGGGAATACATGGACCCCCTTTCTGAAGGGGTCAAAGGGCTAAAGGACATTGACCCCCCCCCCCCCTCTTCTCTCTCTCTCTTTCTCTCAGATGTTCGTGGATGGCCTGTGAAGTTGTTAACAGCCGGGAGGCCTTCTTTGCTAGCTTGTTTACAGTCAAGCCATCTCTCTCTCACCCTCTCTCAATAAAACATCTATCTGGAAACAGCAACACCACACACACACACACACTCACACACACCACACACACACAACACACACACCACACACACACGCTACGACAGAAGAATCATACGGAACAAAAAAGAATAAAACAGTAGATTAATAGTTTTTTAAGAAAAATCTCAGAGGAAAACGACTACGTGTTCATCAGAACAAAATAAACTCCCCCCCCCCCCACCCTCCACGAGCATTCCCCCATTCATTTGCATATCTCGCCAAACACCTGCCGACCAAAGAACGACACAACTTGACGCAACCAGAATGGGGTAAAGAGAGCAAGAGGAAAATGGAGACGTAACAACAAAGACAACAACAAAGAAGGACATTAAAAAACACGGAGAAAAGCCGGAAAGAAACAAATAAAGGTAAAGAGGATTGAAATGAGAAGGGTTGTAGAAAAGAAGGAATATGGAAAAGAAAGACAGACAAGAGCAGAAAGAAAAAGAAAGAAAAAACGAAGAAAAAACTGTCGGATAAAGAACACACACACACACACACACACACCACACACACACACACACACAACACACACAGGAAAAAGAAAGAAAGAAAAGAAGAAAAAAAGAAAAGAAAATGAAAAGCACCTCGACGCTTCTTGATAATGATAACGGTCATGAATCCTTAATTCTAGTCGTTATGTTAAAGGGAAAAAGCCAAATAAAAAATAATCATGAGGGAACCACCGGTGGATGGAAACTGTAACCACAAAGATCCATCTCTTCTCTTGTTGCAATATACGCGTGCGTGCAAGAAAGAGATTTGACATTTCTGTGAGAGAGAGAGAGAGAGTGAGAGAGAGAGAGCAGAGAACGAGAGGGAGAGAGAGAGAGAGAGAGGTGAAGTGATGAGGGTAGATTGTGAGAGGGAGAGAGAGAGAGAGAGAGTGTGAGAGATTAAGAGAGAGAGGTGTGATCTGATGGCTTGCTGGATTGCCGGCTAGCATTTGGGATTCTTGAAAACTGGTTGAATGCAGTCGGAAGGAAAGATGAAAAATAACAGGACTATTTATACGCAAGGTGTAATCTCTCTCTCTCTCTCTCTCACTCTCTCTCTCTCTCGCTCTCTCTCTCTCTCTCTCTCTCTCACATCCACCCACACAGATAGGATTATAGATACATGATCTGTGCGCGTCAGAGACTTTGTCGAGTGCATGAGTTCATGTGGGTGTGTGTGTGTGTGTGTGTGTGTGTGACACTTTGTTATTTTATTGTCATTACCAAAGAGGTCTTTTGACAAGGGAGGAGAGGTAACAGAACAATAACATTCCCCTCTTCCTTTCCTGCAAACAAATAGTACACATTATATTCCTAGTGTGTATCAAATCAAAGGTTAACAAAAACAAATTAAATTCGTAACATTTCCTTATGTCCTCACGCACAGGAGTAATGCAGTAAGGTTTGAAAAAAAATCTTAAAACTGACTCGACCATCCACTCAATCAAATGATGATTTGTATCTTACTGATCTCTTCTACATGCGATGAATGATAATGTGTGTGTGTGTGTGTGTGTGTGTGTGTGTGTGTTTTGTGTGAGGGGAGAGAGAGAGAGAGAGAGAGAGAGAGAGAGAGAGAGAGAGGAGGAAGAGAGAGAGGAGGAGAGAGGCAGACAGAGAACAAAACCAAAACCAATACACCTACGCAATTCCTCACCCACCATATACTTTCATCCACTTCCCCCTAAAACCCAACTCTCACGTAACCCTCCCCCTCTCCCCATCCCCCGCCCACCTCCCTCAGTATCCTTACCCCCATCCCCTCACTAACCTCCCGCACACCTGACCACAAGGCTAAAAGTCGTTCCGAGTCCAGCCGAACCCGCTAATGACACCTTGTGCGCTAGCCCCGGGATAGAGGGTTTCACATTCCCTTCTGCCACACTTCCCCGCCCCTCCCCTCCCACTCCCTCCAGGGCTTACATTAGACAGCCTTCGTAACAGTCGAGAAGCTCTGAGAACAAATCGGTGAAAAGCTGAGAGGAGAGACAATGGGGTGGGGTGGGTACACAGCTTCTCGCTGTCTTTTGGGGGGTTGTTCCTTTCAAGAGGCTTTGTCTTTCCCTTTACGCTCTCCCTGTCCCTTAAGGCATTTTCTTCTTTTTTTCCCTTTTTTTGTGTGGGTCATTTATCTTTTTTTTTTTTTTGTTACGCAGTAGAATTTTCCGAACGTAAAGCATTTTGATACAACTTCCATTTTCTTTTTTCAAACTGCTGTCTTGGGTTGTACTTCTCCCTCCCCACCCCCTCACCCCCTCTAACTTACCGATGTGACATGGAGTGTCTTAATACAGTGAGTGATGCCTACGGTCTGTACACAATACAACATTCGCATACTGTCTGTCTGTCTGTGTCTGTCTGTCTGTGTCTCCCTCTAACGTGTGCTGCTTGTTGCTACGCGCAATTTGACACTGCAACAATATAGCTTGTTTAGCTTCCACTTTCTGGTTTGGACAACTTAAGATAAGTAGACGTTTAAGTTATATATTAATGTGTCGTGTATGCGGTGTGTGTGTGTGTGTGTGTGTGTGTGACTTGAGAGTTGACTTCAACGCGGTGACAGCTCTGATGTGGCCTTTTGCGATCGGCTGGGGTTTCAGCAATATTTCTCTCTCTCTCTCTCTCTCTCTCTCTCTCTCTCTCTCTCTCTCTCTCCACCCGACTACGAAGTCATATAGAACACTGGGCTTATGGATAGCCCATTGCAGCCGAAATAAATAATGTGGAGTGAGGGGAACGTGTACTGTTCATTCCAACCCAACCAATCCAAACCCAAGCCACGCGGAGTGCTGGATTAATGGATAGGACTCCCCAACCCAACCAATCCAAACCCAAGCCACGCGGAGGGCTGGATTAATGGATAGGACTCCCAACCCAACCAATCCAAACCCAAGCCACGCGGAGTGCTGGCTTAATGAATAGGACTCCCCAACCCAACCAATCCAAACCCAAGCCACGCGGAGTGCTGGATTAATGGATAGGACTCCCCAACCCAACCAATCCAAACCCAAGCCACGCGGAGTGCTGGATTAATGGATAGGACTCCCCAACCCAACCAATCCAAACCCAGCCACGCGGAGTGCTGGGTTATTGGATAGGACTCCCCAATACAACCAATCCAAGTCACGTGGCCTGGTGGGTTTGGATAGGACTCCCCAACCCGACCAATCCAAACCCAAGCCACGCGGAGTGCTGGATTAATGGATAGGACTCCCCAACCCAACCAATCCAAGTCACGTGGCCTGGTGGTTTGGATGGGACTCCCCAACCCCAAAACCAATCCAAACCCAAGCCACGCGGAGTGCTGGATTAATGGATAGGACTCCCCAATACAACTAATCCAAGTCACGTGGCCTGGTGGGTTTGGATAGGACTCCCCAACCAACCAATCCAAACCCAAGTCACGCGGAGTGCTGGATTAATGGATAGGACTCCCAAACCAACCAATCCAAACCCAAGCCACGCGGAGGTGCTGGATAGGACCCCCCAACCCAACCAATCCAAACCCAAGTCACGCGGAGTGCTGGGTTAATGGATAGGACTCCCCAATACAAGTCACGTGGGTTGGTGGGTTTGGATAGGACTCCCCCAATCCAAACAATCGAAACCCCAGCCATGCGGAGTGATGGTTAATGGATAGGACTCCCCAACCCAAACAATCGAAACCCAAGTCACGAGGGTTGGTGGGTTAACGGATAGGACTCCCCAATAAAAAAAAATCGTAACCCAAGCCACGCGAGTGGTGGGTTTGGATAGGACTTCCCAATCCAAACAATCATAACCCAAGTCAAATGGTTGGTGGGTTAATAAACAGAGGCCAGAAAATCCAAAATTCATGTTAACAAGATTTTTTTTTCAATTTGTTTTACGGGAAGGGAAGAGGGGCGGGCTGTGTGCTAGTCTTTCGGCTAAATCGGACAATCAAAGCTCCCTGTGCACTTTGAGAGCATGAAAGACCAAAGAACACATTTGTCTCCGGCGAAATTCCGTTGACTGACGCCTCTATGGCAGGCGAACCAACCCACACGTGAAACAGAGATTAGCGAGAGACGTCATGCTTTGATGATCGGTTGTCTTCGAGTGGGGCAACTAGAATTTCACGTGGAGAGAAAGTTGGTTCTGTCAAGACGGTATGCACAATACGATAAGACACAATACAGTACAGTACTGCACAACCCAACCCAACCCAACCCAACCCACCACATAGATCACAATGTGATACAAGGCAATTCAACGTAACATTTACCTGTAGTCCCACACGGGGTAAGGACCTGCCTCCTCCTCGTCCGTCTTCTGCAGGTACAGCCTACGCAGGTACGTTTCCATGGCTACTGGAACCCCTGCGTCACAAACCTGGCGGCAATTTGTTCACTCTTGGGCTGGCACAGAGCTGGTGTCATCACTGCTTGGGATCAGTGGCGCGGAAACAATTGACTATCGAACAGGACTCAGTGGTGCGGAAACGACTACCGAGCTGGGCTTTCATGTATGTACATTGAACGAAAGTGTCTCTGTGGTGGACTTAGCTACCGTAACCGATAGCACGTCACATCAGATTTCCCAATGAAAAGCAGTTCCATGTTGGCGTAAAACATGGAGGGTCTTCACGTTCTTGACTGTTGTCTGTCGTTGTCACCCCGAGCTGGAGTACACACACTGTCGATTTTCCTTGTAAGCTTCTGAACAGATTTCCACCACGGTTTTTCTTCAACGCGCACAGCGTTCAGTTCCTTTTCTTTCTGTTTGGGGACAGTATCCATCCTTGCCAGGTTGTGGTTGGTGTGGACGATGGGCAACAGCGACTGAGGACGGAGCTGTATGGTTGTGATGACCGCGTTTGGGCGCTTTCACCCTTGAAAAGAAAAAAATTACTAAGGACACAGTCACATCAGTTAACTCGTGTAGGGCCACTGAAACATGGAAACAACATTCCACTCAAGGAATTAAGACTGTATGAATATCAAAGTTATTATTGCGGATCAGTATATTGCAGGGGCCATAGCATTGGCTGAGGACATGACAGACGTGAGGCTGAACCCACTCGCTTTACGGCTTGCGCACCTACACCCTCTACCCCAGCTGGGGGTACTGATTCGGTTCAAGGGGATCCTGTGAAAAGCGGCAGAACGACTGGGTTTGCGGCTTCTGCCGTCCACACTGCCGTTTTCTAACCTCGGTGGAACCTCGCAGGTCATGCACTAACACCACCAGGCTATGAACATCGGTAAGGTCACTGCCCTAACACCACCAGGCTATGAACCTCAGTATGAGTCACTGCTAACACCACCCAGGCTATGACCTCCGTAGGTCACTGCCTATACACCCCAGGCTATGAACCTCCGTAAGGCACTGCCCTAACAACACAAGGCTAGAACCTCATGGCTGGTCACTGCCTAACTCCACAGGATATGAACCTCCGTAAGGTCACTGCCTAACACACAGGCTATGAAAAACTTGGCAGGTCACTGCCATTACACCACCAGGCTATGGAACCTCGTTAAGGTCACTGCCTATCACCACCAGGCTATGACCTCTGGCAGGTCACTGCTACAACACCAGGCTATTAACCTTTAGGAATCAGTGCGATCCAGAAATAAAGTCTTTTATTCGGTTAAACATAAAACAACTGCTGGGACATTAATGATTTATACTTCTTCTTTTTTTTGAGGGGGGGGGGGGGGAGGGGGAGGGGGAGGGCAGGGCGGGTGTGTGTGGTTATAACTGTCTGGAAAGTTAATTCAAATAAAAAAAACAAACAAACACCCAAAGCATTTTACGAAGCGCTTTCGGTTTTTGCAACCTTCCTCAGCTGACCATGGAAGTTCGGGCGTATCAAAACTAGTTGACGTATGTGTGTTTTTTTTACGTCATTTAATCCCCCCACCCCCCAACCCCCTCATTTACTGTATGATAAATAGTGTGGCCTGGGTGATGTCTTGGTTCAGCCGAAGGGCATGTTTCCAGGGCAGATTGTCATTGAAAAGTTAAAAATGTTGGAATTATCTCCCCTACCCCTTGTGTTCCAGATATTAAAATTGCGGTGACTGTGGACCAGGGTGTTGCCTGATGTTTGACAAAATTTATGCTGTCTGCTTCAGCCACAAAATAGCAATCAACCACTGACAGTTTGTATTTCTATGTTGGAAACACACACTCAAAGGATTCGGGGAGGGGTGGAATTTCTGGTCCATTGGACATTTTATATATATAGCGGCATTAAACTACAATTTTGCTTTGAGAAGCAACATTCTTTAATAACGAGGTGCAAATCTCCCCGACCTTCCCCCCCTTCTCTTGCACACACACACACACACACACACACACACACACACACACACACCACCACACACACACACACACACACACACATACACCTCAACATCTCTCTCTCTCTCTCTCTCTCTCTCTCTCTCTATCTCTTCTTCTCTTCTCTCTCTCTCTCCTTTGTGTGGTGCGCGTTTTGAAGTCAACGTGTACTATCCGCAGCTTCCATTCTTACAATTTTCGATCATAATTTCCATTTTTTTGGCAGTGAGTCTATGGCTCCGTTGGCAATTGGAAAGAGGTGGAAATAAACAAAATTTCGCCACACGCCATGTGTGTTGTAAGGCTTTGGATTCTCATCTTTTTAGTCATCTCATTACAGCGCTAATGAATGTGAATTTTCTACGACGACTCTGTCTGTCTGTCTTGTCTCATCTTTTACTTTTCTTTCCTCTTTCTTATTGTTCCTCTCTCGTCTCTTTTCAACTTTTACCCTTTCTCGTTGTCTGCTCCACTCATATTGGGTCAGCAATACAGATTACGAATGATGACTTCATGTTTTCGCCAATCTTTCAATAAAATTCATCCCAAATGATATTCGTAATTTCAGAAACTTTATATTGCAACTTCTTTTTATAGACTGCCCCCCCCCCCCCCACCCCGCCCGCCCTCCTTACCTCATTCCCCTTTTTGAAGATGGCCCTTTTTAGTGTGGTTTGTTTTGATACATTTTGCATTTGATGTTCCACAATAGAGTAAAAAGTATACGATTCCTCTCCATCAGAGACTAGCTTCTTTTTCTCTTGAATATTCACCTTTTTTAACACTGAGAGGCTCGAAATTAAGACACCCTCCCCCACGTCCCGCACACATCCAGACTGTGAAGATTCCGAATAGTCTTTATAGGGGGGTGTTACCGCTGGTCCTTTCCCGTCTTAATTTCTTTCCCCTCACCTTTTCTTTCTTTTTTTTTTTCTCTCTCCTTCTTTATGTTGTTTATGTCACGTTAGGTCTGTCAAGGAACGGTTTTCATAGGAAAAAATTGCAACAGTTTGAAACCTCTTGCATTCGGTTCTATAAATCATCAGTATCATCATATCCAATCGAGGAAAAAAAAATCGATGCACCGGAGAAAAATTGTTAAAAATTAAATAAACATTTATGCTTTTGAAAAAGACGAGAGTTTTAGCGCCAGTAGTAAGCGTACAATTTCAGCGCGCTGATCTTCCCGCCTGTGGTACACATTCCTCGAGTGCCGGCTACGCAACCAATGCACTTGCTTTGGCACGTTCATGGAGAAGAGTCGTCTGCTTACTCACGATTTAGTATGTAAAAGTGTCAATTTTAGGTGAATATACCCCAAAAAACAAGTGCATGTGATTGAATTGATGCAAAGTTAAGCAATGTGACAAAAGTACATGAAGGAAAAAGTGGACGCATTAGTACTGGGTATTTTTTTGTGCTGTGGCAATAATTTTGTATGGGAACTCTTCTAGTCAATAATTGAAAATGTGTTATGAGCGACTTTTATTTGGCAGCGTTGTGTGTGTGTTTTGTGGTGTGTGTGTGTGTGTGTGTGTTGTGTGTGTGTGTGTGTTTGCGCGCGCGCGCGCGCGTGCGTGCGTCCGTGCATGGCTTACGTGCGCGCGCGCGCGTGCGTGCGTCCGTGCAGCTTACGTGCGCGCGCATTTGGCTGAGGACAGAAGTCCGACAGTGAAGAGAGAGTGAATGTGGCTTGGTGTCCAAAAGATGGATCCTACCTGTAACTGGTTCTTTTTTTTTTTTAATCTTTAGTTATCATAAATAATCGGGATTTGATTGTAGTGTGTGTGTGTGTGTGTGTGTGTGTGTGTGTGTGAAATATTGTCCTCTAATTTGTATTCCGTCTGCTTCTTTTCATTTGTAGTCGAGGATGAATCCTGCTCTTTTTGTGGAAAACTTCTGCATGATGGTTGTAACACATGTACAATGTATCCATCAGAAAAAGGGGGCTTCAGGGGTTCGGAAGGCATGTGCCAAGAGACAAGATCCATACAACATTTTATGTCGGACAAAATTCACCAGAAAATGTCGACGTGACTATACAACGAGAAAATGCAATCTACGTGACCTAAAGCGAAAAGGATGTTCTGCAGAACAATCAGCCATGTGTTCGCCCACCAAAATTGCGCAGCACTTTTGACAAGCCATTTGACTATCAGACAGATTGTTTCTTTGTGGGGCAACAGCAAAATTATGACAAACATAGGAACGCAATCCAGAAGTTTTTTGCAATTCGTTCTTTTTGGTGTGAAAATAATCTTTCAGATCAACTGCTGGAAAATCTCATGGACTTTTCCAAAGAGAAATAGAGAAGATTAGTGAAAGCTCGAAAAAAATTCGTATAATCAAAACAGCTGCACTACTCCTTCTCTCGGACATCAAGGCTATGGATACATCAAAAGAGGACTATCCAGCAAATTTTGATGTCGCTTAACCTGGACAAAACTTAGAATTCCTTCCCTCGTCGTACATTGCTCCTATGTACTTTGTTTCATGACAAAAAAAAGTCACAAACTTAAGTTTGCTCAATTGGTCTGGATCTGGTCCAAGCAGTAAGACCAAAGGTCTGATGGCACCACTGCAGTTGGGTCTTGGAGTGAGATTCATCACCTCTCTGGCCTCAAGTATCTAGTGTTGACCTTTTATGCAAAATGGGATTTTCTTCATCTTATTCTGAGGTCAAGAAATATGATAAGTCTGCTGCACTGACCAAGGTATGGCATACTAGGTGTGACTCCAGCAAGCTGTGAGCAATTTGTAGCTGATAATGTAGTTCAAACATCCAAAATCTAGATGGAACTGGATCATTCCATGGCATGGGAATGATTGCTGCTGTCACCCCTCCCCTTAGAAGTGGCAGGTTCCATCAAACGAGATGTAAACTGAACAGCTGAGCTGGATATGAAAGACATCGGTAAGGATTCCAGTCAAACATTAAGTTCGTCAAACTTTTGTTGTTGAAATTGGATTATCTGGTATTCTTCAAAAGCAACCACTACTCAGCAATTGGATTTATTGGTTTTCTGATGGAAAAATTTCGTGGTCTCTTCGCTCTCCACGACAGGCTGGTCGGAAACCATGCAAGCTGTCTGTGACTGGCATATTCCAGGGCAAAGCTGCTTCTCATTCCTGAGCTTGATGACATTGGACCCCACCGACATGACTTCGTGTTTACAACTCTGCACTTATTGTCAGCATTGGCATAGGAATACCATGTAACTCTGTGGTCACATTGATCAGGCACTCTGAGTGGAAGGCCAGGATCATTGTCTCCAATGAAACAAGATGGGACAGCCCAATCGCTCCAATTGTCCTTCGTAATGGGCGGCTTTCACACAGAGATGAGCTTCCTGGGTTCCATAGGACGTCTGATGACAGGATCTGCCTTAGCAACTACTGGAAGTGGCATTTGCACCCCAAATGCCTCATTCTATGCTGACAGGAATGTCAGGGCCAGAGCTGATTCGAGGGCATTTCATCGTGGATGCTGTTTTGAATGCCATTATTGCGTCAATGTCTTTCATCTATTCCCTGGAGAACATCGTAGAACTGTCAATGTGGAAGCAGAAGTTGATATTGGAGACATTGAAGATATGAGTTAGCTCTCTATTGTATGTTCAGTGTCATGGACAAAACCATGAAGCTGGAAAAACATAGAAACCTACTCTGAACTACAGAGATACAAGGAAAAATGGATTCAGACAAAAATGAAATGAAAAAGAGTCGCACTTCTGGGCCTTTTGCTACAAATAAATGGACATGAGTGGACGTCTTCGGGCGTTTTTTTGAGTGCTGAAAGAACAGGTAACTGGCTGATCATCTTCAAGACTGCGGTAATGTACCTACTTGCAGCTACTGGCCATTAACCTGTACACCAAGTCTGTGTACATCTACTTACAAGTCATGCAACAGCTCCAGCAACAAAACCCTGACGTTGTTACAGGACTCGTGAAAGGACATCATGTCATCAGAAGAAGTGACCGTTATGGGCTGGGTTATCTATGACTGGCGATTGAAACGGCTCCTCATGATGAGAGTGTCAAGTATGTTGGTGGGCTGACTCGAGGGAGAGGCATGATGAGGTCACAGCGTGCACTGTGGCCGTTTTGTCCAATGCCATGCATGTGCAGATATGAACAGTGCCATGCAGGAAGTCCACAGGGATGGAGTTCTTCACCCAGTGATCAAGAACAGACTCAACTGAGTCAACGGGAAGAAGAAGACGACAAAGACATGAGGGTGTCTTGGTTTTCCTTCTTCTACACAATCCGTTTTCTAGCTCTGATCATCGTGCGGAATATCTGAACAGGCGTGGTAGCTGATCCTTCAGTGATGGTGATTCTGCAAGAAACAAGAGACGCCATCATCAAGACATGGTAGGAATAAAAGGTGACTGTGTTTCAAATTCAAGAAGAAAGAAAAGTGATTTCGATGGATCTCAAAGTTGTGTCAGGAATTGACGATGACTCCAGCCAGGTAGGATCCTCAGCTGCTGTTCAGCGCATAGTAACAGCAGCAATGAACAGTCAGACTGAGGACTCGAGTATCAGTTCTATCTTGAATTTCAACTAAACCTCACCACCTGCCTTCTCTGTTTGATTCTAAACAGGACTTATGCGAGATGCAACCAAATCCAAACTTTTGGACTGTTTTCATCACTGGAAGAAAGACAGTTCAAAACAACCGAGAAGACGGACGGTATTGTGCTAGATGGTGGTTCAACTGCTGCATAGGACTGTCCTGGAAGAAGAAGGGTGAACGTTCGGACGCATTGTCAAGTCTATGCAGAGTACGTCTTCGTCAGGCAGTACAGACGCCCATCGTAGTATTTGACCAGCTACAGTTGTGAGCCATCTACAAAAGACACTGCTCACCTCAGCGATCTGGAGGTACAGGCAATGAAGTGCGTGGACTTACACAATCCACGCAGTCAGTTATGTACGAAGAAAGAGAAACACATTTTTCTCTCAAACCTGAATAACAAACAGGCTTTTGTATTCCATGCTAGGTGTGAGATTACTGGAAAGTATGGATGTCGGCATCGTACATGCCCAAGGAGATGCAGAGCACTTTGATTGTGAAGTCAGCATGAAGTGTTCAGCCATCATCACACTTGTGTTATTGAGAGGTCACAGACTTCTTGTATCTTCTGTGTTTTCATGTCAAACCTTCAGATAAGGCTTGTGTTCTTTCTGGTTGACAAGCGAAGTGGACCAAGCGCGAATGTGGCCATATCAACCAAGTGGCAACAGTGCTTGAAGCCACAGATAGTGAAAGCCTACCATTCCTGCATGCTATCAAAGGCTGTGATACAACATCCCGTCTGAGGGGTATTGGTAAGACAATTTCCTGTTCAAGGAAAAGGGATGAACCATCTTTATGG
>CM031623.1:25227282-25232282 GCA_018398815.1 Conus ventricosus
CAGCGCCAGGTATTCCAGACAGGGCGGGCAGTGAGAACCCTCACCGTGGCACAACGCCAGGCAGGTAGAAAAGGAGAAGACAGAACGGTTCTGTCCGCTGGTATTTATGCGCCAGCACACGTTTGTATAGCGGGACCGAAACCGTGTTATAGAATTAATGGAGATAGTACACACACACACACACACTCACACACACACACTGTCACTGAGGGTGTAGGGGGAGAGTCGGGGTGGGGGTGGGGAGAAAGCGAGAGGCGTTCTTTAAACATACTTTAATGCTGATTTCCCGAAACATTTTAGGTGTATTTTTTAAAAGGAAAATCTTGTTATAATGAGTAGATGTCCTCACAGTTTCTCGGACAAGAGAAAACATCATGAACTCTTTAAAAAAACAACAACAGTGGCAGTCAGTTAGATTATCTCTTTTATCATCTGAACCTCGACGACAAACATACCGTCCATGTATAACACGAATCTTCCCCACTACCTGTGGAATCAGTTAAAGTAAAGCTTCTACTTCAACATGTTTAAAACATTCTTGAGGGGAAAAAAGCGATCAATACGGAACAAAGAATCCCTAAAGTGACTGCTTTTCAAAAACCACATTGACTTTAGAATGACAAGTGTTTTGAGTGAGTTGTGACTCAGAGTACACATAGTTACAGGTCTCCAAACTGTCCTAGCACCGTGACGCTTCACCCTTAGGTCCCTTTCTGGTAAAGCTGTTCCCATCAATAGGAGTGTGACAAAAAACAACAACAACAACAACAACAACGAACAAACAAAAAGAAAAACAACCACCATTCAGGAATCTACCAAAGTTAGGCTGGGGGGGGGGGGGGGGGGGGGGGGGGGGGGGGGAGGATTGAGACTTTTTTTTAATCTGCGTAGATCTGGGACCCCCCCCCCCCCCCCACCCCCCCCCCCCCCCCCTTCCGTATTCTCTGCAATGATCTGGTCAGGTTTTTACCTCGTCCTATCCCAAACTTCCCCCCTCTCTCCTCCCTCTCCCCCCTCTCTCTCTCTCCTCCCTTGTTGTTGTGTAAATCTTAAGTTTCAATTACTCAGGGGATCGGATGTTTACAACCTGAAAACACTGTCTCAGTAGCTGTCAACCGTGCAATAAACGAGCACCTGTTTCAGCTGTGTCAGGCTACAGCTGAGGAAGGAGGGGAATGGGCCCTGCCTTCCATGGTGCCATGCCCCAAGTCACAGTGCTCTGCCTTCCATGGTGCCATGCCCCAGTCCAGTGCTCTGCCTTCCATGGCGCCATGCCCCAATCACAGTGCTCTGCCTTCCATGGTGCCATGCCCCAAGTCAACAGTGCTCTGCCTTCCATGGTGCCATGCCCAAGTCACAGTGCTCTGCCTTCCATGGCGCCATGCCCAAGTCACAGTGCTCTGCCTTCCATGGCGCCATGCCCAAGTCACAGTGCTTGCCTTCCATGGTGCCATGCCAAGTCACAGTGCTCTGCCTTCCATGGCGCCATGCCCCAAATCACAGTGCTCTGCCTTCCATGGTGCCATGCCCAAGTCACAGTGCTCTGCCTTCCATGGTGCCATGCCCCAAATCACAGTGCTCTGCCTTCCTGGTGCCATGCCCCAGTCACAGTGCCATGCCCAGTCACAGTGCCATGCCTTCCATGGTGCCATGCCCCAAGTCACAGTGCTCTGCCTTCCATGGTGCCATGCCCAAATCACAGTGCTCTGCCTTCCATGGTGCCATGCCCCAGTCACAGTGCCATGCCCCAGTCACAGTGCCATGCCTTCCATGGTGCCATGCCCCAAGTCACAGTGCTCTGCCTTCCATGGTGCCATGCCCCAAGTCACAGTGCTCTGCCTTCCATGGTGCCATGCCCCAGTCACAGTGCTCTGCCTTCCATGGTGCCATGCCCCAAGTCACAGTGCTCTGCCTTCCATGGTGCCTTGCCCCAAGTCACAGTGCTCTGCCTTCCATGGTGCCATGCCCCAAGTCACAGTGCTCTGCCTTCCATGGTGCCATGCCCCAGTCACAGTGCTCTGCCTTCCATGGTGCCATGCCCCAAGTCACAGTGCTCTGCCTTCCATGGTGCCATGCCCCAAGTCACAGTGCTCTGCCTTCCATGGTGCCATGCCCAAAGTCCACAGTGCTCTGCCTTCCATGGTGCCATGCCCCAGTCACAGTGCTCTGCCTTCCATGGCGCCATTGCCCCAGTCACAGTGCTCTGCCTTCCATGGCGCCATGCCCCAAGTCACAGTGCTCTGCCTTCCATGGTGCCATGCCCCAAGTCAACAGTGCTCTGCCTTCCATGGCGCCATGCCCCAGTCACAGTGCTCTGCCTTCCATGGTGCCATGCCCCAAGTCACAGTGCTCTGCCTTCCATGGTGCCATGCCCCAAATCACAGTGCTCTGCCTTCCATGGTGCCATGCCCCAGTCACAGTGCCATGCCCCAGGTCACGTGCCATGCCTTCCATGGTGCCATGCCCCAAGTCACAGTGCTCTGCCTTCCATGGTGCCATGCCCCAAATCACAGTGCTCTGCCTTCCATGGTGCCTGCCCCAGTCACAGTGCCATGCCCCAGTCACAGTGCCATGCCTTCCATTGGGCCATGCCCCAAGTCACAGTGCTCTGCCTTCCATGGTGCCATGCCCCAAATCACAGTGCTCTGCCTTCCATGGTGCCATGCCCCAGTCACAGTGCCATGCCCCAGTCACAGTGCCATGCCTTCCATGGTGCCATGCCCCAAGTCACAGTGCTCTGCCTTCCATGGTGCCATGCCCAGTCACAGTGCTCTGCCTTCCATGGTGCCATGCCCCAAGTCACAGTGCTCTGCCTTCCATGGTGCCATGCCCCAAGTCAGTCTCTGCCTTCCATGGTTGGCCATGCCCCAAGTCACAGTGCTCTGCCTTCCATCATGGTGCCATGCCCAAGTCACAGTGCTCTGCCTTCCATGGTGCCATGCCCAAGTCACAGTGCTCTGCCTTCCATGGTGCCATGCCCCAGTCACAGTGCTCTGCCTTCCATGGTGCCATGCCCCAAGTCACAGTGCTCTGCCTTCCATGGTGCCATGCCCCAAGTCACAGTGCTCTGCCTTCCATGGTGCATGCCCCAAGTCACAGTGAATCTATAACAGTCCACCGCTCCCCCTCCTCCCCGCTCCCCCTCCCCCTCCTCCCTCCACAGACATCAGGCTGTGGTTCTACATTTTTTTAATATCACAACAGCATGACAGGGGAAGACACACGCAGCGCTCACTGTGGGAAGGTGGGGGGAAGGGGAGGCGGGGTGTGGAGGTTGGGGGTGGGGGTGGGGGTGGGGGGGCATCTGAAAGAATCACAACGCAAACGTGACAAATATCTTCCCAACAACTGGGAGCAAATCACGTGCAGTGCTTAGTGAATGAAACCAAATGGACAGCTCTTGAGAATGTTTCAGTTACATCATACACGACAGACTTTCGCGCTCGGCGATGCAATAAGTAGTGATTTGAATTTAACAAGAAAATGACGGAGAGAGAGAGCAGAGGAGGAGAGATGATGAGAGAGAGAGAGAGAGCAAACCATATCCATTTTGCGTGCGTTAGTGTGTGTGTGTGTGTGTGTGTGTGTGTGTGGCGCGCGCGCGCGCGTTCGTGTGTGTGTGTGTGGTGTGTGTGTGTGTGTGTGTGTGTTGTGTGAGAGAGAGAAGAGAGAGAGAGAGAGAGGACGGAGAGAGAGAGAGTGTGTGTGTGTGTGTGTGTGTGTGTGTGTGATCCAGAGGAGAGAGGAGAGAGAGAGAGTAGAGAGAGAGAGAGAGAGGGAGAGAGTGAGAGAGAGATGAGAGAGAGAGAAGAGAAGAGAGAGAGAGAGAGAGAGTATTTTCGCTGACTGATCCGTCTGATCACCATCTGACAATTCTCTGTGAAGGTTGGAACAGTTCCGTGGCCACTTTCCGTTTTCTTTTCTGCCTATGATTTACGGCGATTACGTCAAAATAGTTTCCGCCAGCCCGTTCGTGACTGGAAATAACCCATTGGACTTCACAGGTAGGGGAATACAGAGGCAGGAGAAACGCACGCGAGAGAGAGAGAGGAGAGAGAGAGAGAGAGAGAGAGAGAGAGAGGAGAGAGAGAGAGAGAGAGGAGAGAGAGAGAGAGAGAGAGAGAGAGAGAGGAGAGAGAGAGAGTTCTTAGAAGAAAGGCGATAATTCTCGCAATTGCACGTACGCGCAAGCACATGCGCGCGCACGCACGCATAACACACACACACACACACATACAAACACACACGCAGACTGACAAAGACACACACACACACACACACACACACCACACACACACACCCCACTCAAACGCACTCATATATTCACACCAGACAGACAGACACACACAAGCACGCACGCACGCCCAAAGGTTTACACATTTACATACACCCATGCACATAAGGCATTCACACACACACACACACACACACACACACACACACACACACACACACACACACAACGTACACACACACGAGTACAAACAGCGACACCGGGCACTCGACTCTTATCTGACTACAACTCTTGTGGCCTATGATTGACAGGGTATTAAAACATCTGCATACATAACCAGTACTATACTAACGTAGATGAATGGCGTAGTGTGTGCTGCCTTTGTTGTCGTCACTCAGTCCAAAATGCTAAGGAAAAGTGTATTGACTTTTTCTCTTTTGCCTACGATCCGGTAATATTATGCCGCGGTTTAACCACACACACCACACACACATACACACACACACACAGGGGGGGGGGGGGGGGGGGGGGGGGGGGGGGGTGAGAGGGAGAGAGAATATAATGCACGCGCGCGCACACATCGACACAAACACACACTATTCAAACTAGAGACAGAGAGAGAGAGAGAGAGAGAGAGAGAGAGAGAGAGAGAGGAGAGCAGAGACAGAGACAGAGACAGAGAGACAGAGAGTGACAGAGACAAAGGCAGAGAGAGAGAGAGAGAGAGAGAGAGAGAGTGAGAGGAGAGAGAGAGAGAGAGAGAGAG
>CM031623.1:25237282-25272282 GCA_018398815.1 Conus ventricosus
CATGTACCACAAATGTGGCTCGTGGCAGCACAGCGGTTCTACGGATTAGTTAGTGCTAATTGCTCTCTAATCTGGAGTGTTCACGCTTTTCAAATTCGATTCTAAGTTGGGTATTGATGATCATGTATACGTAATTGTAGGCCGATGTATGTTGGTCTAACAACCTCTACCAGCCTGCCCCCTATCTAAACACAATTTAAAATATTTGCATTTTCGTCTGCTTATCTAGCTATCCATTCATCTATCTATCCACACTAATATATAAATCAGGAGAAATAAAATGAAATTAAGTGACAGTAATCGAATTAAAGGTATAACCGTGACGCCGTCCTTTCGCCAGTCTTCCAGTCAGTCACCACGACACGGACAAGAGTGGAGGCCCTCCCAGTAAAACTCCCCTGGTAATGCTATACCGTTGTAGCCTCGAGTGCCTCTTCTCTCTCGCTGTCATGTCCCACTCTCCCCCTACACGGGTAGCTTAAACGGGTGGCTGACCCTCTCTTGTTCCGGGCTGGAGAGCCTCCCTGACAGAGGAGAAAAGAGGTGTTGTATGCATAGGGGTGGTGAGTTTGCCACAGCTTCGGGGGTTCAATGGGGAGGCGATGGTAAGCCTGTTGGCGAGCGCGGGTTGTTCTTGATCAACAGACGAGGTGTACCGGGAGACTCCGTTAAACGACTTCTGCCCGCCGCAAACCTGTTCTATTCATTGCGTGTACGGGGTTGGCGAGGTCACACACCACACACACACACACACACACACACACACACACACAGAGCGTATGCTGTACATATGCAAGCCGCATATGTATGTGTGCCCGCGTGCATGTAAACAGGGACAGTCTGTACTACGTACCGATCAATGACTTGGTTTCACATTTCATTTCAGCTGTTTGTTACCATACAGCATATTCTCAAGAGAACATAGCGACATCTCTCTATTTTCCCTCCTCATCCATCCCCGCTCCCCCCCCCCCCCCCCCTTTCAAGGTATACAATCGAATGAAATCATTTTGGCAGAAAACGCGAACTTCTGTTCAGAGCTTCAAATTCCATCCAATATTTTGATTTTAGCGCATGCTTGTCTGGCGATCCATGAAATAATTCAAAATGAAAGAAATAATTTGTTTTTGTGATCAACTGTATTTTGTCTTGAATTTTTTTTTTTTCTCGTAACGATTATGCTTTGTGCGTTTAATCATCATCCTTATCCTGCCATGCGATACGGCATGCATGTTTGGTGCAGGTCGCAAAAGACTCGCTAACAAGCACGCCAGTCAGCGGAAGCGAATATAAGTGAATCTTACACACACACACACACACACACATATATATATATATATATATATATATATATATATATATATATATATATATATATATATTAGTACTCTAACATGATTTTTTTTCAGGTTTCGTCATTATATGAACACATTTCTGCATATCAATCGTGACACCACTCCAGTCGTGTATCTTTCCCTCAGCCTCACTGTGAAATACACACATCCAAACTCACGCACTTACCGATAAGACAGACTAACATAGGCCCAAGCACACACGGTGACTGGTCTCCCAAATCAGACCAAATAAATCATCTTACTCACCGTCATTCAGTCCTGATGCAATAAAATCCGCAAGAAATGATCGGCGTCCACAAGCATCAAAGTCCATCGTTTGCCTAAATCATGGGAACATCAACAGAAAAAAAAATCCCCTGAAACAACAACCGCGCATACGGAAAGATACTGTCTTCTTATTTCTTGACTTAAAAACATAATAAAAAAAAAATTCGTATTGTTTTATCCGAGCACAGCCGTGTCTTGCAAAGGTTTTCAAGTCCTCCCTCAAAACAACTCTCTTCAAAACATAATTTTTCTGCTCCTTCGCTGGTGTGTGTGTGTGTGCGTGTGTGTGTGTGTGTGTGTGTGTGTGTGTTTGTGTGTGTGTGTGTGTGTGTGTGTGTGTGTTAGGGCTTATAGCTGTAAGCGCTTAGGGCTTTTGTTTAAGATTAAGCGCACTAAATGTTCCTTATTATTATTATTATTATAAGGTTCCCCTTACTGTATCAAATCAGATGAAAGACTGATTCACAGACGTTTAAAATGCACTTAATATCAATCGCGTTCAATTAATCTGGGCAAGGAAGTCAGTGATAAAGTCTAATATAAAGTCTTTGTAACTGGTGAAATAAATCACACACAGGTCAGTTCTCAAAAGCTTCACTCCAAGTCCTTTGGAAAGTACAGTAAAATTGTGCTTCAACAAAATCTGAATAGCTGATCAGCTGTACAATCCGTCCGACGCTGTTGGTACACGACAAAACCACAGCCTGTAGCACCCGATTCTCAAAACATAAATCACTAAACAAGGTGGGTGCGGGGCGAGAAAAAAAAAAGAAGCTAACAAAAGGCCTCGTTTCGCTCTGTCGTCTGCCTCACTCACTTTCTCAGGTGGAGTTACCGCCTCCTGCTGTTGCACGCGGCGAGCGTGCTGTGGCGTTGAATAGAATATCGTCTGGACCGACTTGCGAACTTACAGGGCCAGGCCTAGGAGAGAGAGAGAGAGAGAGAGAGAGGGGTGGGTGGGTGGGGAGGGGGGAGAGGCAGGTCCGGAAAGGCAGACGGGAAAATTGGAGGAGGTGAGTGTGGAGGTAGGTGAGCAGAGGAGGTAGTATGAGCGAAGAGGAGAGAGCGAGGATTGGGGATGAGATCCAACCATATTGATTTTATGGCAATAGTGTCTTCACATCAATTCCAACGCTGGAAGTGCAGCTTCCTCTTAAAGAGAGAGAGAGGGGAGAGAGCGAGAGCCATCTTTTCCATGATGCCAAATCATAAAGCCGAATCTGAAAAAGGCAAAAATAAGTTGTAAACGTGGACAGCACAAAACATGCAGGACAAAAAACAGCATCGGCTTACCAGTTTATAGACGTCGTAATTCGAACACGATATTTATGGGCAAAGTGACACGAGAAAATCAATGAAGCAATATCAATAAATGAATTGTGAGATGCGGGGTAGGCATACACGGAGCATGCGGGGTACGGTAAGGACAGGGATGAGGTGTTTGTCGACATGATTGTCAATGATTAACTAGATTGGCCGTTCTACGATATCAACAGCTTTGAACTGGGTCAGGAGAGGAAGATGTATATTGGGGGGGGGGGGGGGGGGGGGATTGGGGAGAGGGGCGTAGAGGAGAGGAGAGAAGAGAGAGAGAGAGAGAGAGAGAGAGAGAGAGAGAGAGAGAGAGAAGAGAGAAGTGGCTTTACGCCTCCCCCCCAAAAAAAAACAAACAAAAAACTATCGAACTGTGAGAAGAGGAACGAAATCGATAAGGCATGTGTCACACCTCAGTAGAGACAACCTGTATTCTGTGTGTTGGGGTGTGGTGGAGATGTGGTAGGTAGGGGGGGGGAGGGGGGGCTGGAGTGGTGAGTGTATGTGTTTGTGCGCACGCGTGCGCGCACGCGCGAGCGTGTATGTGTGTATGTGTGCGAGTGTGCGCACGCGCACATGCGTGCGTGCACATGAGTGAGTGTGTATGTGTGTTTGTGCACGAGTGCGCGTGCGTATGTGCGTGCATGCGTGCGTTGTTTTATGAGGTAGGTGTGTGTGTGCGCGCGCGCGCGGTGGTCGGGGCGCTGTGTGTGTGTGTGTGTGTGTGTGTGTGTGTGTGTGTGTGAGTGCGTGTGTGTGTGGTGCGTGCGTGCGTGCGTGCGTGCGTGCGTGGTGTGTGTGTGTGTGTGTGTGTGTGTGTTAAGGGCGGAACGGAGTGTGGATGGGGAAGGGGGTAGGGGAGGAGGGTGAGCAAGCGGTTTCGGCACACTTTATAACTCTTCCTCCCCAATCTACTTCTTTCTCCTAATGATCTCCCCTTCTCTCCCATTCCCCCCCTCTTCCCATCTCCCCTGTCCCCATCCCCTCCCCCTCCCTTTCCTCTACACCCCCCCCCCCCTCCCTGATCAGGTCATTGTAATGGATGCCAAAATAGCACGTTCCAGGAAACACTGCTTCCTGTTGCATTGGTTTCTGCCCTCCCCCCCCCCTCCCCTTCTGAACTTATCCATTCTATTTTTAATTTTTATCAATGGGGAGGGTGGTGGAGGGGGGCGAGGAGGATCAGATATGACCCGGTCTTTATGTATCCGGCTGTCTAGCTGCTCATCCATCAACGTCTCTCCACCTCCCTCCCTCACCCCCCCCTCCGTGTGTGTGTGTGTGTGTGTGTGTGTGTGTGTGTGTGTGTGTGTGTGTGTGTGTGTGTGTGTGTTTATGCGTATGTTTCTCTATCTCTGTCTTTCTCTCTGCGTCTCTCTCCTCACTGCCCCTCTCCCTCTCCTCCTCTCTCTCTCCACTCTCCTCTCTCCTCTCTCCACTCTCTCTCTCTCTCTCTCTCTCTCTCTCTCTCTCTCTCTCTCTCTGTATGGCTGACCAAATCTGACAGATGTCTGCCTGCCTGTCTGTCTGTCTCTCTCTGTCACACACACACACCACACACACACACACACACACACACACACACACACACACACACACACACACACACACACACACACACACACACACACCACACTCTCTCTCTCTCTCTCTCTCTCTCTCTCTCTCTCTCTCTCTCTGCATGACTGGCCACATCTGACAGATGTACATTTACCACTGATCCCTGGAGTTCCAGAAGGCAGTCGTTGGTACAGTTCTTCACACAGTCCTCGAATGACCAGCGACAATACGTCACACGACAAGACAGTGTGGTGCCAGTCACACATTTGCAGTGGCCACACGCCACAATTAGGATTTCACACTATATGATCCATTTCAGCTTTTTGAGGCCTACATTGAAACACAAACAGAAAGAAAACCCGGCTATTTACTTGCAATCGACTACACCAAAGCCTTCAATTCAGCCTCAAAACATTTCGATGCAAGTTTTTTATAAATGTTTTTGGCTTTGGAGCCGACTTTACAAAATTGAATCCATGTACTGAACAACAATACCTGAAGTAGTATAAACCATGGAGGATGTCCTTCCGAACCTTTTGCAATGTCCTGCGGAATAAGACAAGGATATCATTGATAACGAACTTTGGCAGGAAATCATAATTACCTACTTAGATAACAAACATCGAAAATGGAGAAGTAACTCGTAAAACAACAACAAAACAAACAAACAAACAAAAATCGGAAACAGTTGTTATTCAACAACTCGTTTTTTTTTAAACATGGCAAGGAAAGGGTATCGCTCAAGTTAAACACATATCCACTACACAGAAAGCAGAATAATTTCCTAGGAAGAAATATCAAATCTGACTG
Source organism: Conus ventricosus (assembly GCA_018398815.1). NCBI lineage: Eukaryota > Metazoa > Mollusca > Gastropoda > Neogastropoda > Conidae > Conus > Conus ventricosus. The sequence goes on from CM031623.1 coordinate 25,242,589, forward strand.
ACCGAAGCAGAGCAAACATAACGATAGAATATGATATTCTTATCAACGCTATCCCCAGTCCCTGGATTCACTGGATAATTTCCGGAGAGAAAGAACAAGAAACCCAAATATGCGACGCAGGTCAACGTAATACAAAGCCTAAAATCATCAAGAAATTGTTACAAACCGGAAACCAGAAACGAACCAAAAATTCCTTGTGCTTTGTGAACACACGCACACACACACACACACACACACACACACACACACACACACACACACACACACACACACACACACATTGTCTACAACAGCAAACAAAGTAAACACTCCCATCGTAAAAAAAGAAAAAAAAAGAAAAGAAAGAAGATCGATAATATTTTTTCAATTAACCGACATTTGTCTTTTTGTCGTTTTCTTCTGATGCACACCGCTGCCCTCGTGTTGACCTTTCTCACACCGCTGCCCTCGTGTTGACCTTTCATCACACCGCTCAGCCACTGCTAAGGTAAGTTCGACAACTGGCCAATGTACTTCCTCTTGTGCTTTCCGCAGTAACAATTTCATTATCTCCCTTTACACGTAACGCTGGTTCCAGAACCCCCCCCCCCCCCCCAAAAAAAAAAAAAAAAAAAAAAAAAGAAAAGAGAAAAAAGAAAAGGAAACAAAATCCATATGATTAAAACAAAGTCTCCGACAGTTTCATTGGGCTGATATCCGCCCATTGAATGTACGTTTTAGGGCTGATATCCGCCCATTGAATGTCGTTTAGGCTGAGCTATGAGGCTGAATCCGCCCATTGAATGTCGTTTAGGCTTGCTAGAAGATAATGAATGTTTCAGACTCTGACCAGTCTCACAGAGTGTATGTGACAGTTTATGTGACAGTGGAAATCAATGTCCACATTTTTGAGGCAATCGAAAGGTTACAGGTTATTTGTGTTGGAACACATCTCGCATGATTTTTAGAAACGCGAACTATTAAACACACACACACACACACACACACACACACACACACACACACAAAGAAAACAACGCACACATAAACTTCGACTTCTTAAATTTTTCTTGTATCATTCCCTTCTCTCTTGCCTTCTGTAATAAAAATTTTGTTTGACTTAAAACTTGCTGAATCAGTATCAAAGATGAAAACTCAATAATAAAAAGCAGAAAGAAAACCATAGAAAAACAACTGAAACCCTGTCTCCGTGTTTATTTAATTTTGAATGGGAGTAGTTTACCAAACCCATTGCTGTAGTAAGGGAAACAATTAGCAAGTGCTTTCCTCTTGATCGTATTTTGATTACCTCCCTTTGAACTTTGCTCTGTTTTCCCTTGTTTTGGTCTGTTCCCAGTTCTTTGTTTTAATGACCACCACGAGTCGATCTTGTTGCTTCTGCTTCTGTTGCCGGCGTATGTTGTGTACAAGGATGTTTGTTGTAACAGCAGTTACATCAGTTGGAGTGAAACATACTTCGTGACACCCAACTATTTATTAAAATGTTTGGACCTCCCAATGAGTTACATCTTAGGACCCCCAACAGTTCCATTACAGGAGAATGAAGAATAACAGCAAATGACAAAAAATATCTGGTACTAAACCGTAGAACATTCTAGTCGTTTAAAAAGACGGTGGAGGCTGAACTATCTGCACACGATTTTGTTTTGTTGAGTACTTCCGGCAGACTTGCTACAAACATCTTCTGTTGGCATGTTGTTTGGCAGAGAAGATTGTTCCACAAGTGTCATACAGTTGTTATCTGACTTTGAAATGGGCTTTGAAGAAAAAGTCATCATCATCATCATCATCATCATCATCATCATCATCGTCATCCATCATCGCTGTCGTTGTCGTCGTCTCATCATCATCATCATCATCATCATCGTTATTACTATCTTCTTCTTCTTCTTACTTTCTTCTTCTTCTTTTCTTCTTCTCTTCTCTTTTCTTTTCTTTTTCTCTTCTTCTTTCTATCTTTTTTCTTCTTTCTTCTTTTTCTTCTTCTTCTACTTCTTCTTCTTTCTTCTTCTTTTTCCTTGTTGGCCCCAGGAAACATGCCGGAAGCAGGTTGAGGCATTCTGCTCATCATGAAGCCGATATTCCCAGCTATCTGCCTTCTCTCCGTTCAGTTCGCCATTCCCCACGGCAGCCCGTCTGTGGGGCTGGACACACACGCCGACTGAGGCCTCACCAAAGGAGCCTAGAGTAGAAAGTGCTTCTCTCTCTCTTTTTTTTTTTTTTTTCGCCGTTCAACTCAGTTGAGTCTGGCACGGGTGTGATATCCGAAGCATCTATTTACCGTTGAGAACATTTTTTGCCTGATTGAATGTATACATGTGTACGCGTCGCCCCACCCCCCCCCCCCCTCCCCTCACTAAGAATGGTTAAAGGGCAACTACTCAGTCATGGGACATTCAAGACAGGATTAAAGCAGTTCCTTCCCATTGGCCATTGTTTGTACTGCCATGAGGGTTTGATTTGGCCAACGGTGAATGAGATCCTATCGTTTCAGCAGAGATTTAGTCTCTTTGGTTTCTGCATGGCGGCGTCCTTTTAAAAGAGAAAAAAAAAGTCCGTATTCTTTAGGTCACTGTGTGTATGTGTGTTGTGTGCGTGTGTGTGTGTGTTGTGTGTGTGTGTGTGTGGTGTGTGCGTGCGTGCGTGCGTGTGTGTGTGTGTGTGTGTGTGTGTGTGTGTGTGTGTGTGTGTGTGGTGTTGTGGTGTGTGCGTGCGTGCGTGCGTGCGTGCGTGTGTGAATCAATTTCATCAGAGAAAAACAACTGTCCCATTCTGTTCCTCAAGGTCTTCAGTGAAAGTCCGTGTTGAAATTGTATTTCTGTGCGTCATAGCCCCTGGGTGGTTTAGTAAAATTTCCTTCACTGCAACATGTTTGTCTCCCCGATCTGCCTTTTTTTCCTTTTAAAGAACCAGGAGAAGTGGGAAACTGTGATGAGACAGATGTCCAGGACCCATGACAATGCTGACAGAGACCCCTGAATTATTTGTATTCAGGACCCCATGACAATGCTGACAGAGACCACTGAATTAGTTGTGTTCAGGACCCCATGACAATGCTGACAGAGACCCCTGAATTATTTGTGTCAGTTGCTGATTCAGCATATAAGCAAGTCAAATGAAATGGCAGTTGTTTTGGCAAATCATCGGTCTTTCTTCAGGTTAAAAAACTGGCTGACTGGATGTGCTGTGACCAGTCGATGGAATTTACTTTCACTTCTTCGAGGATTTGGTCTGTGCATTAATGGCAATGATCTGTGCATAATGGCATGATTGGCATTAATGGTAATGATCTGTGCATTAATGGCAATGATCTGTGCATAATGGCAATGATCTTGCATTAATGGTATGATACCATTGTGCGCCTTGTTGTACACATTGCGTGAGTTGACATGAATTTCACTGTCCCTGAATCAGAGAAATCCTTGAAATGTGCTTGAATTGTGTGCCATTGTTAACACCCGGGTGACATGGGGGTTTCTTTGAATCCAGCTTTGCTGCAGAGTATGGCTGCTACCTCCGCCAAGAGATTGCTATTTGACCTTCCGTTCTGTTGGTTAGCTGTCTGTCTGTGTGTCTGTCTGTCTGTGTGTCTGTCCGTCCGTCCGTCCGTCTGTCTGTCTGTCTGTCTGCAGCATGACACAGACACTAGCAGTGTGAACGACACTGGCTGCAAAGAAGGACCGTGGCTAGAGTGCGCTTTACCAATTTAATCTTGGTGCGAATCCGGATTGAAAGGCGGATTCGCAGGCGTTCCAGAATTTTTTTCTTATTTTCTTTACCGTCGAAGGGCGGTCGGTTTTAAATTTTCCAGGATTTTTAAAACTTTCTATACCGTCGAAGGGTGGATCCAGGATTTTCTTCATTTTCTTTCCCTTGAAGGGGAGATCCAGGATTTTCTTCACTTTCTTTCCCCTTGAAGGGAGATCCAGGATTTAGTAACGGCTATAACGGTAAAATGAAACATCGGGCATGATCCGTGACCCAAATGAACATGCCTACACATTTTTTAGAAAGATCGGCCAAGTACTTTCTGAGACATTACTATAAGGAAGAAAACCGTTTAAAATATCACATGGGGCATCATTCGTGACCATAATGACTTACCTACAAATTTTCAGAAAGATCGGTCCAGTAGTTTTGTCTGGAGCGAGTGGAACACATTTTGACCACAGACGGACGGATACACGACAGACACAGACAAAAACACCCACACACACACACACACACACACCACACACACACACACACACACACACAAGCATTTCTTCGTTCCCATTCTAAAGTACTGCCTGTTCTAAAGAACTGGGAGTACAACAAACAAACAAAACCACCACCACCACAATCAAAGAGAGAGAAGCCAACGCCAACAACGCGTACAATGAATTGGATTTTATTTCAGCAGACAGTAATGGCCAAGTCGATGCCAACCAAAGAAAAGAATCATCACATCCGATCACACAAGTGAAATCACTGCAACAGTCACATTGAGTAGCATGGTTTTAACGTCACATTGAGTAGCATGGTTGAACACAATGCCGTGCGTGGACCGTCCTCATGAATGGTCGGTCAGTTTACCGAGTCAGCATCAACAAATCATGACAATCATTTGGTTACACACGATCACAATGAAGTACGTTCACTATATAAATCATAAAGTGTCATGGGTGGTCATGGAGATTCAGAGTTCGTTTCAATACAAGCTCCAATGAGGTCAAGCCATATACGTTAGAGGAGTCCTTCACACACAGCAACACAACCACACCTGGCAGCTGCACACCCACACCTGGCAGCTGCACCCACACCTGGCGGCTGCACACCCACACCTGGCGGCTGCACACCCACACCTGGCAGCTGCACACCCACACCTGGCAGCTGCACACCCACACCTGGCGGCTGCACACCACACCTGTCGGCTGCACACCCACACCTGGCAGCTGCACACCCACACCTGGCGGCTGCACACCCACACCTGGCAGCTACACACCCACACCTGGCAGCTGCACACCCACACCTGGCGGCTGCACACCCACACCTGGCAGCTGCACACCCACACCTGGCAGCTGCACACCCACACCTGGCGGCTGCACACCCACACCTGGCAACTGCACACCCACACCTGGCGGCTGCACACCCACACCTGGCAGCTACACACCCACACCTGGCAGCTACACACCCACACCTGGCGGCTGCACACCCACACCTGGCAGCTACACACCCACACCTGGCGGCTGCACACCCAGTCCTGGTTCTTGCCACTGTTGACGATACACTACACTATCAAAACCACTCCTGGGCATGCTGAGGAGGGTCGGGGACGGATTGGGGATGGGGCGAGGGAGGGCGGGATGAGGGGGACGGGGTTACAGGGTTCTGGACCTCCCTTCCTCCCTCATCCCTCCCTCCCTCCCTTTCCCTTCCTGACCTCCACCCCTACCCCCTACAAACGCAAAAACAACCAAACAAACAGAAAAACCCTGAAACCAAAGGAAAACAAACAAACAAACAAAAACCACAACTGCCCAAGCTTGGGGAGTTGGGGGTGAGAACCCAGCTTCAAACAAAATCATAACCAGACAAAAACAAAACAAAACGAAACAAACGAACCACCACCACCATCACACCACCACCAAAAGAGAGAGAAACGTGGAAACGTCAAACTCCGAGACAAAAGCAAACAAACAAACACCCCCCCAAAAAAAACAACAACAACAACAACAACAAAAACCACCTAAAAAGGACCCCCTCAAAAACAAACAAACAAAGAGAAAAACGTGCAAAATAAAGATCGTTGCATGCCACTTCTTCCTCAACCTTGACCCTCCTCCCCCACTTCCTCACCCTCTCTCCATCTCCACACCCGTCCCTCTCCTCTCCAGTGTCGGAGACTTCCCTCACCAAAGCCTCCTCATCAAGCACCCTGTCCCCGCCAGTCAACGACACACTCCCTGTGACGTCATCATCACCACACTGTCCCCGTCAGTCGTCAACGACACACTCCCTGTGACGTCATCATCACCACACTGCCCCGTCAGTTGTTAACAACACACTTCCTGTGACGTCATCATCATTACACTGTCCCCGTCAGTTGTCAACGACACACTCCCTGTGACGTCATCATCACCACACTGTCCCCGTCAGTTGTCAGGGACACACTCCCTGTGACGTCATCATCACCACACTGCCCCCGTCAGTTGTCAACGACACACTTCCTGTGACATCATCATCACCACACTGTCCCGTCAGTTGTCGCCAACACACTTTGTGTGTACGTCCTCATGATACGTGTGTGTGGGCCCCTCACGCTAACAGAAGGGCTATTTCCTTACAGTGGTCCCAAACAGAGCATTTTGCGTATATTTTAGGGCGTTTTACCGATTCATCACAGATGTGTGTATTGTCATTAATGCCTCGAGTACGGCATCCAGCACAAGGGCAGGATAGTCAGAACAGAGAAGACGATTCTGTAAAGAGACACGGCAATGTATCCTCCGCCGTCTGTTGGAAGGATGCTTTACGCGCGTTCAATGCTAACGGGTCAGTGCCTCTGTCTGCACTACCCCTCGTCACTATGTGTGTGTGAGAGAGAGAGAGAGGGGGAGAGAGAGAGGGGAGAGAGGGGAGAGAGAGAGAGAGAGAGGGGAGAGAGAGAGAGAGAGAGAGAGAGAGAGAGAAAGAGAGAGAAAAGAGAGAGAGGGAGGGAGGGAGTAAGGGGGAGAGAAAGAGAGAAGAGAGAGAGAAGAGAGAGAGACAGGAAAAGAGAGAGAGAGAGAGAGAGAGAGAGAGAGGAGAGGGAGAGAGAGGAGAGAGAGAGAGAGATGAGAGAGAAAGGGAGGGAGTGAGAGAGAGAGAGAGGAGAGAGAGAGAGAGAGGGGAAAGAGAGAGAGAGAGAGAGAGGAGAGAGAGAGAGAGAGAGAGAGAGAGAGAGAGAGAGAGACTGCGTGTCGGAAGTACAGGAAACAGCACCCTCTTGCACATGGGCATTTTGCTGAGGGCAGGCACTAGCTGGAACCACAGACAAACTCTGGCACTGTGACGGACAACACGTGCCATGCGCGCGGCTGTGGAACAGAAAGAGGAGGCAACATCCTTAAGAGAGTGTGCATTGCCGTTAGCTTGTAGTCAGCTGTTAGCGTGAGGGACCCACAGACGTGTGTGTGTGTGTGTGTGTGTGTGAATCAGCAGACCGAAAACGGGTCATGTGTGAGACTGGACAATGATGGTGACGCCACGCGTTCACCTGTGTGTGGTCTAACTGTTGTTGACTGTTCATAACCCCACTCCCCTTCTCCAACCTGATCTTGGTCAGTGTGGAAACATGGTGAACTGAACTCTCCCCCTCCCTCCCTACCCTCGTCCATCCTTCTCCCAGCCAATCCCCCCCCCTCCCCCGTCAAGCCATCCCCTCGCGCGCGGTGAAAGAGAGTCAGACCCCCCCCCCCCCCCCCGCCCCACACACACACACGCAATTACGCGCGCGAGCACGCACACGCACGCATGCACACACGCACGCACACACATACACTGTTTTGAAACAAAGTTTCAATTGGCCCGTTAGAACATAACATAAGGACAGACAGCCAACGTGAAGCCAAACAAAATGTCACAAACAATCTATTGTTTGTTTTTTAAACGAACACCCAACAGAAACTATACCCATAACAACTCGTAATAGCAAAAAAAAACAAAACAACAAAACAAAACAAACAAACGAGCATTTGCGTTCCATTCTTTTCCTCCTAATTGAAATGACACGAACACCATCAGCTTGAAGTCATGCGCAGTGTGGTCTCGAAACTTAGCGGATGTGAACATTGGAAATGAAATGAGTTAGGGAACAGTAAACAATAAACAGTAAACAAGTGGGGTAAGTTTTGGTCCCATAAGAAACCTAACATAAAGTAACTTTTATTCAAGACTGGCACAGCCTTTAAACTTGAATAAAGTCAGACAAATACATAGACGAACAATCTAATAGTGGGGGAAAAACAAGCGCAGGCCAACAACTGAACTGTCTTCATAGTAATGACTTGACAAAGATTTGGACTTAAGGAGGGGGGGGGGGGGGGGGGGGGGGGGGGAGGGGGGGTTTGAAGATGGAGAAACTGGGAACATGAAATTTAGAAAATATATTACAGTTATGAAAACTCTTCACTAGCTGCATAAGGGAACCATCGCAATCCCTGTTGAAGGCAGATACAATTATTTGTATTGCCTGCTCCGAGGCCTTTCGTCCGCTAGGTCGGAACTCATCAGGGAGACACGGCTGGTTGTGTCTGCGCTCCTGGCGTCCCAGTTTCTCCATCTTCAAACTCCCTCCCCCTCCCCTCCGTAAGTCCAAATCTTTGCCAAGTCATTACAATGAAGACAGTTCAGTTGTTGGCCTGCGCTTGTTTTTCCCCCACTATTAGATTGTTCGTCTATGCATTTGTCTGACTTTATTCAAGTTTAAAAGGCTGTGCCAGTCTTGAATAAAAGTTACTCTGTGTTAGGTTTTCTTATGGGAGCAAAACTTACCCCACTTGTTTACTGTTTATTGTTTACTGTTCCCTACCTCATTCCATTTCCAATTTTGTTTCGATTAAATTGAGGTTATTTGCATTTGTTTCTGTCCGTCTGTGTGTTTGTCTTTTGATCTCCCTTGCATCTTTGGGTGGATCCTCAAGCGTAGGCTCAAAGATTGTCCACTATATTTTATACTATTTGCATTGTCTTTAGTTTTTCAGCAACTTTTTTCCTCCCACACTTTCGTTTGGTTTCATTTACTACCCTTCACTGGCTGCTTTGGGGGTGCTATTGGATTCTTTTTTGCACCCTTGGTGGTGAGAACACCACAGTATTATGGACTGTGGTGTGTCTCTATTTGATTATAAAAACAATATTTTTATGTATTGTTTTTATAATCTATGTATTGTTCTATGTCTTATGGATTTAATGTTTATTTCATGTGTGTGTGTGCGTGTGCATGTGTGTGTATGTGGGGGGTGGGAATGGGGAGGGGTGTGTGAGTGTTGATGTATATACTAAACACAGGCTTTTATGTAACGATTTATAATGTCTTTTTGTAATGTCTTATGTACTTGTGAAATGATGTGGAGCAGAAGAAAACTTTCCGATGGACAGTAAAGTTGATTGAATTGATTGATTGAACTGAATGTCAATGTCCGAATGGTTAGCAATGAGGCTCGACCTTCGCTGCTCGTTTGGGCAGGTGACACGTCACACTTACGCATGCATGAGACGCTGTTTTAACCAGACGAAAGATGTTCATGTTCACAACACTTTTGTTCTTTATGTTTGAACTTCTTCATGAATTGCTGGAGTGATGTTGCTGGGGGAAGCTGCAGTTGCAGAAATCATGTATTCTCCAGCAGTGCACTCCATTCCTCTCTATCTGCTTGTCTGGTCTTAACGTAACTGTGCATGTGTTTTTTATGTTTCTATCTCTCTACATTTTTTTTATACCCCTATTAGAGTTTAAATGTTTTCTTGCAGTCTCCAATTTCCCCACCACCTTTCTTTGTTAAGACAGCGGGGCCCCCATTCTCTTTGTTCCCCCACTGTCATCATTTTCCTTCTAAAACCGAATCACGCTCACCATGCACTGTCCGAGTATTCTTCAACAGATGGACATCCGATTATTGACATAGGCACAAGGTTTTGTAAACGTCAATTATATCTTTATAATAAAATGTGTTCCCCCCAAAACTCCACTGAGCTTATTGCTGAACCATTATGCCATAATAAGCGATTTCAAATCGGAAAGAAGTGCATTGTATCGAAAAAAAAATAAGTAGCAAAAATATTAACTGTCTCGCCCACTTTTTTGATGAGAAAGGAAAGCCTTTGCCACATGCACCTTTTAAAGAAAAATATAATGTAAATATTGATTTTGTCGCTTTGGCTGGCTATAAATCGACTATAATGGACTATGTAAAAATGTCTGGTATCACTATAAAAAAAACGATAAGTACATAAACTCATCATTGTGCTTTAAACACCTTTTTGCTATAAATAAAGGCTCCAAGTTGTATTAAGATATCTTTAATGCGGAATAATCCTAAGCCAAAATGCTGTGATAAATGGAACATAAAATTGTTGATGCAAAATGACTGGAAATCCTGCTTTTTGCACGCGCATAAGATACGTGATGTAAGGCTGCAGTGGTTTCAACTGAAAATATTACACAGGTGTTTATGCACAAATGTTGTTTCAAAGGAGATTGGAATCGTTGAAAATAATCTAGTTCTTGTAGCACATTCAAAGATAGCACTGATCATATGTTTTGGAAATGTAACCATGTACACGTATTTTGGAATGCTCTCATTGGCTTAATGAAAGAAAAACGTTTGAATGCTGAAAATGTACTTTTGACAGAAGCACTCGTACCATTTGGCTATGACAATATGATTGGGCGACACCGTCTTTTACTTTCTAATACTATTTGCGAAGATTACACAAAATTTTGAAATATAAACAACACCCTGCCAAAAATAAAATTTATTCTTAAAAAAATTTTAAAATTTTTGATTTAAAAATTGAGGAACAAATTGCTTGCATTTTTTAAAATCATCCCCCAATCAGATTTTTTTTAACGGGAGGGGCGGGCAAAAAGACCTTTAAATTTGGAACTTTTTTAACAGTTTTCCCCCTTTTGTTTTTTTTTTAAAAAAAAAAAATTAACTTTGTCCAGGACGGGGGAAAACGTGATGGAAATTGCTTAAGGCACAAGTGGATGTATTATTATCAAAAAAAACCCCACACCAAGGTCTTCTTGCATTTCTACCGCATTTGCACACTCAGGGCCCCCCCCCCCCCCCCCCTTTTACCCTCTCTGGGAAAATGGGATGTCCCATTTTTTTCTTCCTAACACACTGAAGGCAAAAGCAAAACAATTTCTATGCTACTTATAATAAAACATGAAAAACCCAATTACACGGGAGCACAAAAAAAACACATAAAAAAATCAATACTTCCAAACCCCCGGGTTACAAAAAAAATGACTTTACCTGGCCGGGTTTTTACACAAAAAAAACCCGTTTTCCCACCCCACCACTTTATTAAACCCAAACCTTTTTCCACGTCTTCTTCACGTTTGTTTAGGGTAAACCCCTTTTGGTTAAACTGGCTCCTTTTTTTTTTTCCAGGACGGGGTTTTCCCGTGGTCGTCTCGGGGATCTGGGCTTTTGAACCTTCTTCTTTGGGTTCCTTCACCCCCCTTTGGGGTTAAAATTCTTTTTGTCTACCCTTCCCCCAAACCTTGGGTTTCCAAAAACTTATTTTCCCTTTCTCCCCCAGCTTGTCTTTAACTCTAAAAAACTTTGCTGTTCTTCTCCCCCCCCGACACGTTTCTCTCAAACCCCTTTCCTGTCTTGTTTCCTCCTCCCCTCTCTCCTCCCCCTCTGCCCCCCCCTCTTCTCTCTCTCTCTCTCCTCTCTCCCCTTCCTCTCCGTGGTGTTGTTCCCCTCAGTTTTTTTTGGGGATGGAAAAAAAGGATTCCCCTTCGGGCCATGCCTTTGTCCATGCTGCTTCTAAAACCCCATAGTTCACGAAACCTGAATTTCTCCTTCGCTACATTCTCCCCCCCACATCAGCTTTTTACACAAATCCCTCCCAAAAATTGTTTTTAGCAAAAAAAACCATTTTAGCACCAAAGGGACATCAAAATTTCCCGCCGATTGGGGGTCAACTTAAACAGTGGGGTTTTTTTTTAAAGAGGGCACGACAACCTCCACGCGCATTCAACCAGCCTGACAATAAACCAACACGTAAACCCACGGAAATACCACCCGAACAAATCCAAACCCCCGCTCTTCAGGGGACTGTTTGAAAAAGAACCTCAGCGACTGAGTAATTAGCGCCCCTTGGAAAGAAACCGGGGTCTAAGGGGTTTACATCCCTCCCCCCTTTCGCCATGGGGCAGGTCCGAACTCTCTCCTCCCCTTTAGGTGCCATTTTGTCATCTGCCCACTTTCGCCTCCTTGCCCACAGTTCCGGCCGTTGCGAGGGGTAAAGGTACCCGGGTTAAAGGGGTTCTTTTTACCTATTTGTAACTGCGTACAACTTTCCCTTTGCCTCAAATGCTTTTTAAATCCCCATTTTTGTAAAAGGTTTAAACCCCCCCTTGACAAACTTGCACTAATAGTTTCAGAATTGTAAGATGAAGTGTAAATAAACCACACTTTTGTTCTTATTAGGGGCCCCCGATTTTAAATTATTTTGCCAAACAGGGATAGGGAAAAACTTTTCCCCGGGTCAGGATATTTTTTTTTGAAAACCCAAAACCCCCCCCCTCTCTCTCTCTCTCTCTGGGTTTTTGTTTTTTTTGGTTTTGAGAATGTTTGCATAATACTTTAATTAAAATGTTTGGGGTGATTTTTTCTTTCGTCTTTATTTTTTTTAAATGGACATATTTTTCCCTTCCCTCTTTTATTTTTGTTTTTTCTTTTTTTCCCTTTTTCCCTTTGTAAAAATGTATTGAATGAAAATTTAAAAAAAGTTAAAAAAAATGTAAAAATTTTAATGTTTCCCTTTCCCCTCCCTTTTTTTGGTTTTCCAAATTTTTTTGTTGAAAAATACTGAAAAACAAGCAAACGAAACTGGAAAAAAAAAAGTGATTTCACCCGGGTGTGTCGAGACATGGCGACTCTCAGGGCGATGGTGTCCACATTTTTTTCCAGGTGTTTTACTCCCAGACAACACAGAAAGTAAACAGGTTACCGCGGGGGGAGAGGGTTGGCGGGGTTGGGTTTGTTCTTTGTTCCTTTTCCCCCTTTCCCTTTTTCTACCTTTATTCTCTTTCCTTCATTAAAATTTTCCTTCTCTTTCCTTCCTTCTACTTTTCCTTCTTTTCCCTCCCTTCAAACCTTTTTCCTTCTCTTTCTTCCTTTTTACTTTTCCTTTCTCTTGCCTTTTTTCCCTATTTTTCCCTTTCTCTTGCCTTCCTTCTATTTTTCCTTCTCTTTCCTTCCTTTTTCCCTTTCCTTTCTTCCCTTCCTTCTCCCTTTTTCCTTCATTTCCTTCCTTCAAACTTTTCCTTCTTTTTTCCTTTCCCTTTTAAATTTTTCCTTCTTTTGCCTTCCTTCTCCTTTTCCTTCTTTTTCCCTTCCTTCTACCTTTCCTTCTCTTTCCCTTCATTTTTACTTTTACTTCTCTTTCCTTCATTTACTTTTCCTTCTTTCTTCCCCCTTTTCTACTTTTGCTTATTCTTTTTTCCCTTTTTTCCCCTTTCCCTTTCCTTCAAACTTTTTCCTTCTTTCTATTTTTCCTTCTCTTTTCTACCACCCGTGGGTGGAAGGTGGGGGGGGGGGGGGGGGGGGGGGGGGTTTGGGGGGGGGGGCTTTGTTCAATGTTAAAGGGGTTTGGAAGAAATGGAAACGGAAAAATCATTTTCCACCCCAGATAACTTTCAAGCACGATCCCGGCCCAAAAAAAAGTTTTTGGGCCCCCGCTTTAAAAAATTTTCCCCCCCCCCCCTGCCCCCCCCCCCTTCTCCCCCCCTCCCCCCCTTCCCCCCCCCCCCCCTTCCCCCTCCCCCCCCCCCCTTCTTTTCCCGCTGCGCCCCCCACAAAAACCTTTTTACACAGACAAAGACAGACAGACAGAAAGAAAAGACACTTTACACACCTGTCCCCCCCCCTTCCCCCCTCATCCCCCTTTCCCCCCGCCTGCCAGGTTCCCCCAAACCCCACCCCACAAACCCTTCCCCTGCCTCGGGGATAGCACCTCCCAAACCCCCCTTTTTACCCCTTTTCCCTGCCTGCAGGTTGCCCCTACATCCACCCACAACCTTCCCCTGCCTGCAGGATAGCCCCTACCATCCCCCCCTTACCCTTCCCCTGCCTGCGGGTTTCACCTACCTTCCACTCCAAACCCTCGGAAAAGCCCCACCCCCACCCCAACACCTAGGTTTGCCCTACCACCCCACCCCATACACCTGCAGGTTTAGAAACCCTTCCCACCCACCCCATAAACCGAAGGATGCCCCCTACCTTCCACCCCATACCCCTGCAGGATAGCACCAAACCACCCACCCCCCAAACCCTTCCCCTGCCTGCAGGATTGCATTTTCCATCCACCCCCACAAAACCCTTTCCCCTGCCTGCAGGATGACCTCCCAAATCCCCCCCTTCCCACCTTTCCCCTGCCTGCAGGATAGCCCAACCATCCCCCCCAATACACCGTCCCCTGTAACAGGGATAGCACCAAACCATCCCCCCCATACCCTGAAGGTTTGGCACCTACCCCCACCCCATACCCCTTTCCCCCTGCCTGCGGGAAAATAAAAACCCAACCCCCACCCCACAACCTTCCCCTGCCTGCAGGATAGCCCTACCACCCAAACCCCTTTTCCCCTTCCCCCGGGCCTGCAGGAAAGAAACAAAACCATCCACCCAAAAAACCTGCGGGGATAGCACCTCCCAACCACCCCTTTACCCGCGGGTTTCACCAAACCACCCCAACCCCATAAACCTGCGGGGATAGAAACCTACCATCCCCCCCATACACCCAGGATAGCCCCTTTACCATCCCCCCCCAAAAACACCTTTCCCTGCCCTGCAGGATAGAAACCTAAACCAAAACCCCCACCACCTTTTCCCCCTGTCTGCAGGATAGCATTTTCCTCCACCCCTTACCCCTTTTCCCCTGCCTGCGGAAAAACCCCAAACCATCCCCCCCAACCACCTTTTCCCTGTCTGCAGGATAGCACCAACCATCCACCCCCATCCACCTTCCCCGCCCGCAGGTTTGCCCCCTACCACCCACCCACCTCATTCCCCTTTTCCCTGCCGGCAGGTAGCATTTCCCACCCACCCACCCACCTTCCCCTGTTGCGGGATACCCCTTTCCCCCCCACCCCCCCTCATTCCCCTTTTCCCCCTGCCGCGGGATAGAACCTACCATCCCCCCCATACAGACCAACCACAAACCAAAAGAGATCTTTTGCCCCCAAACAAAAAAATTTTCCACACTGAAGAGGGAAGAAGAGAGGGAGAGAGAGAGAGAGAGAGAAGAAAAGGAGTCCCACACGGGAGGAGAGAGGGGAACTCGTGACTCGTGACCCCTGACCGTGCCTTTAAGGGAGGGCCTTTCACCCCTTTAACATGAGTACGCAACAAAAAAAAACAAAAACAAAAAAAATTTTATACAATAAAAAAACCAAAATGTACCATGACTGCAAAAAAAACTCCTTCCATGACAGTATGTAAAAGAAAAAATTCCCATTTTAATTGAACCCCAAATTCTTCTTAAAACGTTTTTTCCTTTTTAAAACTTAATTTGGTAAAAAACTCCCCGGGAAGGCCGTGCTTTTTTAACCCTTTTTATTTTTAACTTTTTTTACGCATGCGCCATCTACCTTTGGAAAAAAAAGGAAAAACCCTCGAATTTTGGGGTTTTCCCCATGAAAACCTTTTAAACACTCTGGGGGTGTACTTTGGGGTCCGTTCATGTGGTGTTGGACTTGTGTTGTTCGTGTTCTTGGGTTTAGCATCCCTAGGGAAAAAATTACAAAACCCCTTTCCCGTTTTCCCCTTCATAGGTTAGCCTTTTTTTGGTTATTTTTTTTAAATTTGGTAGTTTTCCCAATTTTTTTCTTCAGCCAGTTTATCATGTTTTGTAGGACTTGTCGCACTTGCCCGTACACATGTGCCTTTTAAATTGCCTGTTGGCCAAGGATTCCATTGGGGTCAAATCCCTGTTTTAAAAATTTAAAAAATTCAAAGCACCGCTTTTAAAAAAACCCAAAAAATGCATTAAAAAATTTTTCTTTGGGAAAAAAAAGGGCCCAAAAACCCACATTTTCAAAAGGGCCGGAAACCCATTTCTTATCAGACGATCCCACCCCACCTCACGCTCCGCTCCCCCCCCCCCCCCCCCCCCCCCCCCCCCCCCCTCCCCCCCTTTCTCAAGGCGAGACCCGGAAGGAACAAAGGAAAACGTGGGGTTTTCGCGGGGGGGGACTGTTTTTGTTGCTCCCGTGTGGGTCAGGGAAAATTCATCCCTTTACTGATTTACATTTTTAACCTACTGAACAAAACCCTTTTTTCCCAAACCTTTTTTTCCCCGGGTTTACCTTTTTTGTATCTTCATCACTAGTGGTCAATTTTTTTGTCCTGTTTTTCCCCTTTTGAAAACATTTCGTAGTTTTCCCATTTGTAGGTAAATTACCGGATTCATTAATTTCAGCCTTTCCCCCTCCAAAAAAGTTTTCCTAAAATATACTTGAATTTTTTTTTTTTTTTTATTTTTTTATTTTTTTTGCAAATTATATACACATTTAACATAAATCATTTGGGCTTCAAAGACCCTTTAAATTCCTAACCCAAAACCCCCCAAAGACCACATTTATCCCTATGGTGTTAGCCCTCTCTGAAATTGCTTCCTCCATGACCCCCCCCTCCCCATTCCATTTACTTTTGGGTTTTGCATTTTTTTCATTTTCAATTTAGGGTTAAAAATTAAACTTAAATTTTCTTGTTTACCTTAATTGTCCCCATACTCTTTAAAAACTGCATTTTATTAGTTTTACCCTTCCCAAAACCAAATACACCTCTTAACCTTTTGGCTCAGTTCCCCCCAATCTTCATAAAACACAACAAATATATACAGTATAAATTTTATTCCCCTATGGGTTTAGCCTACATGTACACACCCCCACTTTCACAAAAAATACAAACATTTTTAGGTTAAAGTGTACATTTTCAAAAACCTTTTTTCATTTTCATATGAGGTTTTCCCACTCCATCATCCATTTTTTTAACCGGGGCCAATTCTCCCTTATTTAAAATTCACATTTGTACAATACCATTTCAAATTCATTTATTTCACATATTTTTTTCCCCAAAACTTTTTCATTTCCCTAATTTCCCTTCCTTTTATTTAAAATTTCATTTTACGTTCCCCCTTTTTTTCCCCCCAAGGGGTTTTCCCCTTTTAAAAAATTTTCTTTCCCTCATGAAAATAATAAGTTCATGGACCTTTCCCCCTTTACACCTGAGGATACAAATTTTCAAATCAAAATTTTTGTTTTAAATTAAAAACCTTTCGTAAACTGTTTATTCGACACCCCCAAACACAAATTTTTTTGCTCATTCAGGTATTCATTTACAAACAAAACCCGAAACACCTTCGGCTAAATTTTTTGATTCAACCTTCTCTATAAATTATAAATTAAACACCAAACTTCCAAATTTTATTTTTTTTTACACATAACTTAAACATGTTTGTATTTTTTTTATAGACATTAAACCCGCTCCAAAATAAATTTTAAAATACACACATACACACATACCTATTATGATTAATACATAAAACACACGTTTCACACATGCATAGGGTTTTACAAAACAAAAGAAAGATAAGATTTAAAAATTTCCCTTTTTTCCCAGCCCCCCAACCGCAAAGGGTAAAATCAGGGGTGTTTTTACACACATACCATAAACAAAATATTTATACTTTACACAACACTTTTAAAAACATACCCTATGCATACACACACACATACTTTTATAACACACACGTAACAAATTTAAAACAATTTTTAATTCACTAAAAATCCCCAGGGGGGGAAGGGGAAAAACCGGGCTCTTTTCTTTGGGCCCTTAATTTGGGTTTTTAATAATAAAATTTTTTAACAAAATTAGTTCCCTGGAAACATAAAATTTTAAAAGTCTTGGGTTTATGTTCTTTTAAGGAAAAAATAAATTTCCCGTCCCTCATCCAAATTTTAATAGCTTCATTCTCCCCCATCTTTATTTAGTTGTTCATTTCCATTCCCCCTTCAAATTCATTCATAACCCCATTTTTTTCCACCCAAAAAATATTTTATTTCCATAATTTCCCCTTCCTTTTTTATTATATTTTCATTCCCCTTTCCCCCCATATCACAAAACCTTGAAAATTTAAAATTTATATAATTTTATTTTTCAATCGGGGGCAAATGTCTTGTCCCTGTATTTTTTTTCCCCTTTTAAAATTCTGAAAATATTGTTAAATTTGCATTTGTTCATATTTTGACTCTCTTTCGTGAAACTGTTTATATCAACACACCAATCATAATTTTTGTACCCCATTCAGGTAGTCATTTTTAATTTTCCATAAAATTGAAAAACACCCTTTAAAAGTTAAATCCAAGATTCAACCTTCTCTAAAGATATTATGTTGTCCCCCCACATCCATGGTTTTTATGTGTTTTTGCACGAAGATTCAAATATTCTTATGTTTATACATAAACATTCACATAAACAAACATATAATTTCACATATTTCAAACAGTTTAAAATTTAACTATAAATCCACAAAGCAAAACCAAAATCTCTTATTTTTTGTCTATATTTGTGTTTCTCTTTTTTTTTTAAAACAAAAAAAAGTTTACATTGCTAGGTCACTTTTATTTCCATATTTTCATTTTGGGAATAGGTTTTTTTGGTAATTGTATCCTTTTTCTAAAATTTTTATAAATATATTCTCCCTTAATTGTCTAAAACATGGGCATAACTTAAAAAAGTGTAATTCAGTTTCTTTTTGTTTTGGGCAAAAAGGGGCATTTTGTAATTGCTTTCCCTTTACTGTTTAAACTTTTTTTTTAAGGGGAAAAATTTTGTTTACCCCCAAACGTAGTCTTGGGGTTTGGGGCTTTTCTAAATTTTTCTATCGTTTTTAAAAAAACATAAAAAATATTTTTTCAGTAAGGTGTTCGGGTTTTTTAAAGAGGGTAAGTAAAAACGCGCTAATTTTTTATTTTATCATGCCAGTTTTTGCTTATTCAACAATTTATTCTTTGTTTTTTTTTTAATTTAAGTTTAAAACGGGTTTTCATCTCCCACCCCTTCATTTAGCCCCCACTTTTTGAAAAACCATGTATGCCCAAAACAGTGTTTTATTTTTAAAGCCCTTTTTTTGGTTTTTTTTTTTTCGGGCTTTCTTTTCATATGGGTTTTTTTGGGGGGTCTGTTTGGGTTTCCCTTTTTATAATCTTAAACCAATTTCCTAAATTTCCCCCTTTTTGTGCTATTTTAACAAAATTTGGGGTCTTACCCCAAAAATCCAAATATTAAATTATTTGGGGTTTTCTTTTCCCCCCCCAAAATTTTTTACAAAGGGGAACAATGTTTAAAATTTTTTATTGCTTTGTATCTAGTTTTGACCCTGCTTCTCGGGATAAAGAGTAAAGGGGTTTTTTTTTAGGTCCCAAACATTTTTAAAAAAATAGCATTACTAAATGTCCTAAACTATACAAAATTTCATTTTTTCCATAATTTTTCCTTTCGCTCTACGCATATTCAGAAAGTTGGGAAAAGTCAAATTTAAAAATTTAGTTTTTTCAAAGTAAAACCAAGGGACTTTAACCCGTTTTCTACTTCCCATTTCTTTTTTTTGTAGAACCCTTTCTCCTTTTTGCCTAAAAGCCCCCTTTTCCCCAAAAAACCCTTTTTTTTTTGTTTTTTTTGTTAAATTTACTGGTTAAAAAATATGGAATCCGGGCTTGTTGTAGGTTCTTTAAATTTTTTTGTAAACCGGGTGGTGTTTAAAGTTTCCAGGGGTATGTCAATTCCAAATAGCTTGGTAAATTTCTTCTCACCAGGTGAAAAATTTAAAACCTTTTCTGCCCTTTTTTTGTGACATTTTCCGCCAAATTCTGGTTTTTAATAGAAAAAAGATCAAGGGGGACAACAAACAACCCTTTTTTCACTCCTGCTGGGGGAATTTGAATTTTAAATTTGTTAGTTTAGTTCCAAAACTAAACAAGCTTTGGGCGTTTTTTAAAAAAACCTTTTAAAAATGTTGAGCATTTTTTTAGATACTTTTGGTTTTTGTAGTACTTCCCTAGGTTTTTTTTCTATTTACAGTATTTAAATGCTTTTGATAATCATGAATGCCAAAATTAAAAAATTTCTTCTACTCCGCCCCTAGAGGCAAATTTTTATCAAAGGTTTTTAATGGAAAAAATGGTCTAATGTTTAAAACCCCTTTTAAACCCGGGGTTTCCCTTTCTAATTTTGTTCCGTTTTTGCCCAATTTTAAATCTTTTGTTGATTAAATTCGTAAAAAATTTTTTTTTTAATGCATAAAGTGAAAACCCCCTATAATTTCCTGGATTTTTTTTTATGCCTTTCTTGGGGGAGTTGGGCAATTACTGCACGTGACCAAAACCCAAAAGGGGGAAATAAATTTTTTGGAACAGTTTGTTTTTATAACTTAGTTTTAAAAATGGAAAAATTTTGCTAACTAATTTTTTTTAGAAATTTGGGGGGTTTCATCTTTCCTGGGGGTTTTTCCCCCAAAATTTTATTGTTTTTTGCTAAACCAAATTCTTTTTTGTATTTCCCCACAAACTCATTTAAATAAAATTTTCTTCCCATATTCACTTGCTCTTCCTTACAGTAGCTCCTAATTTGGGGGCAATATGCTTTTAAAAAAGTTTTTTTCCCTTTTCCATTTTAAAAACTGGGAATTTTTTTTTTCTTTCTTTAAATTTTTTTATCGAAATCCCGAAAAAAATGGGTATCCTTTGATTTTGGGATAATTTTATTCCCAAATTCTGTTCCCCGTATTGTTTTTTTTTTTTCCTTAATCATTTTTTGATAAAAAATTTTTGGGTTTTTTATTATATATTACCCTTTTTTCTTTTTAAAAAAAATAGGGGTTTTTTTTTTTTATCTAAATTTAAAAAAAATTTTACACAGTTGGGTTGTTTGTTTCTTTCTTTTCCCTCTTAAAAACCTTTAAAAATACCACCCATTTGTGGGGTTTTTAGTCCCCTCCTGAACTGGATAAATTTTTCTCTTAAAAAATTTTCCAGCATTCTTAAATAATTTATTAAATTTTTCTATAATTGTAAACTTTGTCTTGATCAATTTCCTCCTTTAAATTTTTTCTAATTTTTGCCCTTTTGCCTTTCAGTTTTCCCTGCAAAATTTTTGAGGGCTTGTGCTTTGGGGTGGGTCCCATTTTTTTTTTCTTTGTGAATTTTTCTTTTTTTGTTTGGCTTTTTGAATATTTCCCCCCGTACTCAAAGCTCCATTCAAAATTTGGGAAAGATGAACTCAATTCTTTCATCCTAAAAAGCTGTCAACTTTTTCGATTAATTTTTAAAAAAGCATACATAGGGAAATCTTTTGGGACTACCTTCCCCCCTTTCCCAGAAAAAGTGAAAGCCTGTCCAAAATTTTTCATATTTAACCCCTTCGGGGAGTTAAATTAAAAATTGCCAAAATTTGATGAGCCTTTTTCCGGGAAACCATTTTTTGATGTTTTCCTTTGACTTACGTGCCAAAACACACTGTTCTTGGGCAAATAAATCAATTTTTATCTCAATATTTTAAAAACCCTTCCCCAATACGGCATTTAATTCCCCTATTAAAATTTATAAATAAATTTATTCCCCCCCGTTCAAATTTTTGTACAAATATATTGTTCAAACATTTTTTATTGTACAATTTATAATCCTTTCTGCATTTAAAAAACCTAACAACCGGAGAAAAACACACCAAAAAAATACATCTCTGGCCCTTGTAAAAAAAATTTTTTTGTAACCTTTTACAAATAATACATTTTCTAATTTGTAATTTATTTAAAATTTAAAGTACCCAAAAACCCTTTTTGAACAAACATTTTCAATCCGCCAGTGGGCCCGCCCATTTTTATTATTTTCTGGCTGGAAAAATAAAGAAGTAGAAATTCCTGGGAAATTTTGTCTCCCAAAAAAAAAAAAGTTTTTTGAGTGAATGTCCCAGAAAAACAAAAGATGTCCAAAAACAATTATAAATTCAAAAAAAACAGGAACTGACAATTTTTCCCGCAGGGCCTTGACTTTTCCCAAACCCTGAAGGGAAAATTTTCTTATTTTATCCTCTACTCCTTAATTTACCTTGTCTTTTTTGAAAGGCCTTGGGCCCTTTCCCCCATTTTTTGTTTTTTTTCCCTTCCCCTGGCGTTTGCTTTTATTTTTTGTTTCTTGTTTTTTGCCCATCATTGTATTGCTTTTCGTTGGATCCTTTGTTTGTGCTTTCTTGCGGTGGTGTTTTCCCTTTTGCCATTTTTTCCCCCCCTTTTTTCCTTGCACCCTTTTTTTCATTTTTCTTTTCTTCCCCCAATCTGACACCCCTTTTTTTGTCTAAAAATCCCTTTTCTTTTTATCCCCACGACCTTTTCCCCTTCCATCCATAATTCCTTCACCTCTTTTTCGTTTATCTGGTTTCTTCCCTTCCCTCTCCTGCTCTTCGTCTGAAAGAGACCCCCCCCCCAATTTTCCCCAACAATTTCAATTTCATCCCCTACCAACTGATGCAGGCTCACTTCCGCTCTCCCTTCACCCCATCGTTTTTTCTTTCCCGCCCTTTTTTCTGAAATTTTCATTCCTGCGTCCCCTTCCTTGGGGGTTTCCCCTCTCCCCCCGTCCCTTTTCCCGTCTTTTTTTCTTTCCCCGGGCTTTCCCCTTCCCAAATTTTTCCCTCCATTTTCTTTGCCCCTCTCTTTTTACCTCTTTTCTGTCCTTTTACCCTTCTTTTTTCCCCCTACTCACCGCCTCCCTCCCCTGTCGTCCCTCTCCAAACCTTTTTCCTCTCCCCCCCACTCATTTTCCCAGTCCCGACCGTTTTCTTCAAAATCCCACCCAATGGCCTGTCCTTGGTTTTGGTTCCCCGCGTTCCCCGTTCCTCCTTCCAAAACCCAGGGGGGTTTTTGGAAGTGTACTCTCCCTCCCCTTTTTCTCTGCTGCGTTGGAAACTCCCCCGGGCCACCCAAAATGTTCTTGGGGGGGCCTTTTACGTACCCCCTTTCCCCCGTAAATGTACCCGTCCCTTTCCCTTTTTCCCTCAGACTATTTAAAGCAGCCCTTTTGCCTCTTTTTCTGTTTTGGGCCCCCCAAAATTTCCCTTTCCTCTCATTTCCCCTCTCTACCCTTTGGTGTTTTGCATTTTTCCGGGTTGTATCTTTCCACCTCAAAAAGTTTCACTAATTTTGGGGCGCGGATTTTGGCTTTCAGTATTTTGGGGGTTCCCAAATCTATTCCCCTCTCACAACAACTTCAGCCCCACTCCTCATCGGGGAATAAAGTTTGCAGTTTGCTCTTTCACATTTTTTTTCCCAGTCCTCACCTATGGTTTTTCCTTTTTTTCCAAAAAACTTCACCTTTTTCCTTGGAAAAAAAAAAAAAAAATTTCTAGCCTATCCGTTCATCGTCAAGGGAATCCCCGTTTTTTCCCCACGTGTGCTCCCCGTTTTCTTCCCAAAAAACTCTAAGGGTGCCTTTTTACCTGGGGTTTTTTTTTTTTAGTTTCGCCCGTTTCTTTGCGTAGTTTTAGTAAGCGATCTGCCCTTTGTGTTTGTTTTTTGGGTCCATTTGGTTTTAAACGTGTCTGGGCGGGGGCTGTGTGGGAAACGGAGACGCCCTTTGATGGGCGTTGAAGTTCCTTATAGTTGCGAGTAACTTTACCATTTGGATTTTCCCTATTTTTGAAAGGGGTTTTTAAGTTTCGTTTTATCTTCTGAGCCCCTTTTCTATCTTCTCATTGAAAGTTTCTGCTACTGGGCTTAAAAATTCGGTCCGGGAAATTTCCCTTCTAATTTATTGCTCACAAGGAAAAATTTTCCGTTTGATAAAAAAAAGAAAGGGGGCAAAACCCTCAACAATATTGTCCCCCCAAAGGGACCCCGTAAGCCCTTGGGGGCTCCCCTTTTTATTCCTTGCGTTGTTGGGTTTGCCACCTAGCGTGGTTTTTTTCGTCCTCCATTTCGTCATCATACGTGCGTGTTTTTCATTTTTTCGCGCCCCCGCAGTACCGAGGGGGCTTTTTTCATAGTCGACGCTGACAGCATACCGGCCCAAAAGCGACAAAAGTCATCTCCATGCAAAATCTTTCCTTCCCGCGCAAAAAAAGCACCCGTCCAATGCCCCCAACAAATCTCCCCCATTCCCCCGCCTTCCGGGTCGGTTTGCCAATTTTTTTCTTATTTTCAGTTTTGTTGACCCTCCAAAGAGGGCCCTTTTCCCGGCTCCCACTCGGCCAGTTTCCCCCAATTTTTGTCCCAATTCACTTTTCTTGTAAATTTTTTGTTTTGCTTCCCATAACTAGAACAACGGGTTAGAACTTCCACAAGTAAAAACAAATGATTTCCCAAAAAAGACTCACATCGCCTTTGCTTCCTTTTCCCCCATCTTGTTGGGGCACCCCAGAGAGAGAGAGAGAGGGAGAGTGGTCCCCACTGAGAGAGAGGGGGGAGAGAGAGAGAGAGGGGAGAGGGGTGAAAAAGAGAGAGAGAGAGAGAGATTTTTTACATTTACCCCAAATTTAGGGGAGAGGAGGGGAGAGAGAAGAGAGAGGGGAGAGAGAAAAGAGAAAGAGAGAGAGAGAGAGAAAAGAAGTTTTGGGCTAAAATACAGGAAGTGACGTTTGGGGGGGGGGGGGAAACTGAACAAAAAATTTAAGAAAAAAATTTAAAAAATTGCTGCCACAAGCCTTTTTTTTCGCCATCCCCACAATACTTTAAGACTACCAAAAAACCCTACAACGAAGTTTCTGAACGAATTATATGGCCCTCAAGGGAATACAGAATGGGGTTTCAAAAAAAACCTTTTTTTTAAAATTTTTTTTCCGGGTTCCTTTTTCCCTTCCATTTTTTAACTTGTTTTTCCCTTTTTTATTTTAGGGAAAAAAAGAAAAAAAGGGAAAGGGAGGAAAAAAACCAAATTTAAAAAATTTTTCTATTTTTTGTTTTAATAAAGAAAGGAAAATTAAAACAAAAATAGAAAAGTCCCGCCAAAATTAAACCAAAGGGGGAAAATTTCCTTTTGAAAATTTTTCTATGAAATTTTTTGGGAAAAAATTAAAAAAAGGAACATAAAAATCCCCCGAAATTAAAAAAAAACCAAAAAGTGAATTTTCCCCTTTTTTGGAAAATTTTTTCCCTAAAAAACAAAAAAACAAATCACTAAGAAAAATGAAAATTTTCATGGAAAAAATTTCCCAAAAAGGAAAAAACAAAACAAAATTTTTTAAACAACCCTTTCCCTTTTCCCTTGGGGTTAAACTCCCCCGAAAAAAACAACAACAAGCTACTATTATCTATCGTAGTGATAAAGACTGCTAAACTGTTGAAAAGCATCAAAAGAAAAGTATAACATAAAGGAAATACAGAAACAAGCCAATGGGTTTTATGGAGCATGACTGTCTCCTTCCAGTCACAGGATGGAGGTTTGAAGAGGCTGGCCCCCGAAACACTCGTCTAATTGTTCCATCTATTGAATCTATGTCATACTACTATCATACACCATGGCCATCTAAACCCAAGCAAAACCACGCATCTGCTTTGAATTGCAGTCGCGACAACAACAACGTTGCAACAAATGATGGAAAAATGATGGATGAATAAAATAGGGTGGTGGTGGTGGTGGTGGTGGTGGTGTGTGTGTGTGTGTGTGTGTGTGTGTGTGTGTGTGTGTGTGTGTGTGTGTGTGTGTGTGTGAAGCAGACAGCAATTCTTGAAGTCATCCCCCTTCCGCCTTCAACACATGCTAGTCAACCACTGCACACACAACCTGCTGTGGAGCCTCCATGAACAACTCTTTTTTGCTGTCCCATCTTCTGTGCCACCTCAGTGGCATCGCACTCACGTCGCTCATTCCGACACCCCGTCCACAGCCACAACCTGGCCCGTCCCGCCACAGCCCTGGCACCGGCAATCCACAGGGAGCAGTCAATGTCAAGTCATGCCGCAAGCCGCCGGAGGAGACACTGCACTGCTGCCGAGTCACTTTGGTGGTGTTCAGTGGCGCCTGTTCCGATCTAACATACGCAGGACACCACCTACTAAGCCCCCTACTGACGACAATAATTGGTTCAGTCGCGGAGCCGGCGTGAGTGAGTTCTCCCTCTAAGAGGGCGCCACCACGTCCGTCTATCAACAGCCCTCGTGAGTTGCCAATACCGGCGACCCCCGGTGACCCCCACGGAATCAGACCACGGCCATAGACGTAGAGAGGACCTCGAAACTGAGGTCACCATGAGAACAGAGCGTGATCCCTGAACGATTCTTTCAGACAACTCCATTCTAACAGCGGCCAGCACTCTGCGGTAGTTCTTTTCTGCTATGCTACATTCCACCTCTGTAGCAAGGCCCCTTTCCATTCTGGCTGGCGACTGACCTGTCCATGGTCTGCCATGAATGTCCGTGTGGGTGCTAATTTAAATAAAATGCTTGTCCCAGTCTCTGAACAACCCAGTTCCATATTTACCTGAAACCTCCCTGACTTCCAGCTAACTCTCACTACGGTCAGAACAGGTTGTTTTTTTTTCTCAGCTGGATGTGACTTGGCGATTCGAACAAAAACTTTTCGGTTATTGCATGCAGCATGACATTTGACCCTCGTGAGCTCGGGGTGACCTGAAGGACAATTCGACCATTCACCTCCACGACTCATATTACGATTGTTTCTCAACATGGTAACCTTACAAATAAAAGTACTGGCAGTACACTAATTGAACAGAGTTTTATTTACCATACCAAGTCCTTTCAAACATTTCTTTGAAAAGAAATTTTGAAACAAGTGCGGGACAGATATCTTGAAAGAAGCAGGGGACAGCATTCACAAAAATAAGAAACAAGAATGACGACTCTTATTCAACTGTCTCATTACAGGAACATTAGTGACACGTCTTGCGTGTTACTGACATTGATCTCGTTTGGGACGAAGACGAAGTCGTTCAACGTTACTGTAGCCAACACGTTACAACCGGTGTATGGCATGGGTGGTCTATTTCCCCACCAATGCTCGTTATACTACTTTCAGACAAACAGGTCTCAAAAGAGCCTCAAAAACAGGTCAACACGTGAAACCTGCTCTTAGTTCACAAACTTAGACCTCTCGAACCTAATGAAGTATTCTTCTAGTTTGCGATCATGGCGATCCTTGTTTTTCTTCTTCAGTGCCAAGTCTTTTGTTTCTCCGAGATCTTTGAACTTCACCTACCTTGCCGATCCTGCGTTCGCGGAGAATAAAGAAAAAAGATCGCTTCGCATCTCTGGGATCTGTCTGGATCTGTGTGAAGCGGAATAACCGAATGAAAGCTCTCCTACAATAGAAATCAACGTACGACTAAGTGATACATTCTCCAGTGATGGAAATCAGTTTTGGTGGGTTGATCTAAATTTGCACTCTCAATTCGTACGTAAACATTTTCATTCGTAACGGCCAACATATTCGGAATCAGTGCGTTGGAAGCAGATAAGTTGAACTTCGGCCAAAACGATTGCTACAATCATTTCATTCTTAACAGTTTAACGTTCAATAGGCCACACGATGTATCTCGTTTCAATACCAGTAAGCAGCATTTTATAGGCGTGTTCTCTCAGTTGATCCTTCAAACTTCGATTAAAAATCAGTCTCTACTTTTCTACTTCATTCGGCGTTCGCTGCGAACTAAATCGTGTACTGCGGGCTTCAGTTTTGAGAAATGACTATAGTTCGTCGTTAGTTCGCTACGTCAATACGCCAACCAAATGGTCGTAAAACTTAAGAACGGTCTTTCATTGATTGAAATTACAAACCATGTTAGTTCGTCGTTAGTTCGCTACGTCAATACCCCAAACCCAATGGTCGTAAAACTTAAGAACGGTCTTTCATTGATTGAAATTATAAACCATGTTAGTTCGTCGTTAGTTCGCTACGTCAATACGCCAACCAAATGGTTGTAAAAATTAAGAACGGTCTTTCACTGACTGAAATCACAAACCATGTTAGTTCGTCGTTAGTTCGCTACGTCAATACGCCAACCAATGGTCGTAAAAATTAAGAACGGTGTTTTACTGACTGAAATCACAAACCATGTTTCTTTCAGTTCGCTTCCAGCAGTGGCAACAGAAGGGCTTCCAACGTGCTGGGGTTACGGGCCTTTCCGGAAGTGACTGTGGACAAAGCTGCTTTGGGAAATCCTGACTAAACACACGCCCCGAGGTCAAAGTGCGCAGCTGACTGCCGCAGACAGGAGACTGTGATCAGAGACAAGGTCGTGAACACTGTGTGTGTCTGTGTCTCGTCATATGGCTCGGGGCACAGGAGTCCCCGAGGTTTGTCAACTTTCTTGTGATTGGTGCATGAAACCATCGGAGTACACATGTTCCTGCCGCTCTCTCCCACCGTGCGGCTACCAATACCAGCTCTGCATGTACCAGGGAAAACAAAACCTGGCAAAGTATGTGGCCCGTGCTGCAGGGAGAAGGGAGACGTCTGTCTGGTCTCACTGCAGGGAGAAGGGAGAGGAAGGTTTTGTCTGGTCTCACTGCAGGGAGAAGGGAGACGGTCTGTCTGGTCTCACTGCATGGAGAAGGGAGAAGTCTGTCTGGCTCACTGCATGGAGAAGGGAGACGTCTGTCTGGTCTCACTGCAGGGAGAAGGGAGAAGTCTGTCTGGTCTCACTGCAGGAGAAGGGAGAGGTCTGTCTGGTCTCACTGTAGGGAGAAGGGAGAAGTCTGTCTGGTCTCACTGCAGGGAGAAGGGAGAAGACTGTCTGGTCTCACTGCAGGGAGAAGGGAGAGGTGTGTCTTATCTCACTGCAGGGAGAAGGGAGAGTGTGTCTGGTCTCACTGTAGGAGAAGGGGACGGGCTGTCTGGTCTCACTGCAGGGAGAAGGAGAGGTCTATCTGGTCTCACTGCAGGGAGAAGGGGGAAGGGCTGTCTGGTCTCACTGCAGGGAGAAGGGAGAGGTCTGTCTGGTCTCACTGCAGGGAGAAGGGAGAGGTCTGTCTGGGCTCACTGCAGGGGAAGGGAGAGTCTGTCTGGTCTCACTGCAGGGAGAAGGGGGTTTGGATGAGTCTGTCTGGTCTCACTGCAGGGAGAAGGGGGAGTCTGTCTGGTCTCACTGCAGGGAGAAGGGAGAGGTCTGTCTGGTCTCACTGCAGGGAGAAGGGAGAGTCTGTCTGGTCTCACTGCAGGGAGAAGGGAGAAGTCTGTTTGGTCTCACTGCAGGGAGAAGGGAGAGTCTGTCGGTCTCACTGCAGGGAGAAGGGAGACGTCTGTCTGGTCTCACTGCAGGGAAGAAGGGAGGGAAGTGTGTCTGGTCTCACTGCAGGGAGAAGGGAGAGGTCTGTCGGTCTCACTGCAGGGAGAAGGGAGAAGGTCTGTCTGGTCTCACTGCATGGAGAAGGGAGGTCTGTCTGGTCTCACTGCAGGGAGAAGGGAGAGTCTGTCGGTCTCACTGCAGGGAGAAGGGAGAGGTCTGTCTGGTCTCACTGCATGGAGAAGGGAGAGGTCTGTCTGGTCTCACTGCAGGGAGAAGGGAGAGGTGTGTCTGGTCTCACTGCAGGGAGAAGGGAGAAGTGTGTCTGGTCTCACTGCAGGGAGAAGGGAGAGGTGTGTCTGGTCTCACTGCAGGGAGAAGGGAGACGGTCTGTCTGGTCTCACTGCAGGGAGAAGGGAGAAGTGTGTCTGGTCTCACTGCAGGGAGAAGGGAGAGGTCTGTCTGGTCTCACTGCAGGGAGAAGGGAGAGGTCTGTCTGGTCTCACTGCAGGGAGAAGGAGAGGGCTGTCTGGTCTCACTGCAGGGAGAAGGGGGAGGTCTGTCTGGTCTCACTGCAGGGAGAAGGGAGAGGTCTGTCTGGTCTCACTGCAGGGAGAAGGGAGAGAGTCGTGTCTGGTCTCACTGCAGGGAGAAGGGAGAAGTGTGTCTGGTCTCACTGCAGGGAGAAGGGAGAGGTCTG
>CM031623.1:25284782-25302282 GCA_018398815.1 Conus ventricosus
TTCAATCATTGAATTTTGTCGTAGGTCGTAGGATCTATTGTCTGGATATAGCCTAAATAATGGAGATAGTTTACATGTATTTCCAGTTTTGCTGCAACACGTTCAACATAAAAAAAATGATTATTTTCTGCTTATACGTCCCCTACATATAACTCTTCTCTTCCAGATTTACAAGAAATATGAGAATTCTTCAGCTTGTCAACTTGTCAGATAGGAATAGCTGCAATCCCTTCATCTTAATCTGTGAGAGTGTTCAGAATATTACACTTCAGTACATCTTTCCAAAATTAGTTCCATTTACTATGTAAGAATTCATGACACCCACAGCCAAACTCGTCTTAAAGGAATGACATAAACAGCAGCCATCAGAGAGCTGTCCCTCTCAGGCCATCAGAGAGCTGTCGCTATCAGCCCATCAGAGAGCTGTCCCTCTCATGCCATCAGAGAGCTGTTCCTATCAGGCCATCAGAGAGCTATCCCTGTCAGGCCTTCAGAGAGCTATCCCTATCAGGCCATCAGAGAGCTGTCCCTGTCAGGCCCTCACAGAGCTGTCCCTATCAGGCCATCAGAGAGCTGTCCCTGTCAGGCCCTCACAGAGCTATCCCTATCAGGCCATCAGAGAGCTATCCCTGTCAGGCCCTCACAGAGCTGTCCCTATCAGGCCATCAGAGAGCTATCCCTGTCAGGCCCTCACAGAGCTATCCATATCAGGCCATCAGAGAGCTGTCGCTATCGGGCCATCAGAGAGCTGTTCCTATCAGGCCATCAGAGAGCTATTCCTCTCAGGCCATCAGAGAGCTGTCCCTCTCAGGCCATCAGAGAGCTGTCCCTGTCAGGCCATCAGAGAGCTATCCCTATCAGGCCATCAGAGAGCTGTCCCTATCAGGCCCTCACAGAGCTATCCCTCTCAGGCCATCAGAGAGCTGTCCCTCTCAGGCCATCAGAGAGCTATCCCTATCAGGCCATCAGAGAGCTGTCCCTGTCAGGCCATCAGAGAGCTATCCCTATCAGGCCCTCACAGAGCTATCCCTCTCAGGCCATCAGAGAGCTATCCCTCTCAGGCCATCAGAGAGCTGTTCCTATCAGGCCATCAGAGAGCTGTTCCTATCAGGCCATCAGAGAGCTATCCCTATCAGGCCATCAGAGAGCTGTCCCTATCAGGCCATCAGAGAGCTGTCCCTATCAGGCCATCAGAGAGCTGTCCCTGTCAGGCCCTCACAGAGCTATCCCTCTCAGGACCTCACAGAGCTATCCCTCTCAGGCCATCAGAGAGCTATCCCTATCAGGCCATCAGAGAGCTGTCCCTCTCAGGCCATCAGAGAGCATTCCCTGTCAGGCCATCAGAGAGCTGTTCCTATCAGGCCATCAGAGAGCTGTCCCTGTCAGGCCCTCACAGAGCTATCCCTCTCAGGCCCTCACAGAGCTATCCCTCTCAGGCCATCAGAGAGCTATCCCTATCAGGCCATCAGAGAGCTGTCCCTCTCAGGCCATCAGAGAGCTGTCGCTATCAGGCCATCAGAGAGCTGTTCCTATCAGGCCATCAGAGAGCTGTCCCTGTCAGGCCCTCACAGAGCTAACCCTCTCAGGCCCTCACAGAGCTGTCCCTATCAGGCCACCAGAGAGCTGTTCCTATCAGGCCATCAGAGAGGTATCCCTGTCAGGCCCTCACAGAGCTATCCCTATCAGGCCATCAGAGAGCTGTCGCTATCAGGCCATCAGAGAGCTATCCCTCTCAGGCCATCAGAGAGCTGTCCCTCTCAGGCCATCAGAGAGCTGTCCCTATCAGGCCATCAGAGAGCTATCCCTCTCAGGCCATCAGAGAGCTGTCCCTATCAGGCCCTCACAGAGCTGTCCCTATCAGGCCATCAGAGAGCTATCCCTCTCAGGCCATCAGAGAGCTATCCCTCTCAGGCCATCAGAGAGCTGTCCCTATCAGGCCATCAGAGAGCTGTCGCTATCAGCCCATCAGAGAGCTATCCCTATCAGGCCATCAGAGAGCTGTCCCTATCAGGCCATCAGAGAGCTGTCCCTATCAGGCCATCAGAGAGCTATCCCTATCAGGCCATCAGAGAGCTATCCCTATCAGGCCATCAGAGAGCTGTCCCTATCAGGCCATCAGAGAGCTATCCCTCTCAGGCCATCAGAGAGCTATCTCTATCAGGCCATCAGAGAGCTATCCCTATCAGGCCATCAGAGAGCTGTCCCTATCAGGCCATCAGAGAGCTATCCCTGTCACGTCAGGCCATCGGAGAGCTGTCGCTATCAGGCCATCAGAGAGCTGTCCCTCTCAGGCCCTCACAGAGCTGTCCCTATCAGGCCATCAGAGAGCTGTCCATGTCAGGCCCTCACAGAGCTATCCCTATCAGGCCATCAGAGAGCTATCCCTGTCAGGCCCTCACAGAGCTATCCCTATCAGGCCATCAGAGAGCTGTCGCTATCAGGCCATCAGAGAGCTGTTCCTATCAGGCCATCAGAGAGCTATCCCTCTCAGGCCATGAGAGAGCTGTCCCTCTCAGGCCATCAGAGAGCTATCCCTATCAGGCCATCAGAGAGCTGTCCCTGTCAGGCCCTCACAGAGCTATCCCTCTCAGGCCATCAGAGAGCTGTCCCTCTCAGGCCATCAGAGAGCTTTCCCTCTCAGGCAATCAGAGAGCTGTCCCTCTCAGGCCATCAGAGAGCTATCCCTCTCAGGCCATCAGAGAGCTGTCCCTCTCAGGCCATCAGAGAGCTGTCCCTCTCAGGCCATCAGAGAGCTGTCCCTATCAGGCCATCAGAGAGCTGTCCCTCTCAGGCCCTCACAGAGCTATCCCTCTCAGGCCCTCACAGAGCTGTCCCTATCAGGCCATCAGAGAGCTGTTCCTATCAGGCCATCAGAGAGCTATCCCTGTCAGGCCCTCACAGAGCTATCCCTATCAGGCCATCAGAGAGCTATCCCTGTCAGGCCCTCACAGAGCTGTCCCTATCAGGCCATCAGAGAGCTATCCCTGTCAGGCCCTCACAGAGCTATCCCTATCAGGCCATCAGAGAGCTGTCGCTATCAGGCCATCAGAGAGCTATCCCTATCAGGCCATCATCGGGACACCCACCAGAGGAGATACTGCACTACTGCTGAGATCACTTCCATGGTATTCAGTTCTGTCTCTTCTTCTTCTTCTCTTCTAGATCCTCGTTTTTTTTCTTTGTTCCTGAGTTAAGAATCCGAAATTCACCATTTGTTAGATTTTTTGTTGTTTTTATGGGACCGTTTTTAATTCCGTCATTCAGGTTGCCATAATCCGTCTTCAGGGTGATGTCTAAACACGTCACCAGGCTGCTTTTTTTTGCTGTCCCATCCTCTGTGCCACTATACAGGCATTGCACCTACAACGCTCGGTCTGCCCTCCCACCCACACCCCTCCCCCCTCCCCGTCCACAGCCACAGCTTGGCCCACCCAGCCGCATCCCCGTCACCAGCAACTCACAGCGAGCAGTCCGTGTCGTCGTCAAGAGGCAACCCGCCGGAGGAGACACGGCACTGCTGCCGAGTCACTTCGATGATGTTCAATGGCGCCTGTTCTGAAGCAACACACGCAGGACACCACCTCCTTAGCCCTCTACTGATGGCGGTAGCTAGCGTGCATTTTTGTTGCTGGTCATCTGTAATATCGCCATACGCAGTCCTCATATAAAGAGCGTGTGATAGTGTATAACATACACGCTGTCTTTCTCTCTCTTTTTATACACAAGTTCACACAGAGGACCTCAGGCGCTTCAAGTGTCTTCTGAAGAACCTGGAGGTGGTTGGAGTCTCCACACAGAACGACTCCAGAAAAAAAAAAACAACTCCTGGAACCGGAGTGTCTGGAGCGAGGGTTTGATCCCTGGATCCCCCTTTGATTAAGGGAACATGACCACCAAGCCAGCTGTCCCCTATGCTGGTTCCATGTTGAAGGATACAGGGCCGCACTTATGTAGTCGGAACGATGTTTACTGTGTCTGTCAACATCAAGCGAGAGATCGTTTCCACATTTGTCAGACGACTGAAATGGTCTGTTCCCAGCTGCTGGACTCGATTCCACCAGTTCTGCCATCTCCACTCCATAAATCTTTGACGAATTTGATTCATGCGTGCCTTCAGCCCTTGAAGAATGTCATCCTTTTACACTTCACTAACGGCTAGCTCCGCAACTAAGCAAGGACTGTGGTCAAAAGGAGCTTAGGAAGTGGTCAGTAAGTTCACTTCATATGTTCGGGCTGTGATGGATCAGAACAGACGCCACTGGACACCCCCGAGGTAACTGGGTGGCAGTGCAGTGTCTCCTTTGAGGGGTTGCCTCATGTTCACTTCCATATTGACTCTTCCCCAAGCAGTGAGGTTCTGGTGCTGCACCAAGAAGGATCTGGATCTGACTACATGAGGGAGGCGGAGGCGCAGTGGACGGCATGGGAATTATGCCATGGGAGACACGGACGAGACAACGCACTTTGAAATCTGATGCCCTTAGGTTCAGCCATGATCAGCGATATCTACACGGAAATGAAGGATGCACCACGTTTGGCCCGGTCACCCAGCCCTTTGTTTTCGTGCGTCATCGGGAGTACTCTCCCCTCCCGGAGCGTCAGAATCTCCACTCAGACGTTTCAGCCAAACAGTATTTGTGGTACGGTCACCCAAACAGTGTTTGTGGTACGGTCAGAAGACGTCTGACATTTTTTTGCTCCTCGGGGAAAAAAATATGGCGATACATAACTAGAAAAGACGTCATTTCTGATTCCTAGTGATCTTTATATGATTTATATGAGAGAGAGAGAGACAGAGAGAGAGAGAGAGAGAGAGAGAGAGAGAGAGAGAGAGAGAGACAGACAGACAGACAGACAGACAGACAGACAGACAGACACACACGCGCGCGCGCGCGCGCAAAAACAGACAGACAGGCAGGCAGACGGACATACAGACTGACCACTTGGAGGAGGTCTGGCGGAGCACGGTGGAGGCCATGTGGCAGGAGCCGCCCAGGCCGTCCTGCGGTGCCAGAGTCTGGTTGAACCTGTGCAGCAGGCGGCGGTGTTGAGCCACACGTCGTCGTCCACCTTGAAGAAGAACCTGCCGGCAGAGGCACACCACTCAGACATGGTGACAGACACACAGACACAGCACAGACACGGACACACAGACACACAAAGACACAGCACAGACACGGACACACACACACAGCACAGACACAGACAGACAGACGGACACACACTGCACAGACAGATAGATAGACAGGCAAAAGCACACTAAAACACACACACACACACACACACACACACACACACACACACACAACACACACACACACAACACACTCTCTCTCCTCTCTTTCTCTCTCTCTCTCTCTCTCTCTCTCTCTCTCTCTCCCTCACACATACACAGACAGATAGACGCGACACAGGAACACAGATACAGACACAGACACAGACAGACACACCGCACACACACACACACACACACACACACACACACGCATGCACGCACGCACACATGCGCAAGCACGCACGCATACACGCATACACACGCACGCACGTACGCACGCACACATGCACACACATACACATACGCGCGCGCACTCGCTCGCCTGCAGGCACGCACGTACACACACACACACAACGCGCGCGCGTACACAAGCATACACATACACAAGCATACACGCGCACATTGACTGATTGAAACCAGTTTATTGTCAGATTAATTCATAGTTGTACTGACGTTTAAGAAAACGTAATGAACAGAATGTCAACATTTTCATCTAAATAAAAGAAAAATAACTCACTCACTCACTCACATCTCGCTCACAACACACACACACACACACACACACACACACACACACACACACACACACACACACACACGGAAAAAACATTCAAAAACTCAAACAAGGCGTTTTCCCCCCATTATATTCAGTCTTTATCCCCTTGCACCTTTGCCACTATCTCTCTCTCCCTCTGAGTGTTGTCCTTGGAGTCCTAGCCTTATGTTCATCTTCCGTTTGCACGGACAACTCTTCAAACATGAAAGCAATGGACATATTCCTGGAATATTTCTACACACACACACACACACACACACACACACACACTAAGGCCCATATACACTGAATGTCCAGAAACATCAGTTCTATGTGACCACATGTATATGCAATACACGGGAGTTAAAGAACATCAGAGTATGCATCAGGTTGACATATTACTCATAAGAGTCGAACAGCTTGTGGGTGTATGTAGACTGGCGAAGGGGAGAAGGGCGAGGAAGGGAGTGGGAGGGGGGAATGAAAAAGCCTTGCTCTACGTGCAAATAAGACGCCGAGCCATACTGATTTGGTGTCTACCTTGAATAGAATTTTAACATTTCAAACATTCACGAATTGGACGGGAAAAAACGATTGGGGAGGGAGGCGGTGTGGTGGGGGTGAGGTGGTGGAGGTGTTCAAAATATCTTCCAAGTGGATGAGATTTGATAAGATAAACAGCCAACAGTGCCACACTCCATCCAGTCTCATAACCGGGATTGAAAACACTAGACATAGCGAAAGATTAAGAGGCTTGATCTTACCATGAAGAGGCTGAAAGTGAGTTCTTGTACTAGTGCAGACAAATAAAAAAAAAAAGAGCAATATCGAGAATTTGACCACATGTACAAGCAGGTGCCGGTTTTAAATGTCTCACTAACCATCCATACCCGCAGCCTATGTAAAAGGTTACGGTTTGGGATAGGCCCTGGGAGATTACATTTTCTTGTTGGATTAGTCATATCCCATCTGTGCTTCCGAGCTGAATGTTCGAGGTATTGTTTCTGTCTCATGACGGAACTTGTGAGAATGTGAATAGCTTCAGATGAAGAAAGAAGGACATCACAATTCAAAAGATAGGTTATATTTCCTGCAGCTTCCTGTACATAAAACTCAGTTAAGTCATTGCCCCGTTAACTGAGTGCCCGGAACCGTTAACAACATTATATCGGTAACCCGTGTTACTAACTAATGACTTAGAAATAAGATATTACATACCAGGTCTGAACGACTAGACTTCGACTGACAATGTACAGCCGGAAGCGCTGATTTTGAATCCCATGATATAAGTATTTGTTTCTGTATAACAGCATGCCAAGTACGACATCTAGTGCTTTCAAAATGGCAAATCACTCTGCTGTAAATATAGAATATCTTTTGTAATATGGAATTTCTTTCTAATGCTAGGCGCTGGTATTACAAAGGAAACCCCAACATGGAAGAATCTAAAACAGAACAATCCGTGAAAATGTGTAGATTGGAATCGTATTTCCTATCTATCACGTCTTTGGCATAGGATGACAGTAACAGAGGATTATCTTTTTTTTTTTAAATTAAGATTTCCGTAAGCGTAGATGATTTCAGCCTGTCTGACAACCAAGAAGAATGTAAACAACCTGGAACACGCGCGCGCACCACACACAACACACACCAACACACAACAACACACCACAACACATATCACGCACGAGCACACACGCACGCGCACGCGCACCACACACACACACACACAACACCACACACAACCACACACACACACACACCGCGCGGCGGCGCACACACCACCCACACAGAAGTAAGAAGGAAAGAAATGTTTTGCTTCTGCGTTTTCATGTCACTGAGTGTTTTCTTCACCGAAAGTTCTGTTCTAATGTGATTGTCAATGTGTTAAAGATCAGAACGACATATGGCCAGGTGGGCAATGGATTGGTTTCAGTCAGTATGGTGTGATATGATCTGGTATGAATGGTATGTTATAGTATGGTATGGTATGGTATAGTACGGTACGGTGTGGTATGGTATGTATGATGTGTATGGTTTGGTGTGTATGGTTTGGTATGTATGGTTTGGTATGTATGGTTTGGTATGATATAGTATGGTTCGGTATGGTATGATATGGTATGGTATGGCATGGTATGGTATGGTTGGTTAGTATGGTGTGGTGTGGTTGGTGTTGGTATGGTGATGGTATGGTATGGATGTATGGTTGGTATGGCACGGTTTAGTATGGTATGGAATGGTATGGTATGGTATGGCTACGTGGCTATGGTATGGTATGGTATGGTATGGTATGGTATAGTATGGTTGGTGGTATGGTATGGTGGTATGTGTGGTGTGGTGTGGAATGGTATGGATGGTGTGTATGGTGTGGTTGGGTGTGGAATGGTATGGTATGTATGGTGTCAATGGTATGGTATGGTATGGTATGGTATGGTATGGTATGGTATGGTATGGTATGGTATGGTATGGTATGGTGTGGTTTCGTGTCGAATGGTATAGTGTGGTATTGTATGTTATGGTATTGTATGATATGGTATGACATGGTATGGTATATTGCGATCTGGTATGGTATGGTATGGTACAGTATGGTATGGTATGGTATGTATAATATGGTGTGGTTTCGTGAGGAATGTATAGTATGGTTTTGTATGTTCTGGTATGACATGGTACGGTATAGTCTGATCTCGTATTGTATGGTATGGTATGGTATGGTATGGTAGGGCATGGTATGGTATGATCTGCTATAGTGTAGTGTTGTATGGTATGGTAGGGTATGGTATGTCATGGTATGGTATGGTATGGTTGTATGCCATG
The DNA here is from genome assembly GCA_018398815.1 of Conus ventricosus. Taxonomy (NCBI): domain Eukaryota; kingdom Metazoa; phylum Mollusca; class Gastropoda; order Neogastropoda; family Conidae; genus Conus; species Conus ventricosus. The sequence continues at coordinate 25,293,407 of CM031623.1, forward strand.
GTATGGTATGGTATGTCATGGTATGGTATTGTATGGTGTGATTGGTATTGTAGGGTATGGTATGGTATGTTATGGCATGGTATAGTATGGTGTGACTGATATGTAGGGTATTGTATGGTATGTCATGGTATGGTATAGTATGGTGTGTTTGGTATTGTAGGGTATGGTATGGTATATGAAACAAACTGCAGCGTTACTGGAACACGACAAAAATATGAAAGAAATAACAAGAGAAAACACAATAATTAAAATACAATATGCTCAAAAAAGTGCATATTAAATGACAAGGGGAGGGGGGGGGGGGGGGGGGGAGAAGCGGGTCAGCCGCCTAAAGCACCCGACCCAAGTCTGACCCAAGGTAGGTTGCCCTACCCAAGCACCAAGGGTGAGAGGGAAAACGGGAGAACCCCGAGAAAAAACCCACTAGCCAGACGCAGCTAAGAGCCCCCCCCCCCCCCCCCCCCCACACACACACAAAAGCACTTGCCCGAGGGCACAACCCCCCCCCCCCCCACACACACAACACATACCTACAAGTGCGCACGCGCGCACGAACAACCACGCACGCACACATACACAGGCCAATAAGCACACACACAACCACACATATACCTAGAAAAAAAGGAAGGGGGGGGGGGGGGGGGTTACAATGGGGAATAAATGGGTAAATGTACAAACAAGGCATACATTAAGACATTTGGATATAGCATAGGGAGGTAGGTGGTGCTATGGTGGCGCAACAGAAAAAAAGGGCAAAAATAAGAGCATTAACGCAAAAGATAGATATGAGGTCATGATGAGAGGCGCTAACAACACTCCCAATGACCAAAAAAACAACAACAACATTTCACACCCTCCCCCTCCACTCACTTTCCTTCCCCTCCTCTTCTCTCTCTCATTCTCACTCTTCCTCTACTTCCATTCTCTCTCTGTCTCTCCCCTCCTTTCTCCCCCCCCCCTCTCTCTCTCTCTCTCATTTTTCCTTCTCACTTTAGTCTACCCTCTTTCCTCGTGCCCTATTCCTCGAACTCTACTCACCCTCTCTTCCACTGTCCCTCTGTCTACTTCATTCACCACTTCGGCTTCACAAGGGAGTATGTGCATGTTTATGTCTGTACTGTTTTATTTTTTGTCGCTGAGGAAGGCATATTGCCGAAAATTTCTTGTCCTGTTTTGTGTCCTGCATTAAAACTGCGTTACTTAACACTTTGTTTTGTGTGCTCTTCTGCTTTTTTGTTGTATGGTATGGTATGTCATGGTATGGTGTAGTTGGTTGTGAGTATGGTATGGTATGGTATGGTATGGTATGGTATGGTATGGTTAATTGTATGGGTATGGTATGGTATGTATGGTATGGTATAGTATGGTGTGATTGGTATTGTAGTATGGTATGGTATGTCATGGTATGGTATAGTATGGTGTGTATTTAGGTATGTTGGTATGGTATGGTATGAGGTATAGTATGGTGTGATCTGGTATGTATGGTATGGTATGGTATGGTATGGTATGGTGTTGTATGTCATGGTATGGTATAGTATGGTGTGATTCGTATTGTAGGATATGGTATGGTATGGTATGTCATGGTATGGTATAGTATGTGTGATCTGGTATTGTAGGATATGGTATGGTATGGTATGTCATGGTATGGTATAGTATGGTGTGATTGGTATTGTATGGTATGGTATGGTATGGCACGGTTTGGTTTAGTACGGTATGGCATTGGGGATATGAATGTTTGGTATGGTATATGTCATGATATAGGATTGGGGAAGTAGATGTTTAGTATGGTACGGTTCGGTATAATGTGGTGTGGTATGACGTGGTTTGGTTTGGTATGGTGTGATACAGTATGGTATGATGTGGTGTGGTATGGTTATACATGTTGGTATGATATCAGGATTGTAGATGTATTGAGTGGTATAATTTGGTATGGTACAGAACAGTATGGTACGGTATAATATGGTATGGTATCGTATTGTATGGTATTGTGTGATGTAGTATTGGGGATGCAGATGTGTGGCATTTAGGGGATACATATGTATGACTTGATATGGCACGGTGTGGTGTGGTATGTGTGGTATGGTACAGTATGGTATGGTATAGCATGGTATGATATCCTATGGTGTGGCACAATGTGGTATGGTATGGCATGGGAAAACATGTTCTTTTAGAGTGTTGGGACTTGCACGATGTGAGACACAAACATTTTACGGCGGAGTCCATGAAGATCCTGTTCAGGGATGTCCCGCCTGACGTGATCCTTGAGTTTTTGAAAGAGATTAACATTTTTCATCTGATTTAAGATTTTACGGCAGAAAGATTTTTAACAAAGTTTCGGTGCGTTTGTAAACGATGTCATTTAACGAGATGTGTGAAAGTTGGTTTTTTTTTTTTTTTTTTTTTTTTTAATGACTGGTGAGTTGATTTTAACGTAGTGACAGCCCTGATATGGCCCTTTGCGGTCGGCTGGGCTATAAGCAACATTATCTTATCTTATCTTATGGTATGGCATGGTATGGATGGCATGGCATTGGTATGGTATGGTATAGCATGACATGGTGTGGTATGGTGCGGTGTGGTGTGGTGTGGTGTGACATGGTATGGTATGGTTTTGTATGGTTTGGTACGGTATGGTATGGTATGGTATGGTATACTGCAGCATAGCATAGCATCGTATGGCATGGTATGAAATGGCACTGTATGGTATGGTATGGTATGGTATGGCATGGTATGATATGACACTGTATGGTGTGGTATAGTATGGCATGGTAATGATATGGCATTGTATGGTGTGGTACAGTATGGCATTGTATGAAATGACACTGTATATGTGGTATAGTATGGCATGGTATGAAATAACACTGTATGGTGTGGCATAGTATGGCATGGTATGATATGGCACTGTATGGTGTGATATAGTATGGCATGGTATGATATGGCACTGTATGGTGTGATATAGTATGGCATGGTATGATATGGCACTGTATGGTGTGATATAGTATGGCATGGTATGATATGGCACTGTATGGTGTGATATAGTATGGCATGGTATGATATGGCACTGTATGGTGTGGTATAGTATGGCATGGTATGATATGGCACTGTATGGTGTGATATAGTATGGCATGGTATGATATGGCACTGTATGGTGTGGTATAGTATGGCATGGTATGATATGGCACTGTATGGTATAGTATAGTATGGCATGGTATGAAATGGGACTGTATGGTATAGTATAGTATGGCATGGTATGAAATGGGACTGTATGGTATAGTATAGTATGGCATGGTATGAAATGGCACTGTGTGGTGTGGTATTACAGACAAGTTTGTATGCATTTGGAGCCTCCTTAACATGAAATGTGTGATGCCCAGGCACAGACAAACAAGAAACGCAAAACTGAACATTTCAAGTCACTGAACACTGACGAAGGCGAAGTCGTGGTCATTAAAAAGTCACACACTTACTGACTTCAAACATTTGAATTTGACATGGAATACAGATAACGTCAATGTCAGAAGTTCTGCAGGTAACGAGGTGGACTCTAAAGTCATCAGCGGAAGCAAAACACACACCAACTTTTTCCTCCTTATTCATTTTTGGAGAGATTCCTTTTTTTAACCCTTGAAGTTCACTGAACAGCACAGCAGGTTGTTGGAACATGTCTCTGTGATGCTCGATTTTTGTTGACGCAATAGACTCGTGCTTTTCTGACATGTTTTGGACATAGTGGTTAGGACACACATCATTCTTTGAACGAAAATATAACATATATAAATAAGCCATGATTAGGTATTTTTGTTGACCAAAAGAACACATTTTGACACCTTTTATATCATAAACCAATGCCTATAGAGATGTTCATGACCTTCGTAGAAGTCAGACTACTTTCGGAAAAACTGATTGGAGTCAGCATCTAACGAAGAGGAGCAAAAACCTCGTTTGTCGTTGCGTTCGTTTTTTGTTTTGCTTTTTAAATATAGGCATAATAATGAATACACAATGGAACGAAAAAGTCATTGTCGCCTTTTTCAATCATTCTTGAATCATTTCCCACAAGCTTGTGAATAACAGAAATATTCAAAATGACTTATATCCAACGTTTAACTGTAGGACAAATCATTCCTGTATTCTTATGCATTTGTTTCATTTTTGATTTGCTTATTACCTTATATTACCTTACCGTTTATTTGTTTTAGCCATCTCGTGCTGAATTATGCTCTGCTCATTGTATACATATTTATACAATATTTGCGTAGGTGTTGAGACAAAATCTATTGTCACATGCATGAGAGTGAGTAATAGTAATGAAAGAGGTGAATGTTTACACATTCCTTGTCTTAGTTCACGATGTAGATATTGAACCTTTCTTTTCTGTATTCGGATATGTTTGCATTCCATTTTTTTTAATTTTCACACTATTTCCTTTTTTGTTGTTGCAGGTTTGATGTTAAAATAAAACCCCAACAGATTCTGCTCTTTCAATGCTTAAGATTTTGACTTGACGTGTAACCAAGGTTGTGTCTGACTACTTGAACAACTACACTGACGCCTGACACTCACCTGGCGTGATCACAGTAGCGAGTGATCCAGTGCAGCGACGAAATAGTCTTCAACGTCAGGTTGTTGTAAGAGTCAACTGAACTCCGAGATGACCACGTCCCGGAACTGGAGACTCTCCTCCACCAGCTGGCGCATGCGCGCGGCGTCCGGCGTCAGCCCCGTCACAAATATGTGGCGGAAGTTAGACGTGTTGTTCCTCGTCACCGACGCCCAGGTGTTCCGGATGGCCGTCCGTGTCTCCAGCCCCTCCGGCCGCGTGAAGATGAAGAAGATCATGTCGACCACCTGCCCGGGGCGCACGGCGCAGACCTCCGGCTGGTTGGCCAGGAGCGGGAAGTCGGCATGGAAACAGCCCTGGCAGGTCCGTGGACGGGTCTCTGAGGAGTTCCTGTCTTCCAGCTGGGGGTCCAGCTCACTGACGGGAATGACGAGGAACAGCAAGGAGAAGGAACAGAAGACGGAGAAGAGGAGGACCAGGAAGTAGTAGCGGACACGTAGCACGTGCATTCTGCGAGAAGGACATCTCAGTGGAAGCATTCCAGCACCAGAATGTTCTTGTGAGCCTCACCAGAAGGCACCGGAAGGGTCTTCGGCGCTCAGGATCGTGTCCTTGTCCTGTCGTTGGATCTGGGCCACACAAATGATGAGGATGCTGATCACAACGATGACGAAGATGATGATAATAATGATAATGATGATGACGCTGCTGCTGCTGCTGCTGCTGCTGCTGATGATGATGACGATGAGATGATGAGATGATGATGATGATTGTGATGATGATGATGATGATGATGATGATGATGATGATGATGATGATGATGATGATGATGAGAACGAGGTGGAGTGTAATGATGATGATATGATAGGAAGAAGGGGGGAAGAGAGAAGAAGAAGAAGAAGAAAGAAGAAGAAGAAGAAGAAGAAGAAGAGAAGAGAAGAAGAAGAAGAAGAAGAAGAAAAAAGAAGAAGGAGGAGGAGGAGGAAGAGGAGGAGGAGGAGAAGGAAGGAAGGACGAGGAGGAGGAAGAGGGCGAGGAGAAAAAGACGAAGGGTAGAGCAGGTAGGGTAGAGCAGGTAGGGTAGAGCAGGTAGGGTAGAGCAGGTAGGGTAGAGCAGGTAGGGTAGAGCGGTAGGGTAGAGCATGCAGGACACACACAACACGGCTGGACCAGACAACGGAGAACATGACAAGGCAAGGCATGGCAAGGCAAGGCAGGGCAAGGCAGGCAAGGCAAGCATGGCAAGGCAAGGCAAGGCAGGGCAAGGCAAGGCAAGGCAAGGCATGGGCAAGGCAAGGAGGCAGGGCAAGGCAGGCAGGCAGGCAAGGCAGGCAAGGCAAGGCAAGGCAAGGCAGGGCAGGGCAAGGCAGAGCAGGGCAGGCAGGGCAGGGCAGGGCAGGGCAAGGCAGGGCAGGGCAAGGGCAGGGCAGGGCAAGGCAAGGGCCGCAGGGCAAGGCAAGGCAAGGCAAGGCAAGGCAAGGCAAGGCAAGGCAAGGCAAGGCAAGGCAAGGCAAGGCAAGCAAGTCATGTCCAGACGTAGCAAGGTAAGGTTTAGCAAGGTCTCTGTCTTTGGGTCGCTTCCATACTTTCCGCCCTCGAAATTAAATCGGAAGGAAGCAGAACACAATCCCGGTAAAACCCGACCGTGGACAAATCCCACGGTCTCCTCCCCACCCATGGAACGTAGTGATTTCCCCTTGGACACACGGAGTGATTTCCCATTGGACACACGGAGTGATTTCCCCTGGACCCCTCCGTCACCTCCACCATTTCCTCAAGAGTTCACGGGCATGGCTGGGGAGCAACGACGTGTATCTGCTGACCGAGAAATCCACCACGCCAGAAGAGATTGGACGCTGGCCACTTGTTTTCCCCTTTGTGAAGGAAGGCACGCATGTAATGTAACGACGAGGGACATCGCCCGGAGGGAGACCTTTTACAGAGCGAGATCGAGTTTTGCAGAAAGAGCGAGTAGGATGGATGGTGGGGGATGGGGGGGGGGGGGGGGGGGGGAGGGGAGAGGGAAAATGGTGCTGACAATCGGTAGGAATGGAGGGAGAGGGGTGAGGGCAATGGATGGATAGTTAAATATCTGCTCATGTACCTGTTTGTCTGTCTGTCTGTCTGCCTGTCTATCTGTCTGTCTATCTATATTTTGATGTCTCTGTCCGTCAGTTTATCTATCTATCTATCTATATCATGTCAATCTCAACGTTTGTCGATCGAATGCTTTTTCCGTAATACAATTGTCATTGTCTCATCAACAAAACCAACCACTATTACTACGATCCCGACCACTACAGCAAACACTGCTGCAGCTAACACCATCACAGTTAACACTACTGCACCTAGCACTACTACAGCTAACACCTACTGCAGCTAACACTATTACAGCTAACACCTACTGGAGCTAACACTATTGTAGGTAACACTACTGCAGCTAACACTACTACAGTTATCACTATCACAGCTTACACTACTACAGCTAACACTATCAGAGCTAACACTATTACAACTAACACTGCTACAGCTAACACAACTACAGCTAACACTATTGCAGCTAACACTACTGCAGCTAACACTACTGCAGCTAACACTATTGCGGCTAACACTACTGTGGCTAACACTACTGCGGCTAACACTACTGCGGCTAACACTACTACAGCTAACACTACTACAGCTAACACTACTGCAGCTAACACTACTGCAGCTAGTGCTACTGCAGCTAACACTACTACAGCTAACACTACTGCAGCTAACACTACTGCAGCTAACACTGCTACAGCTAACACTACTACAGCTAACACTGCTACAGCTAACACTACTACAGCTAACACTGTACAGCTAACACTACTACAGCTAACACTACCACAGCTAACACTACTGCAGCTAGTGTTACTGCTGCTGCTGATTATTGTCCCGTAACAGGAGGTTGCAGGGAGGGAGACCCAAAGATAAGGGAAAAAAGGAGAACAAAGAAAGGACAGATTTAAAAGAAAGGAAGGGAACAAAAAACGTCCTTTTCATTCTTGACAGACAAAAAAACAAAACCCCCAAAAAAGGAGAAAATTTAAAAGACAGAAAGAAAATATAAAACCCTTCGTCAGTCCTCAGGTGAACTATGACCGACAGCCTGAAAGCAGCCCCCTCCCCCCCCCCCAACCCTTAATCGCCTGTGATAAGGCTGTAGACAATGCTGTTCAGTTCCGCTGTTCGGCTGTCACACACACTATCACTGCGTCTGAACTCCACGGCGACAACTCACACAGCGGAGACAGTGGGTTATCTTCTCTTCACCTGTCGGGGACACTTTTGCGACCCTGCCCCCCCCCCCCCCCCCCTTCCTTCTGTCTCGTTTTCTTTCCCCCTCCTCACATCACTCTCTCTCTCTCTCTCTCTCTCTCTCTCTCCTCTCTCTCCCCTCTCTCTCTCAATGTCTCACCTTGTTTCTCTCTCTCTCTCTCTCCCCCTCTCTGCGCTAACATTTGCAAAACTTTTTTTTTTAAAGCAGACGACTCTCTCTGTGTCTCTGTTCAAATTTGTAAAACTTGTTTGAAAGCACACGACAGCTAAATCTCTTACAACTGTCAAACTGCTCACAGAGAGGAAAAAAGTGAAGAAAAACCGTTTTATCCTTTATCACAGTAAAATGTAAAACTGCAAATGTCACGGTGTGTGTGTGTGTGTGTGTGTGTGTGTGTGTGTGTGAAGGTGATTGTGCATACGCACTCTCGCTCGCATGTCTTTGTGTGGGGTGGGTGGAGGGGCGGTGTACCCAGAACACGCACGCACGCGCGCGTATGTATGTGTGTATATGTGCATGCTGGGCCTCTTTTTTCTCACAAGTTACAGTTCGTTATATAATGGTCAGACAACAAGACAGACACTGTCAGACTGTTTAACACACTACAATACAACGCTATGATTCGTACAAACCAAATGTTACCCTTCTCTTTATTTGTTAATGGCATAACATACTTCTTTTATTGATAAATCGGCCCAACATTGGAAGAATCTTCTAAACATTTAGCAAACTACTGCTAATACTGAGCATACTCTTGTAGATCGACTAACAGACAGAGAGGTAAAAGATTTTCATTTGCATACTAGGCCTGAAATGATTATTGAAATAAGCTGTTTGATCCACATGGTTATTGAAGGAGGCACCCAATTATCTTTTTGTTGGATTCCCTCACACTGTTCCTTTTATCACAACGATAAAGTAGATAGGGCAGCTAAGCGTGGAGCAAAACATATCTGTGGTTCTGAAGATCTTAAACTACCCTTATCGGTACATGAGCAGTGCAATTTAGTT
>CM031623.1:25309782-25327596 GCA_018398815.1 Conus ventricosus
GGCCCACATTTACACATGCGAGTAAAAAAAAAGCCAGACACTTGTCTGAAAACACCTTTTCAGAGACAGTACGCACAGAATACAGTAAAAATACTAAAAGTAGGAGTAGTAGTAGTGACTACAACTACTACTACTTACTATTACTACTACCATACTACTTTACCTTGTTGGTTAACATGGTGCACTGTATTTTTCAAGACAATATGTCGGCGTTGTATTTGATCATCATTGGTGGCAATGAGCAGTAACTCTTTTGTAAAAAAAAAAGAAAAGAAAACCTTCACTGCAAAGCGAAAAAAAAAGGAAGGCGCACAGATAAAAAAAAAAAAATCCATGCAGCACACATCCCATACATTTCTGACACCTTTTGTGTACATCAATCTGACTAGGTGCAAATAAAAGCAACTCCCTTTGCAAAATGAATATTCTGAACTTTCAACATGCAGTCAATGCATCAAGTCACTGTATTAGTTGATAACTGTATGGAAAAAAATCCGTCCCCCCAGTGGTTTAAATTAGAAGGCAGTTGGGGCGGGAAAAGCTCAGTGATAGAGGCGCCGGACTCGTAATTTTTGGGGTTGGGGTTCGAATCTCCGCGGGCCGTTTCGGTACACGGGGATTTTTTCCCCCCCGGGGTTATCATTGGTTCTGACTCCTTTCCCCCTTTCAGTTCTTCGAATGAGACTATAAACCAAGGTTCCGTGTGTGAACGCCCCGATAACATCTTGCCCAACGTCAAATCCCATCACCAACTTTCGGAAGGAAGGCCAGTTTGGCCGTTGGTATGGATGACACGTTACACATAGCATGCCCTTCCCGAAGTGGACTATGGCTGCCTTAATGGCGGGATAAGAAACGGTCATTACACCCAAAAATCCACTCCCTGTACAGGGGGTGTCCGCAGGAGTATCAGCCTGCGTCGCCCGAAGAAGAAGAAGACGAAAAAAAAGATAAGCAGTTCCGCAGACAAACGTGTAAAAATGTCATCGCGGGCATATCTCTATTTGTCAACAACAACAGTGAAACATGTAGCTTGTACACGATTTCTTTCTTTTTTCTTTCTTTCTTTCTGGTACGCAGACTGTACTCCTGCGGACACTGCCTGTAGAGACAGGTAGTGGAGTTTTGTGTGTTTTGACCGTTTTTTTTTTTAAAATCCCGCCCTTAAGGCAGCCATACTCCATCTTCCGGGGAAGCTTGTACACGATGACTCTCAAAATTTGTCAACCATATCTGTTTGTTAGACACGGTTGAACAACTTAAGATTCATGTGGAAAAAGCTAATATTTCGATTTTCGAAAAAAAGGTCATGGCTAATTACATCAAAAGCTTTTTTAAAAGTCACACACCCCAAAATCAGCTGTTCATGCTATTAAGCAAAATCATGGACCGGTTAAGGCTGTGTTACATGTGTCATTTTGGCGAAAACCAGACTGCTTAGGCTGAAACGAGGGGCATTGTATTCATGCAAGAGAGAGTGTTTTTTTATATGTTGTTCCCAAGCTTTGGAAAGAATGGACGTGATTGAGACTGGTGAGTAGTTTGCAGGATCTGCATTGCCGACTGATTTGTGAACAGGCATAACGCTGGCTGTTATCAACATATTGGGAATGATTTTTTGCCAGTGCATAGGTTAAAGTTGTATGTTAACAAGACCGTAGTTACTGGAGGGGAGAGAGAGAGAGAGAGAGAGAGAGAGAAGAGGAGAGAGAGAGAGAGGGGAGAGAGAGAGAGAGAGAGAGAGAGAGAGAGAGAGAGGAGACAGACAGACAGACAGACAGACAGACAGACAGAGATAGACAGAGACAGGGGGTGGGACTGGTTAAGAGAAGAAGAAGAAGAAGAAGAAGAGAGAGAGAGAGAGAACGAACGAACGAACGAAACATTTTAATCAGTATAGGCCATGGCCCCTTTGATGGGGGTACAATAAACAATACAATTAATGATACTTCATTACAGCAAGGTAGCATGTCATAGTTGACAACAAGAAACAGACAGAAAGCATACAAAATGTACACAATAAATACTAGAGTTGTATTCCTTTAACTGAACATAATAGTGCGCCTTTTAAAGGCCTTATATAAATAAATGCACATGCTCTTCAGTACGTCTTCCTTTTGATTTGCCATGAGGAGAGCAGCTCGGAACAAACAGGGGTTTTCAAAGAATTTCCGAGGTATGTATTCACCTTAAATCTGCAGGACAGGACAACAAAGCAGAAAATGCACTTCATCTTCATTCGCGCTTTTGCATAAAGGACATAGCATTTTCAACGTTTTCAGTATTTGCATATCGATATGATGCGCTTGGTTTGTCTGTAATTCCTAATCTAAATCTTGTTAGGAAACTTCTAATATGCCTGTCAATATTAAGTGAGAGATATTTTTCAAACCAGCGGATGTCTTAAAAGTTCTATAAACGAATATCGCTCACTGTTCTGGATATTTTCATGCCAGTTTTCCCAAACGGTTATCAATTAATCTTTGCCGGAGTTGTTTCAAAAAAACATTTACATTTCCAACCCTTGACATATCCAGACACACCCAAATCCATTAAAAAACAAAAATCCCGAACATCTGTAACCCACGACTTTTACCACGCGATTCTAGTCCCAACAGCATATTATATGCTTTAAGTGGTAATCTATTGTCATCCATTTGTACTACCCTCAGCCAGTATCTAATACACCGTACATATGAATTAATATAAATAGGATAACGGTGTGTTTCCCCATAAACACATTCGTTTGGTGTTTTCATGTGAACCCCAGAAATTTCTTAATAGCAAATGAATGAACTTTTTCCACATGTGTAGCAGATTTATCTAAGCCCCAAATCTCAGCGCCTATTGAGAAAACTGGTTGAACCTGTGCATCAAAGAGTTTTAGAAACACTGTCAAGGAGTTATTATTTAACATGTTTAATTTTTTCAAAATCCCACAATAAGGCATTTTTTGCTCTGCTCGCCAGGTCCTGACAAGCAGCTGTAAAGCTTAGGCGTGTAGAGAAATAAATGCCAAGGTATTTGTAGCAATTTACAACAGCCATCATCTGTCCATTGAAAAACCATCTTTCGCTTGCTGCCAAGTGACCTCCTTTTCTAAAAACCCCCAAATTAGTACTCTTTTTCAAATTTACCTTTAGCTTAAGTTTAGAGGCTGTTTGACACAAATTGTTTAACTGGGTCTGGAGGCCAATTGGAGTCTCAGATAATAAAACAATATCATCAGCTAGTAACAAGATGAATAGTTCAATAAAATCGGAGAGAAAGCGTTGCACCATGTCTTCCGTTCGCTATTATTTCTAAAGCTAGTTCATTTATGAATAATGAGAAAAGAACAGGGCTGCAAGCATCACCTTGTTTTACACCCTTTGTACATAAAATATAGTCAGTAAGTTCTCCACTGATCTGACTCTTGCTTTAAACGTTGTAGTACATACTTTTAATACACTGATATAATTTGCCATTGATACGTTCTTTTTCAGTATTGGCCACAGTAATTTTCTAGAAACGGAGTCAAACGCTTTCTCGAAATCAATGAAAGTACATATAACTTACGATTACAGGGAAAAATGCTTTTGAACGAGAGCCAGAAGAGTAAACATATGATCTACAGTGGAATGATTTTTTTTTAAAACCAGCTTGATACTCACAGTATGTTTTTTTGATCGATCCATTTTTGTAATCTGTTATTGATAATGGAGCTATACAATTTGCTGCTTATACAGACAATGAGATTCCTCTATAATTACCAGGATTCATTTACGGCACCTTTCTTAACAATGGAATGATAATCGATTCAGTCAGCTTTCTGGATATAGTCCTTTATCAAAGAGAGCATTGAAAAAATTAAGAAAGAAATCAATCACGATGTCCCCACCATTCTTGAATAACTCACCAATCAAACCGTCAGGACAGCAGATTTTCCATTCTTTAAATGTCTTACTGAAAATAGGATTTCCTCTTTTGAAATGGGGCTATCCAGTAACTGATTCTTCAATTTCTTCTGTGTCTGCTTACTGCAAACATCGTTCTCTAGCAAATTTTTAAATGCTGGTACCACTCTTCAGTAGAAATATTACTTTGTATATGTGTCTTTACAGAAATACTACGAACATTTTGCCAGAATTCCTTCTGGTCATGGGTTGAGTTTATTAAATAATTCAGTAAGATTTGTTGTGCTCTATTTGCTTTATGTGCAACATATTTTTGTATTCTCTTCGAGCCTTACAATATTTAACACGGTCTTCGCTATCATGGGTTCTGCAAAACACTCTTAGAAGTTTCATCGTATTTGATTTAGTCACTTTACATTCTTGATCATACCATGATTCAGTCCTCTCACCCAAATGTATTCTAACTTTCTTTTTCATACATTCTGCTTTAGTCATAATACAATCATTAAACATACATAAAGTACATAATATCTTCATCTATGCAGCGAATCGCTGTTTTCAGTACTTGCAGGGTTTTCATCATCATTCATCAGACCCCGAAAAATGTTTGCATATTCATCATTCCATAACAGTTTCTCGACATATTCAACCTCCTTGTACTTCTTTGCAACAGGACCAACAATTTGTGAAAAGCCAAAGTGCAATTCCAAGGAAGATGGTCAGACTCAATACGTTCTGTTACATACCCAAAAGCATAATGATTCTAGGTATAGATACAAGTCAACAGACATAAAAAAATAATCATTAACACTATTCCTGTATCAGAGATGTATGTGAAAACGACCTTGCCGGTCGCCATTACATACGCCATTCAATATACATAATTCTAACGCTGTGCACATATTCAGAAGGAATTTTCCATACCTATTAAGCACATTGTCTTCAGAGCACCTGTTGCCACAACATGAAGAGCTTTTGACTTGAGGAGAACAAGCCATACACTTCACTAGATAGTTCTGGACCCAAATTTGCTGTTCTTCCATTGAAGTCTCCGTTTAGTAAAAGAAACACATCAGGAAATTCCAAAATTTTATCAGTAATAACATTTTCAAGCATATTGATGCCATTATCTATACCAAAGAAGGAATAAAAGGTGAGTTTTCTGGTGGTATATAGGTACAAATATGCAAGACATCTTTGGGCAGACCCAAAATACATTTTGAAATAAGAAACATCATTGTGTTATTACACTCAGTATCTATTTGTTGTACATATTTTGATAATTCATTTTTTATTAGACAAATTATACCCCTGATCTTCTCCTTGCGCTGTAAACCGAGTCGCTGGTTTGCCCGAAAATTTTGTAATTATTAAACACACTGGACTGAAAGTTTTCAACAAAAGTTTCAACGAGGACTATGAAATCAAATGACAAGATATAATCGATAAAACTGCGGTCCTTTAACTTCGACAACAAGCCATTCACGTTCCAGTGTAATAAAGACATGCCAAACTAGTGTTATACACTATTTGCTCGACAATCACTTTCACACACACGATGTACATTTTCCTGTTTTCTGCTGAACCATTGTTTCCATGCACGCAACAAAAATGACCAATCTGAAAAGTTTATTCGTATCAGAGCAAACTGAGACAGAAATATGAACATCTACATCTTTCCTAATACGCTTGTTGAGATCAACAGTGTAGCTGTTCTTAATTCCCTTAGGAACACCACTCTGTAATGAGGTCGACCCAGTGACCCACTGACGAAGCGAGAGAGAGAGAGAGAGAGAGAGAGAGAGAGAGAGAGAGGGGAGAGAGAGAGAGGAGGAGAGAGACAGACAGACAGACAGACAGGACAGGTGTGACAGACAGACAGAGAGACAGAGACAGAGAGACAGAGACAGAGACAGAGACAGGGGGTGGGATTTTGGAGAGAAAAGGAGGAAAAGAGAGAGAGAGAGAGAGAGAGAGAGAGAGGAAGAGAGAGAGAGAGAGAGAGAGAGAGAGATGGAGGGAGGGAGGAAGACATAGACTGAGTGAGAGTAAGAGAGAGAAAGAGAGAGAAAGAGATAGAATGAAAGACAAACTGAGAGAGAGAGAATGAGAAAGAGAGAGACAGTGAGAAAGAGAGAGAGAGAGATCGATAATAGAGAGAGAGAGAGAGAGGAGAGGAGAGAGAGAGAGGGAGTGGGAGAGAGAGAGAGAGAGAGAGAGAGAGAAAGAGTAAGAGAGAGATCGACAGAGAGAGAGACAGAGACAGACACGGAGTGAGTGAAAGAGAGAGACAGACAGACTGAGAGACAGAGAGAGACTGGATGTGAAGGGGAAGGGGGGAGGGGGGAGGGGGAGGGGGGAGGAGTGGGCGGAGGGTAACTGGATGACGGCGAGGTGACAGTCTCAGGCCACTATCGATTGCGGGCAACATGGCGACACCGGGGCAAATGTGACGGGCAACATGGCCGACACCGAGGCAAATGTGACGGGCAACATGGCCGACACCGGGGCAAATGTGACGGGCAACATGGCCGACACCGGGGCAAATGTGACGGGCAACATGGCCGACACCGGGGCAAATGTGACGGGCAACATGGCCGACACCGGGGCAAATGTGACGGGCAACATGGCCGACACCGGGGCAAATGTGACGGGCAACATGGCCGACACCGGGGCAAATGTGACGGGCAATATGGCCGACCCCGGGGCAAATGTGACGGGCAACATGGCCGACACCGGGGCAAATGTGACGGGCAACATGGCCGGGACACCGGGGCAAATGTGACGGGCAACACGGCCAGCCCTCATGTGACGGGCAACCGGCCAGCCCTCAATGTGACGTCAACACGGCCAGCCCTCAATGTGACGTGCAACATGGCCAGCCCTCAATGTGACGTCAACACGGCCAGCCCTCAATGTGACGTGCAACATGGCCAGCCCTCAATGTCACGGGCAACACGGCCAGCCTCAATGTGACATCAACACGGCCAGCCCTCAATGTGACGTGCAACATGGCCAGCCCTCAATGTGACGGGCAACACGGCCAGCCCTCAATGTGACGGGCAACACGACCAGCCCTCAATGTGACGTGCAACATGGCCAGCCCTCAATGTGACGTGCAACATGGCCAGCCCTCAATGTGACGGACAACACGGCCAGCCCTCAATGTGACGGGCAACACGACTAGCCCTCAATGTGACGTGCAACATGGCCAGCCCTCAATGTGACGTGCAACATGGCCAGCCCTTAATGCGACGTCAACACGGCCAGCCCTCAATGTGACGTGCAACACGGCCAGCCCTCAATGCGACGTCAACACGGCCAGCCTCAATGTGACGTCAACACGGCCAGCTCTAAAATGTGACGTCAACACGGCCAGCACTCAATGTGACGTCAACACGGCCAGCCCTCAATGTGACGCCAACACGGCCAGCCCTCAAATGTGACGTCAACACGGCCAGCCCTCAATGTGATGTCAACACGGCCAGTCCTCAATGTGACGGGCAACACGGCAGCCCTCAATGTGACGGGACACATGGCCAGCCCTCCATGTGACGTCAACAAGGCCAGCCCTCAATGTGACGTCAACACGGCCAGCCCTCAATTTGACGTCAACACGACCAGCCCTCAATGTGACGTCAACACGGCCTGCCCTCAATGTGACAGACAACACGGCCAGCCCTCAATGTGACGTCAACATGGCCAGCCCTCAGTGTGACGTCAACACGGCCAGCCCTCAATGTGACGGGCAACACGGCCAGCCCTCAATGTGACGGGCAACACGGCCAGCCCTCAGTGTGACGTCAACACGACCAGCCCTCAATGTGACGTGCAACATGGCCAGCCCTCAATGTGACGTGCAACATGGCCAGCCCTCAATGTGACGTCAACACGGCCAGCCCTCAATGTGACGTGCAACATGGCCAGCCCTCAATGTGACGTCAACACGGCTAGCCCTCAATGTGACGTGCAACATGGCCAGCCCTCAATGTGACGTCAACACGGCCAGCCCTCAATGTGACGTCAACACGGCCAGCCCTCCATGTGACGTGCATCATGGCCAGCCCTCAATTGTGACGTCAACACGGCCAGCCCTCAATGTGACGTCAACACGGCCAGCCCTCCATGTGACGTGCAACATGGCCAGCCCTCAATGTGACGTCAACACGGCTAGCCCTCAATGTGACGTGCAACATGGCCAGCCCTCAATGTGACGTCAACACGGCCAGCCCTCAATGTGACGTCAACACGGCCAGCCCTCCATGTGACGTGCATCATGGCCAGCCCTCAATGTGACGTCAACACGGCCAGCCCTCAATGTGACGTCAACACGGCCAGCCCTCCATGTGACGTGCAACATGGCCAGCCCCCCATGTGACGTGCAACATGGCCACCCCTCAATGTGACGTCAACACGGCCACCCCTCCATGTGACGTGCAACATGGCCAGCCCTCAATGTGGACGTCAACACGGCCAGCCCTCAATGTGACGTGCAACATGGCCAGCCCTCAATGTGACGTCAACACGGCCAGCCTCAATGTGACCTGCAACATGGCCAGCCCTCAATGCGACGTCAACACGGCCAGCCCTCAATGTGACGTCAACACGGCCAGCCCTCAATGTGACGTGCAACATGGCCAGCCCTCAATGTGACGTCAACACGGCCAGCCCTCAATGTGACGTCAACACGGCCAGCCCTCAATGTGACGTCAACACGGCCAGCCCTCAATGTGACGTCAACACGGCCAGCCCCCCATATAACGTGCAACATGGCCAGCCCTCAATGTGACGTCAGCACGGCCAGACCTCAATGTGACGTCAACACGGCCAGCCCTCAATGTGACGTCAACACGGCCAGCCTTCAATGTGACGTCAACACGGCCAGCCCTCAATGTGACGTCAACACGGCCAGCCCTCAATGTGACGTGCAACACGGCCAGCCCTCAATGTGACGTCAACACGGCCAGCCTTCAAATGTGACGTCAACACGGCCAGCCCTCAATGTGACGGGCAACACGGCCAGCCCTCCATGTGACGTCAACACGGCCAGCCCTCAATGTGACGGGCAACACGGCCAGCCCTCAATGTGACGTCAAGACGGCCAGCCCTCAATGTGACGTCAACACGGCCAGCCTCAATGTGGACGTCAACACGGCCAGCCTTCAATGTGACGTCAACACGGCCAGCCTTCAATGTTACGTCAACACGGCCAGCCCTCAATGTGACGTCAACACGGCCAGCCCTCCATGTGACGTCAACATGGCCAGCCCTCCATCTGACGTCAATACGGCCAGCCCTCAATGTGACGTCAACACGGCCAGCCCTCAATGTGACGTCAACACGACCAGCCCTCCATGTGACGTCAACACGGCCAGCCCTCCATGTGACGTCAACACGGCGAGCCCTCAATGTGACGCTAACACGGCCAGCCCTCAATGTGACGTCAACACGGCCAGCCCTCAGCGCTTCATGTGACGGGCAACACGGTGGACGAGGGGGGTGAGGGTATGTGGAAAAAAAAAGGGGGGGGGGGGATGAAGGAAGAGCAGATAGAGAGGGGAAAGGGTGATGGGTTTCTGAGAGAGAGAGAGAGAGAGAGGAGAGAGAGAGAGAGAGAGGAGGAGAGAGAGAGAGAGAGAGAGGGGAGAGAGAGAGAGAGAAAAGAGAAAGAGAGAGAGAGAAGAGAGAGAGAGAGAATCTTCAAGGCAGTTCGCTTAGCCCCACGCTGTTTAATATCTTTATAAATGATATCTCAAACTATATTGATAATAATGATTCTCCTGTTATAAACAAGTTGAAAGAAACACGAATATCGCATTTATTATATGCTGATGACATAGTTTATTGCCAAACACAAAATCGGGATTACAAACAAAACTTAATCGACTTCATAATTATTGTACAGAATGGGGCATGGAACTAAATAAAGATAAAACAAAAGTTGTCATATTCACTAAAACTGACTCAAAATTTTCAACCGCATTTACATGTGGAAACGATTCTCTTGAGACAGTAAATGAATACAAGTATTTAGGAATAATTCTTCATAAAAGTGGACAGTTACATAAAGCACAAGATCATCTAGCAAAACAAGGTAACAAGCTGTACACTCCTTACTACGTAAAGTAAAGGGAGAAACATTGCAATGTATCATCAATAGCAAAACTCTTTGATACTTTGATTTCACCAGTCATGCTTTATGGCGCAGAAGTTTGGTTTCCATTTACAGAAAAGATAGGACATGTTGAAAAGCAGACTACAATGTTCGACATTTATCACAAATACTTATCCAATAATCCGATCGAGAACGTACATGTAAATTTTGCAGACATATATTAGGCGTACACAGAAAAGCAATGAAATTGCCAGTACTAGCTGAACTTGGAAGATTTCCCTTGTGTCAAGAAATAATGAGTCAAGTAGTCATGTTTTGGATCCATATAATGGAATCAAAGGAAGACTCATATCTAAGAGCGTGTACAAAGATCTTGACCATCATCTCCATGGAAATCTGCTGTAAAGAAGATCTTAAGTATATTGGAATGACACATGTAGGGAATAACCAAAGTACGCTTAACCCTCAAAAATTGCGTTATGCAATAGAGAGAAAGTTACAAAGTGATTATATACACTTTTGGGGAAAAGAAAAAGAAAGAGCACCAAGGTTTAAAATTTTATAATGACATCAGTAATAAATATAGGCTTGAACCATACCTCATTAAATGCACAAATAAGCATTACAGGAAAAAGCTTTGTAAATTAAGAATTAGCGCACATGACCTCGCAATAGAAAGAGGTAGATATTCCCATATTAAGCGTGAAGACAGGAAATGTACAACTTGCAATATAATAGAAGACGAGGTACATTTTTTAGACTCTTGTAAACGTTACGATAAAATCAGGAATACGTTTAAAAAACGTATCATAAACAAAAAGGATATATACGACGCTACCTCATTGAAAATAAGTACTTTGATGTCTAATGATGACTGAAAATAAGTACTTTGATGTCTAATGATGACCTTCAGGTTGAAATTGCGAAGTATGTATATGACTGCTTTACATAATGACTTTTTATGTAAAAAGAACAAATCATTATGTCTTTGGACGATGAGTTGTTTAACCATCGCCATCTTGTGTCCATAAATCCTTTAATGGTGTTTAGTGACAATAAAAAGTTTCAAGTTTCAAGTTTTCACACACACACACACCACACACACACACACACACACACACACACACACACACACACGGATACATATACATACATATATATTACATATATACATACATATACATACACACACACAACTATACATACACACACATACATACGCATCCATACACACATATGCACACATATATGCATTTCCAAAAATTCTAACCATTGTAGAGGTAGTGAAACCCCATTCCTATCCGCTTGACTTAATTTAAAATATGATATCATAAAACATTATTACCAACTTAAAATACATGGGAAGTGAGGGGCTCAAAAGGAAATGTAATATGCGGAAAGAATGCAATAATGGATAGGTTAAGCAAATAAGTGTGAGGACGAGGCAGAAGAAGAAGAGACAATGAGAGAGTGAGTGGGAGTAAGACAGAGGAAAAGGGGGACAGACAGAGAGTGAGCAAAAGAGGGAAAGGGGGGGGGGGGGAAGAGGGGGAGAAAGGGACAGAGAGAGCAGAGAAAAGAAAGGGAGGGGGTGTGGGGGGAAGAAAGAAAGAGAAAGAGAGAGAAAGAAAAAGAGCGAGAGAAACAGAAAAGAAATACCAAGAGAGAGAGAAAGAAAGAGAGAGAGAGAGAGAGGAAAAGCCAAAATAAGAATGAGGAAAACAAACACTTACATTATTTACTTTTCCTCAGCTGCTTACAATCTTGACCACAGGCAGAAGTGTACACAAGCAAAGCAAATATGGACATGAATAATAGTGGTCCTGAACTCCAATTCACTCTAAAAAAAAAAAAAAAAGGGAGAGAGAAAGAGGTGGGATGGGGGAGGAGGGTGGGGTGGGAAGTAGGGAATGCAATGGTGATAGCAGTGCAGATGGGGGATGAAGAGAAAGAGAGAGAAGAGAGAGAGAGAGAGAGAGAGAGAGAGAGAGAGAGAGAGAGAGAGCGAGTGGGAGAGGGATGAAGAGACGGAAAGAGATCGAGAGAGAGAGAGAGAAGGAGAGAGAGAGAGAGGGAGAGAGAAAGGAGAACAGACAGACAGACATATTGACGACAAACAGACAGAGAGAGAGAAACAGAGACAGAAAGCGAAAGGAGGGGAAAAGAGAGGGGTTAGAATGAGAGAGAGAGAGTATGAAAGTAAGAAAGAGAGAGAGAAACTAAAAGAGAGAGACAGAAAAAAGAGAGGTGGGTGGGGAGGGGGGAAATTTGACAAACAGAAGCCCAACAGATGACAGACAGAACAGCGAGAGACAAAGACAGAAAGAAAAAGAACACGAAAGAAGGGGGTGGATGGAGAAAGAGGGTAAGAAAAAGATAGAGGAAAGAGAGAGGAGAGAGAGGAGAGAGAGAGAGGAGAGAGAGAGGAGAGAGAGAGAGAGAGAGAGAGAGAGAGAGAGAGAGAGAGAGTGAGAGAGAGAGAATAAGAAAGATAAGAGAGAGAGAGAGACTTAAATGGTTAGAATTTTTGGAAATGCATATATGTGTGCATATGTGTGTATGGATGCGTATGTATGTGTGTGTATGTATATTGTGTGTGTGTGTATGTATATGTATGGATATATGTATACATATATGTCATGTATATGTATCCGTGTGTGTGTGTGTGTGTGTGTGTGTGTGTGTGTGTGTGTGTGTGTGTGTGTGTGTGTGGTGTGTGTGTGTGTGTGAGAGATGGAGAGAGAGAGAGAGAGAAGAGAGGAGAGAGAGAGACGAGAGAGAGAAGAGAGAGAGAGAGAGAGAGAAACAGACAGACAGACAGACAGACAGACAGACAGAGAAAGCGAGAGTGGGGGGGGGGGGGGGTATGAAAGGGTAAGATAAGAGGGAGGAGGAGGCATTTCACCCACTGGTATAGAAAGAAGGCATTTCACACACAGGTATGTGCAGTAATGGTAATACACACAGTGTTGTTGTCTTTCTTTCAGCACGAATACTCGATCCTTTTCCTGATGCAAGAATTTAAGTCTTTTCTGCGATTTAGTCCTACAAAAATAGTACCAAGATTGGCCTGCCAGTACAATTCCCTTTGTAAAAGTTTGTTTTCTTCTTTCACTGTTTCAATGGGGCATATGATAGGAACGGAATATCAGGGTCCTTTGGGTGGGGACATGAGTTTACATGGTGGGCAACCATACATTTGCTAGTTTTGGCGTGATTTGTATCACTTTTATGATTAGCCATCTCAATTTCAAGTTCACCGTGGATCCCACGTACATGATCAGGATGAAGACTACATCTGATGACATATATTACGTTAGGTGTTGTACAAGTTAGGTGTTGGTAAATTTTCCACCGCCGGCCATCCCACGGCGATTTCAGTTCATTTGAATCAACTGCATGTCCACAGGTGTTACACTTTTTACTGCATTTGAAAAAAACAGAACATTGTTTGGGGCCATGTTGGACAAACTGTCTTTGGGATTGTTGGTTATATATTTTCACCTAGATTGTCTAATCTTCTATTGGCAGCTATTATGGTTTCACTCTCTCTCTCTCTCTCTCTCTCTCTCTCTCTCTTTCTCTTCATCCCCCATCTGCACCGCTATCACCATTGCATTCCCTACTTCCCACCCAACCCCCCTCCCCCACCCCACCTCTTTCTCTCTCCTTTTATTATTTTTTTCTAGAGTGAATTGGAGTTCAGGACCACTATTATTCATGTCCATATTTGCTTTGCTGTGTACACTTCTGCCTGTGGTCAAGATTGTAAGCAGCTGAGGAAAAGTAAATAATGTAAGTGTTTGTTTTCCTCATTCTTATTTTGGCTTTTCCTCTCTCTTTCTTTCTCTCTCTCTTGGTATTTCTTTTCTGTTTCTCTCGCTCTTTTTCTTTCTCTCTCTTTCTCTTTCTTTCTTCCCCCCCCCCCTCCCTTTCTTTTTCTCTGCTCTCTCTGTCCCTTTCTCCCCCCTCTTATCCCCCCCCCCCCTCTTTCCTCTTTTGCTCACTCTCTGTCTGTCCCCCTTTCCTCCCACTCACTCTCTCATTGTCTCTTCTTCTTCTGTTTCGTCCTCACTCTTATTTGCTTAACCTATCCATTATTACATTCTTTCCGCATATTACATTCCCTTTTGAGCCTCTCACTTCCCATGTATTTTAAGTTGGTAATAATGTTTTATGATATCATATTTTAAATTAAGTCAAGCGGATAGGAATGGGGTTTCACTACCTCTACAATGGTTAGAATTTTTGGAAATGCATATATGTGTGCATATGTGTGTATGGATGCGTATGTTTTGTGTGTGTATGTATATGTGTGTGTGTGTGGGGTGTATGTATATGTATGTATATATGTATATATATGTATGTATATGTATGTGTGTGTGTGTGTGTGTGTGTGTGTGTGTGTAGACATAGATACAAGTAGGTAAAGTGATTTTATCTTTACTTTGGGATTCTGATGGTGTTTCTTGTGTGTTTTTTTCTGATAATGCAGAGATTCCTGATAAAGCCTTGAAAAAGGCGAAAATTTGAAAAATAAAAGAAGGGAAGACACTTGAGTGGACGACTTCTTGATGGTCTAATCTTCTATTGGCAGCTATTATGGTTTTCTCTCTCTCTCTCTCTCTCTCTCTCTCTCTCTCTCTTCATCTTCATCCCCCATCTGCACCGCTATCACCATTGCATTCCCCTACTTCCCACCCCACATTTTATATTATATAATCAGAGTTAAAAAGCCACTCAGAACGTTAAAAGTGCTCAACCATGTAGGGAGCGACATACCAGTTTAAAAAAAGGATTTTAAAATGGAAAAATTAAAAAACCTACAAGCTTGTTTCAAGCTAAAACGCTCTCCTCAGGGTATACAATTTGGGCACGCCACCGGTGTTATATATTGTGGTGTGGGCGTGTGAGTTCTGTGCGTGTGGCACGTGGCCTGCCGGTTTTTCTTTTTGGGGGCGCGTTCAGGGGGGGACGTGTTACGGAATGGTGCATTGACAAAGATTTCCATTTATGCCTGCAATTGTTTATCATTTCTACTTTAGAGTTCAGGGATGCTAGGTGGGGTTTACATCATATCAGCCACTTTTCTGTAGTACATAAGTTGCATTTTTTTAGAAATGTTGTTTGTATGGTGTTGCTCTTTTTATAATTTTCCATGATATGTTGTAATCTATTTTCTTATTTTTAAGCTTCCAAATATATTTACTTAATTCTATTTGTTTTTATATTTTTTCATTTTTGAAAGACTGTTTATGGTTTGCATATCTGGTTTTAAAATGGTTTGCCGTGATCCCTATGTATGTTTCTTTATCACTGTCTGTTGTTACGTAGCTTGGTACACAATGTTGTTGTAGAGACATTTATTATTCAGAGGGCACTGTCTTTTTTGTGCAATTACAAGATATCCTTTCATCACCCTCTTTGGTTGTGTTGTTTTTGGTTTTATTGGAAGAATCAATTATATTTTTAAAGGTTGGGCATACACGAGTATGATAGCTTGACGGTATTTTTTGTTGAATATTTTAGATAGTACATGTTCTTTTGGGAATGATGTTTTAAGGATTCTGAGGAATTCTTTTCCTACGTTAGATTTTGTTCTTCCATCATATGGGGGTTATGCCATATAATTTTTTCTTTTCCTGTTGCTGTTCATGTTTTATCTGGGTTATATTGTAATTTGTAGTTGTAGCCACTTTTTTTCAGCGCCTCTTGGTATTCAGCTGCTGCACTGTTAAATTCTTTCTCATTGCATGACAGTTTAGATAATCTTTTTGTTTATACCATTAGGTATGGTTTTTAAGATGGAGGGTGGATGGTTACTATTGATGTCTACGTAGACAGGTGTGTCATTAGGTTTTTTTTTATATGGTTTGTATGTATGATCCTTAAGGTCTAATGTTATGTCTAAATAATTTACTGTTTTTTGTTGGCTTCTACTGTGATTTTTAGGTTATGGCTTTGAAAAATTTTACAAAGTTCTTTTTTCTTGTTTTCAATGGGTTTTTTGGTTTATTGTTTTTTAACGTGGCAAGACCGTCATCTCTGTATAAGCCAACCTGTTTACCAAGTATTTTCTGTATATGAGACAACATGAAAAGTCCAACTAATTCACAAGTTTCAGCTCCATCATAAGATCCCATCGTGACATCGAATGTGGAATTTCTGCTGGTTTTTTTTTAATCAAGTTTCACTGTTGCTATGGAGAAGGGTTTTCTTAGTGTGGAGAATGATTTCCATCTCAGAATCTGTTATATTTGTATATTTGTTGGCGAATCTTAGTGTTTTAGTAAGTAATTCCTCATCAATGGAAGGGTAGAGGTCACTATGGAACGCGCCCCCAAAAAGAAAAAAAACCGGGCAGGCCACGTGCCACACGCACAGAACTCACACGCCACACACCACATATATAACACGGTGGGCGTGCCCAAATTGTATACCCTGAGGAGAGCGTTTTTAGCTTGAAACAAGCTTGTAGGATTTTGATTTTTCCATTTTAAATCCTATTTTAAATGGTATATATAACTCAACAAACATACTACGTATTGCACACCAGCCTTTTTTGGGATTGCATTCTCTTAAAACTGAAAAGGCAGAGGAGTCAAATTACCACTTTCCGCGGTCACTGAGGGAGAACCACCAAGTTTCGAAATATCGGTATATGACCAGGAGTTATATGTTAGTGAGTCTCCCTCCCTATTGGAGGATGTCTCTCCCCTGGAGAATATAAGCTTGCTGAAGGCTCATTTTGAGAAGCATTTATTTTATTTTTCCCATCCACCCACTCAAGCACATACTGTTAGTTAGCAGAATCATCTGCCACTGCAGGTATGAATGCGTATCTCCCCTATTTCTTCAATCTAAGACATAAGAGCAAGCTTTGTTTATAATTCAATATATATATATATATATATATATATTATATATATATATATATATATATATATTTATATATATATATAGATAGATAGATAGATTAGTTAAAACAAGTTAAAAGAGGAATCTTAAAACTATCTACAAATTTGTTTCGAGCGTGTTGCGCTGTCATCAGGCCGCAACACGCTCGAAACAAATTTGTAGATAGTTTTAAGATTCCTCTTTTAACTTGTTTTAACTAATGTTGCTCCCAAGGGGTTGAGCACTTAAAAAAAATTGTTTTGGGCATTTTAAATATACTGATCTATATATATATATATATATATATATATATATATATATATATATTATATATATATATAAGAGAGAGAGAGAGAAGAGAGAGAGAGAGAGAGAGAGGAGAGGAGAGAGAGAGAGTGAGAGAGAGAGAGAGGAGAGAGAGAGGTGGGGAAATATAAAATACAGTAATACCGACAGTTTCTATTGTCAATTAGCAGTTACAACCTTTCGACAGGGTGTGTGTATGTGTGTGTGGTGTGTGTGTGTGTGTGTGTGTGTGTGTGTGTGTGTGTGTTGTGTGTGTGTGTGTGTGTATAATATATTTATTATATGTATATATATATCTATATATACTGCTGAACAATTAATAGTGGGAGGAAAACAAGTGTGTATATATATTATTTATATATTTATTATATATATATATATATATATATATATATATATATATATTATATATATATATATATATATTATATATATATATATATATGAGAGTGCGTGTTTGTTGGAGGTATGTGTTTGTTGCGAGGGGTGTGTTAGTCTTAGTATTAGTTGTTAGTTGTGGGTGTTGTGTGTGTGTGTGGTTGTGTGTGTGTGTGTGTGTGTGTGTGTGTGTTTGGGGGGGGTTGAGAGAGAGAGAGGAGA
>CM031623.1:25337696-25360196 GCA_018398815.1 Conus ventricosus
TTATTAGTCAAACTTCATCATCGACACAAACGAGATAAACGTTATCAAAAAAGAAGCAGAGGTCAGGAAAGAGATCAAAAGTCCTGATAAAGTACCACTCATATTTTCTTTCCCTATGCATCGCTAACAGCACAGTCCTGTGATTGGTCCACACTCTGTGCGCCGTTTTCACTCCAAGGAGCATCATCTGTCAAGTAGTAGTTGTTCATGCGCCACTGACCTGACCCGGAAGGACTTTGGCTCATGGAAGGCTAGCAGACAACAGAAGAATGAAGACCGGCCCAGACGAGTTGATGTGATCGCACAAATATTTTCAAGAGCTTAGGTATATCAGTTAGCACTTCAAACATGTTCGTATGTGCAAAAGCTTTAGATTTGTGTTGAATGTATTTCAGTAGTAGTGTCGATATAAATGCGTGCGTGCTTGCGAGCGCGTGCGCGTGCACACGTGTGTGTGTGTGTGTGTGTGTGTGTGTGTGTGTGTGTGTGTGTGTGTGTGTGTGTGTGTGTGTGTGTGGTTGCATGTTGGCTTACTCCGAATGTCATGACATAAAGCAAGGGAAGCAACCTTGCTCGCACTGACAGGGTTCCAGTTTTATCAGAGATCTTGTGCAAAGGAGACGAGGAATTCCAGGCCCCGAAATGCCAACAGTCGGGAAGAGTTAGCCTGTCTGTCACGGGGTTATGCTCCTCCTAACACACCTCTCTCTCTCTCTCTCTCTCTCTCTCTCTCTCTCTCTCTCTCTCTCTCTCTCTCTCTCTCTCTCTCTCTCTCTCTCCTCTCTCTCTCTCTCTTCTCTCTCTCTCTCTCCGCGTACTCTTGGTGGTGAAAGACATCACAGCATTATGGGCGGTTTATATCAGTTTGATTCTAGAGGTAAGAACAGACCAACACAATCAGTCGCTACGAACAGGAGCCGAAAGTTGAATGTGGTCAGGCAATACAAATAGTTTTGGTTTATATGAAGGCTTAGATGGCCCACATATGCAGCTATGATCCCCACTCGCCCCCCCCCGCCCCCCCCCCTGGGCAGCTATGACCCACATAGGCAGCTATTTCACCCATAGGTAGCTATGACTCCGATAGACAACTACGACCCCAATGGGCAGCTATGACCCCCATCCCTCACCCCCCTCCCCGGCAGCTATGACACCCAAGGGCAGCTATGACACCCATGGGCAACTATGACACCCATGGGCAACTATGACACCCACGGGCAGCTATGACCTCCATCCCTCAACCCCCCCCCCCCCCCCCAAGCAGCTATGACACCCAAAGGCAGCTATGACACCCATAGGCAGTTATGATACCCAAGGGCAGCTGTGACTCCCAAAGGCAGCTATCATACCCACGGGCAGCTATGACTCCCATGGGCAGCTATGACACCCAAGGGCAGCTATGACTCCCACAGGCAGCTATGACACCCATGGACAGCTATGACACCCATGGGCAGCCATGACACCCATGGGTAGCTATGACTCCTACAGGCAACTATGACAACCATGGGCAGCCATGACACCCATAAGCAGCTATGACACCCATAAGCAGCTATGAGACCCACAGGCAGGTATGATTCATATGGGCAGCTATGACTCCCACAGGCAGCTATGACTCCCAAAGGCAGCTATGACACCCATGGGCAGCTATGACTCCCACAGGCAGCTATGACTCCCACAGGCAGCTATGACACCCATGGGCAGCTATGACTCCCATGGGCAGCTATGTCTCCCACAGGCAGCTGTGACACCCATGGGCAGCTATGACACCCATGGGCAGCTATGACTCCCACAGGCAGCTATGATACCCAGGGGCAGCTATGACACCCATGGGCAGCTATGACTCCCACAGGAAGCTATGACACCCATGGGCAGCTATGACACCCATGGGCAACCATGACACCCATGGGTAGCTATGACTCCTACAGGCAACTATGACAACCATGGGCAGCCATGACACCCATAAGCAGCTATGACACCCATGGGCAGCTATGACTCCCACAGGCAGCTATGATACCCAGGGGCAGCTATGACACCCATGGGCAGCTATGACTCCCACAGGCAGCTATGACACACATGGGCAGCCATGACACCCATGGGCAGCCATGACACCCAGGGGCAGCTATGACACCCATGGGCAGCTATGACTCCCACAGGCAGCTATGACACCCATGGGCAGCTATGACTCCCACAGGCAGCTATCACTCCCATGGGCAGCTATGACACCCATGGGCAGCTATGACAACCATGGGCAGCTACAACACACATGGGCAGCTATGACTCCCATAGGCAGCTATGACACTCATGAGCAGCTATGACATCCATGGGAAGCTATGATACCCATGGGCAGCTATGACTCCCATGGGCAGCTATGACTCCCACAGGCAGCTATGACTCCCAAAGGCAGCTATGACTCCCATAGGGTGCTATGACACCCGTGGGCAGCTCTGACCCCCACAGGGACCTATGACACCCATGGGCGGCTATGACTCCATCAGGCAGCTATGACTTTCATAGGCAGCTATGACTTCCACAGGCAGCTATGACACCACAGGCAGCTATGACTCCCATAGGCAGCTATGAACCCCATAGGCAGCTATGACCCCCACAGGCAGCTATGACCCCCATGGGCAGCTATGACCCCCACAGGCAGCTATGACCCCCACAGGCAGCAATGACTCCCGTGGGCAGCTATGAACCCCATTGGTAGGTATGATCCCCACAGGCAGCTATGACTTCCATAGGCAGCTATGACGTCCACGGGCAGCTATGACACCATTGTCAGCTATGACTCCCATAGGCAGCTATGAACCCCAGAGGCAGCTATGATCCCCACAGGCAGCGATGACTCCCGTGGGCAGCTGTGACCCCTACAGGGAGCTATGACCCCACAGGCAACAATGACCCCTACAGGCAGCTATGACTCCCACAGGCAACAATGGCCCCTACAGGGAGCTATGACCCCCACAGGCAACAATGACCCCTACAGGAAGCTATGACCCCACAGGCAACAATGACCCTACAGGAGCTATGACCCCCACAGGCAACAATGACCCCTACAGGCAGCTATGACCCCCACAGGCAACAATGACCCCTACAGGGAGCTATGAGTCCCACAGGCAACTATGACCCCTACAGGCAGCTATGACCCCCACAGGCAACAATGACCCCTACAGGCAGCTATGACCCCCCACAGGCAACAATGACCCCTACAGGGAGCTATGACCCCACAGGCAACAATGACCCTACAGGCAGCTATGACCCCACAGGCAACAATGACCCCTACAGGCAGCTATGACCCCCACAGGGAGCTATGACCCCCACAGGCAACAATGACCCCTACAGGCAGCTATGACCCCCACAGGCAACAATGGCCCCTACAGGGAGCTATGACCCCCACAGGCAACAATGACCCCTACAGGGAGCTATGACCCCCACAGGCAACAATGACCCCTACAGGGAGCTATGACCCCCACAGGCAGCTATGACTCCCACAGGCAACTATGACTCCCACAGGCAACTATGACTCCCACAGGCAGCTATGACCCCCAGAGGCAGCTATGACCCCTACAGGCAGCTATGACTCCAACAGGCAGCTATGACCCCCAGAGGCAGCTATGACCCCCACAGGCAGCGATGACTCCCGTGGGCAGCTGTGACACCTACAGGGAGCTATGACCCCCACAGGCAGCGATGACCCCACAGGCAACTATGACTCCCACAGGCAACTATGACCCCAGAGGCAGCTATGACCCCTACAGGCAGCTATGACTCCAACAGGCAGCTATGACCCCCAGAGGCAGCTATGACCCCCAAAGGTAGCTATGACCCCATGGGCAGCACAGGCAGCTATGACACCCACAGGCAGCTATGACCCCCATGGGCAGCACAGGCAGCTATGACCCCCATGGGCAGCACAGGTAGCTATGACACCCACAGGCAGCTATGACCCCCATGGGCAGCACAGGTAGCTATGACCCCCACAGGCAGCTATGACACCCACAGGCAGCTATGACCCCCATGGGCAGCACAGGTAGCTATGACACCCACAGGCAGCTATGAACCCCATGGGCAGCACAGGTAGCTATGACCCCCATGGGCAGCACAGGCAGCTATGACCCCATGGGCAGCACAGGTAGCTATGAGACCCACAGGCAGCTATGACCCCCATGGGCAGCACAGGTAGCTATGACCCCCATGGGCAGCACAGGTAGCTATGACACCCACAGGCAGCTATGACCCCCATGGGCAGCACAGGCAGCTATGACCCCCATGGGCAGCACAGGTAGCTATGACCCCTACAGGCAGCTATGACACCTACAGGCAGCTATGACCTCCATGGGCAGCACAGGCAGCTATGACCCCCACAGGCAGCTATGACCCCCATGGGCAGCACAGGTAGCTATGACCTCCACAGGCAGCTATGACCTCCATGGGCAGCACAGGCAGCTATGACCCCCACAGGTAGCTATGACCTCCATGGGCAGCACAGGCAGCTATGACCCCCACAGGCAGCTATGACCCCCATGGGCAGCACAGGTAGCTATGACCTCCACAGGCAGCTATGACCTCCATGGGCAGCACAGGCAGCTATGACCCCCTCAGGCAGCTATGACCCCCTCAGGCAGCTATGACCCCCATGGGCAGCACAGGCAGCTATGACCCCCTCAGGCAGCTATGACCCCTCAGGCAGCTATGACCCCCATGGGCAGCACAGGTAGCTATGACCCCCTCAGGCAGCTATGACCCCCTCAGGCAGCTATGACCCCCTCAGGCAGCTATGACCCCCTCAGGCAGCTATGACCCCCATGGGCAGCATAGGCAGCTATGACCCCCTCAGGCAGCTATGACCTCCATGGGCAGCACAGGTAGCTATGACCCCCTCAGGCAGCTATGACCCCCATAGGCAGCACAGGTAGCTATGACCTCCATGGGCAGCACAGGTAGCTATGACCCCCTCAGGCAGCTATGACCTCCATGGGAAGCACAGGTAGCTATGACCCCCTCAGGCAGCTATGACCCCCATGGGCAGCACAGGTAGCTATGACCCCCATGGGCAGCACAGGCAGCTATGACCCCCACAGGTAGCTATGACCCCCATGGGCAGCACAGGTAGCTATGACCCCCTCAGGCAGCTATGACCCCCATGGGCAGCACAGGTAGCTATGACCCCCTCAGGCAGCTATGACCTCCATGGGCAGCACAGGCAGCTATGACCCCCACAGGTAGCTGTGACCCCCATGGGCAGCTATGACCCCCACAGGTAGCTATGACCCCCATGGTCAGCACAGGCAGCTATGACCCCCACAGGTAGCTATGACCCCCACAGGTAGCTATGACCCCCATGGGCAGCACGGGTAGCTATGACACCCACAGGTCGCTATGACCCCCATGGGCAGCACAGGTGGCTATGACACCCACAGGTAGCTATGACCCCCATGGGCAGCACAGGCAGCTATGACACCCACAGGTAGCTATGACCCCCATGGGCAGCACAGGTAGCTATGACCCCCATGGGCAGCACAGGTAGCTATGACCCCCATGGGCAGCACAGGTAGCTATGACACGTACAGGTAGCTATGACCCGCATGGGCAGCACAGGTAGCTATGACACCCACAGGTAGCTATGACCCGCATGAGCAGCACAGGCAGCTATGACACCCACAGGTAGCTATGACCCCATGGGCAGCACAGGTAGCTATGACACCCACAGGTAGCTATGACCGCCATGAGCAGCACAGGCAGCTATGACCCCCACAGGTAGCTATGACCCCCATGGGCAGCACAGGCAGCTATGACCCCCACAGGTAGCTATGACCCCCACAGGTAGCTATGACCCCCACAGGTAGCTATGACCCCCATGGGCAGCACGGGTAGCTATGACCCCCACAGGCAGCTATGACCACCACAGGTAGCTATGACCCCCATGGGCAGCACAGGCAGCTATGACCCCCACAGCCAGCTATGACCTCCATGGGCAGCTATGACCCCCACAGGCAGCTATGACCTCCACAGGCAGCTATGACCCCCATGGGCAGCACAAACAGCTATGACCCCCACAGGCAGCTATGACCTCCATGGGCAGCACAGGTAGCTATGACCCCCATGGTCAGCACAGGTAGCTATGACCCCCATGGGAAGCACAGGCAGTTATGACCCCCACAGGCAGCTATGACCCCCATGGGAAGCACAGGCAGTTATGACCCCCACAGGCAGCTATGACCCCATGGGAAGCACAGGCAGCTATGACCCCCATGAGCAGCACAGGCAGCTATGACCCCCATGGGCAGCACAGGCAGCTATGACCCCCATGGGCAGCACAGGTAGCTATGACCCCCATGAGCAGCACAGGCAGCTATGACTCCCATGGGCAGCACAGGCAGCTATGACCCCCATGGGCAGCACAGGTAGCTATGACCCCCACAGGCAGCTATGACCCCCATGGGCAGCACAGGTAGCTATGACCCCCACAGGCAGCTATGACCCCCATGGTCAGCACAGGCAGCTATGACCCCCACAGGCAGCTATGACCCCCACAGGCAGCTATGACCCCCACAGGCAGCTATGACCCACATGGGCAGCACAGGCAGCTATGACCTCCATGCGCAGCACAGGCAGCTATGACCTCCACAGGCAGCTATGACCTCCATGCGCAGCACAGGCAGCTATGACACCCACAGGCAGCTATGACCGCCACAGGCAGCTATGACCCCCATGGGCAGCACAGGCAGCTATGACCCCCATGGGCAGCACAGGTAGCTATGACACCCACAGGCAGCTATGACACCTACAGGCAGCTATGACCCCCACAGGTAGCTATGACCCCCACAGGCAGCTATGACCCCCATGGGCAGCACAGGCAGCTATGACACCTACAGGCAGCTATGACCCCCACAGGTAGCTATGACCCCCACAGGCAGCTATGACCCCCATGGTCAGCACAGGCAGCTACGACCCCCACAGGCAGCTATGACCCCCACAGGCAGCTATGACCCCCATGGGCAGCACAGGTAGCTATGACCCCACAGGCAGCTATGACCTCCATGGGCAGCACAGGCAGCTATGACACCCACAGGTAGCTATGACCCCCATGGGCAGCATAGGCAGCTATGACCCCCACAGGCAGCTATGACCCCCATGGTCAGCACAGGTAGCTATGACCCCCACAGGTAGCCATGACCCCCATGGGCAGCACAGGTAGCTATGACCCCCATGGGCAGCACAGGCAGCTATGACCCCCATGGGCAGCACAGGTAGCTATGACCCCCATGGGCAGCTATGACCTCCACAGGCAGCTATGACCCCCACAGGCAGCTATGACCCTCATGGTCAGCACAGGTAGCTATGACCCCCATGGGCAGCTATGACCCCCACAGGCAGCTATGACACCCACAGGCAGCTATGACCCCCATGGTCAGCACAGGTAGCTATGACCCCCATGGGCAGTTATGACCTCCACAGGCAGCTATGACACCCACAGGCAGCTATGACCCCCATGGTCAGCACAGGTAGCTATGACCCCCATGGGCAGCTATGACCCCCACAGGCAGCTATGACCCCCATGGGCAGCACAGGCAGCTATGACCCCCACAGGCAGCTATGTCCTCCATGCGCAGCACAGGCAGCTATGACACCCACAGGCAGCTATGACCTCCATGGGCAGCACAGGCAGCTATGACACCCACAGGCAGCTATGACCTCCATGGGCAGCACAGGCAGCTATGACATCCACAGGCAGCTATGACCCCCATGGGCAGCACAGGCAGCTATGACCCCCACAGGCAGCTATGACCCCCATGGGCAGCACAGGTAGCTATGACCCCCACAGGCAGCTATGACCCCCACAGGCAGCTATGACCCCCATGGGCAGCACAGGCAGCTATGACCCCCACAGGCAGCTATGACCCCCACAGGCAGCTGAGACCCCCACAGGCAGCTATGACCCCCATGGGCAGCACAGGTAGCTATGACCCCCCCAGGCAGCTATGACCCCCACAGGCAGCTATGACCCCATGGGCAGCACAGGTAGCTATGACCTCCACAGGTAACTATGACCCCCACAGGTAGCTATGAACCCCACAGGCAGCTATGACCCCCATGGTCAGCACAGGTAGCTATGACCTCCACAGGTAACTATGACCCCCACAGGTAGCTATGACCCCCACAGGTAGCTATGACCCCCACAGGCAGCTATGACCTCCATGGGCAGCACAGGCAGCTATGACCCCCACAGGCAGCTATGACCCCCATGGGCAGCACAGGTAGCTATGACCTCCACAGGCATCTATGACCTCCATGGGCAGCACAGGTAGCTATGACCCCCACAGGCAGCTATGACCCCCATGGGCAGCACAGGTAGCTATGACCTCCACAGGCAGCTATGACCTCCATGGGCAGCACAGGCAGCTATGACCCCCACAGGTAGCTATGACCCCATGGGCAGCACAGGTAGCTATGACCCCCACAGGCAGCTATGACCCCCACAGGCAGCTATGACCCCCATGGGCAGCACAGGCAGCTATGACCCCCACAGGTAGCTATGACCCCCATGGGCAGCACAGGTAGCTATGACCCCCACAGGTAGCTATGACCCCCATGGGCAGCTATGACTCCCACAGGCAGCTATAACCCCCAGAGGCGGCTATGACCCTCACAGACAGCTACGACCCTCACAGACAGCTACGACCCCCATGGACAGCTATGACTCCCACAGACAGCTATGACCCTCACAGACAGCTATGACTCCCATGGACAGCTATGACCCCACAGACAGCTATGTCCCTCACAGACAGCTATTACCCCCATCGACAGCTATGACCCCACAGACAGCTATGGCCCTCACAGACAGCTATGACCCCATGGACAGCTATGACTCCCACAGACAGCTATGACCCTCACCGACAACTATGACTCCCATGGACAGCTATGACCCCACAGACAGCTATGACCCTCACAGACAGCTATGGCCCCAATAGGCAACTATGACACCCATAGGCACCTATGACCCCCACAGCAGCTATGACCCCCACAGACATCTATGACCCTCACAGACAGCTATGACTCCCATGAGCAGCGCAGGCAGCTATGACCCCCATGGCAGCTATGACCCCCACAGACAGCTATGACCCTCACAGACAGCTATGACTCCCATGGGCAGCTATGACCCCACGGCAGTTATGACCATCACAGACAGCTATGACTCCCGTGGGCAGCTATGACTCCCATGGGCAACACAGGCAGCTATGACCCCCACGGCAGCTATGACCCTCTCACAGACAGCTATGACCCCCACGGACAGCTATGACTCCCATGGGCAGCACAGGCAGCTATGACCCCCACGGCAGCTATGACCCTCACAGACAGCTATGACTCCCGTGGGCAGCTATGACCTCCATGGACAGCTATGACTCCCAATGGGCAGCTATGACCCCCATAGACAGCTATGACTCCCATGATCAGCTATGACCGCCATAGACAGCTTTGACTCCCGTGGGCAGCTATGACCCCATGGACAGCTATGACCCCATGGACAGCTATGACCCAATAGACAGCTTTGACTCCCGTGGGCAGCTATGACCCCATGGACAGCTATGACCCCATGGACAGCTATGACCCAATAGACAGCTTTGACTCCCGTGGGCAGCTATGACCCCATGGACAGCTATGACCCTCACAGACAGCTATGACTCCTGTGGGCAGCTATGACCCCCATGGACAGCTATGACCCCAATGGGCAGCTATGACCCCCATAGACAGCTATGACTCCCATGGGCAGCTAGCTATAACCGCCATAGGCAGCTATGACTCCCGTAGGCAGCTATGACCCCATGGACAGCTATGACCCCCATGGGCATCTATGACCCCATAGACAGCTATGACTCCCATGGGCAGCTATGATCGCCATGGACAGCTATGACTCCCGTGGGCAGCTATGACCCCCATGGACAGCTATGACCCCCATGGGCAGCTATGACCCCCATAGACAACTATGACTCCCATGGGCAGCTGTGACCCCCAAAGACAGCTATGACTCCCATGGGCAGCTATGAGCCCCATAGACAGCTATGACTCCCATGGGCAGCTGTGACCCCCAAAGACAGCTATGACTCCCATGGGCAGCTATGACCCCCATAGACAGCTATGACTCCCATGGGCAGCTGTGACCCCCAAAGACAGCTATAACTCCCATGGGCAGCTATGACCGCCATGGACAGCCACAATCACTATAGGCAGCTATGACTCCCGTAAGTAGCTATGACCCTTATAGTCAACTATGACCCCTTAGACAACCATGACCCCCCCCCCCCCCCGGCATACGCAGCAATAACACCCATGGGCAGCTATGACCCCAACAGGCAGCTAGTGAAGCTGGTGTAATAATTGCATTTTAATGTCTTCTTATTCTTGTTGCTATTTTCTCTTTCTTCCTCCAACCTTGTTTCATTTCTTCTTTTTTCTTCTTTCTTTCTTTCCCTTTTTTGTTTTAGTTTTTTTTCTCTTTTTTTTTCAGCATACATTTTTAGTCAAAATAATCTTTTAATGACCGACGAATTGCTAGCCTGCTCTTGTTTCTTCCTTCACACGAATTTTGTTACGCTATACACTTTGTCCTGTCAATAAATGACGGACGACGTGCATTCCCAGCCAGTGTATGACCTGTAAGCAAGCATGCGCAAGTTCCAGCGAAAGAAAAAACGACAGAAATCTGTAATGCCTGACGCCGTTGACATATTAGGTCAGAGAGGAGCGGCCAAGCATGCACAAAGAAAGGGACATCACTGAGTAGCCTGTCCTCACTATTTCGGTAATGTCCTCGCTCGGAATCGTCTGTCCCCTTGTACAAGATCTCGTCTTTTACCATAGTCCAGCTGACCACTCCAAAGCTGCCACAACACACACACACACACACACACACACACACACACACACACACACACACACACACACACACACACTTTGACGCTGGCCACATCTACTTTTCCTGGGGAAAAACAAAACAAAAAAACAACAACAACAAAACAACGTACACAGCAGAATCATTCACAACTTAACAACAAAGCCTGAAGACAGCTAAGACCAGGACATGGTGAGACCATAAGTCATTCCACTTTATTCATCCCCAGATTTAAACAAACAAAAAAAGTAATAATTAGCGATAAATATAACCGTGTCAAGTATACGATTAAAAAGCTATGTGGGCACTACCAGCGTCTACTGTGTACAGAGCATTTTCAGTACCTTTAATTGTTCCTAGATTTCAACAACCGACATTATCCACCAAGAGTTGATCGGTTAGCTCACCTCCTTTTTAATCGGGCTTTGAAAATGCCGTAGGTTGTCTGTGGGCCCCTTACGCTAACACCTGACCGTAAGCTATCAGTAAAGTACACTCCCTTGCAGATGTAATTTTCTCATTCTGTCTCATAAATCGCACGCATAGCACGTGTTGACCATCACACCAGTTCCAGCTAGCGCGCACCTTCAGCAAAATTCCCACGCACTGTAAGCTTAAGATGCAGTTTATCACCAGCGCGCGGGCTCTCTCTCTCTCTCCCGTTCTCCCTCATAGTGCACGCGTGAATAAACAGACATACTATCTATTCATTGAGCAGGTGGGGAGAGGGTGCGTTTCTGTGTTTATGACAGAAAACGTATTTTCTTTTAAAACATTTTTTTTTGCGATGGATTCCATAATCAACACATCAATTTACAAATACACATATTTGTAATCAATCGACAAAAAAGCTGAACCAGCCGCCGTGGCGAAGTGGTTAGCGTCGCGGACTCCCGGCTGGGAGGTCATGGGCTCGAATCCCATCAGAGTCATGTGGGTTTTTCTGCCCCGACCGGCTCCTACCTAGAGTTGAGTTTTGCTGCGGACTCAGTTGGGAAGACTGGGACCACACAGTCGAGTTTCATCCACTTAATGGATGCGTTTCTGAGAGTGTTGCTCAAATTTCCTGACCAACACTGCAGGTGCCTGTATCTCTCTGGCCTGGTTGACGCCGGGATATATTATGAAAGGAAGCGTAGAGTACAGCCCTGTCATGTAGTCTCAGACCGAAATGGAAATCCGTAGCATCATCTTAATTATCCTCATTCTCATCGATCAGCATTAAAAAAAGAAGTCTCAAATTCTGTGGCCCTTCATGCCCTGCTCTCATGGTGACCTCAATTTCGATGTCCTCTCCACATCTGTGGCCTTGGTTCGGTTCCGTCGGAGTTACAGGTATCGGCGTGTCCATGGGGGACGTGGTGGCGCCCTCCGGAGGGAGAGCTCAATCACGCCGGCTCCGCGACTAAGCAATTATTGTCGTCAGTAGGGGGCTTAGTAGGTGGTGTCCTGCATATGTTAGATCAGAACAGGCGCCACTGAACATCACCGAAGTGACACGCAGTGCAGTGTCTCCTCCGGTGGGTTGCCTCTTGACGACTTGACATTGACTGCTCCCTGTGGATTGCCGGTACCGGGGCTGCGGCGGGGCCGACCGGGCTGTGGCTGTGGACGGGGGGTGTCGGAATGAGCGGCGTGGGTGCACTGCCTCTGAGGTGGTGCAGAGTTTAAGACAGCAAAAAAAAAAAAAAAAAAAAAAAAAAGCCGAAAGTATACGCAGAATGCTCTGTTTGGGACTGGTGTAAGGATACGGCGCTGTTGTTAACGTAGGGTACCCAAAGTCTTCATCATCATTGTTTCTTTTCATGTTTGTGGCAAAAAGCAACAATCGGTTCTGTACGTAATATAGAAGAAGGAAGGGCAAGGGTTATTAACAATGGTCGCCAACGCAAAATCCCAGTTACTGTGATGCTCGGAGATTTAGCCAACAAAGAAACACAGACACAAAGGCAAACTTTGTGGTTATTGTCCCCCCCCCCCCTCCCTCCCCTCCGCTCGCACCCCAGGTCCCTCTCTTTCGTACTTGACCTGTTTATAATCAACTAATGAATTGAAGTCAATGGCATCACCGTGATCACTATCAAACACAATGTAACAGCAGAATTCAACAGGAATAATCTATACGTAGATCCGTTACTTGTGCGCATGTGTTCGGTGCAGCGAATGTGCGTACATTGCATGTCTATGGTGTGTGTGTGTGTGTGTGTGTGTGTGTGTGTGTGTGTGTGTGTGTGTGCGTGCGTGCGTGCGTGCGTGTGTGCGTGTGTGCGTGTGTGTGTGTGTGTGTGTGTGTGTGTGTGTGTGTGCGTGCGTGTGTGTGTGTGTGTGTGTGTGTGTGTGAGTGTGTGTGTGCGCGCGCGCATGTGTGCTTTGGTGTGATGTGTGGCGTGGTGTTGTGTGGCGTGGTGTAATGTGGCGTGGCGCGGTGTGATGTGGTGTGGTGTGGTGGTGATGGTGCTGCTGGAAATGGTGTGTGGCACGCGCGCACGTGCACGCTCATCCGGTGTATTTGCGCACACACAAGCGTTAGTATGAGTGTCTGTTGTTTTAACTTAGGAGAAAAAAAACAACCAACCAACCAAAACGAGTAGATATGACCTAAGAGACTCAACCAAAAGGGAAGAAACTCTGAAGGAACCGATAGACGAATAAACAGTTAGGTTTTCCTAATGACAGTTCATCATAACTCATAGAGGAAGAAGAAAGGCCACTGTGTGAAGCACGGTGGTGACTGCTGTTCCAACACCAACGACACTAACGGCAGAAATAAGAAGACTCGTGTCTGAAAATCCGTTTTCAAATGTTCAGGGGACATACAAAGGTCTCTTCTTCTTCTCCTTTAACTCCAAGGGGGGAGTACCTGGGCGCCACATTGAAGAACAGCTTACCAGGTGTCTCCAGGGCAGTCCTCTATGTGGAAAGAATTGAGTCTCTGCAAAAGGTTTCCCTGTCCATTCTGGAAATTATGTCAGACCATCACTATTTGCTAAATACTATCTATATTCGTGTAAAATTAAACAAAAATTTCCTAGACTGCAAATATTCCTCATCAAGCTGAAATATACAATAATGAACATATTGCACGAAAAAAAAAAAAAAAACTTTGTTCATGAAGATTCAATTCTACATAGCTCCTCTATGAATAGATGTTTGCAGACCCAGACTAAACCATGAATGCATGCCGACTGCGTGCATTATGTTTCAATTGATCTGATCGTAGCCCGCCAGAACTGTTATTATGTCGCCCAGCACAGCCCCAGTGGAAACTTTTGCAAAACTGGTAAAATCTAAAGTATGTCAACTTTCATTATACAGTTGCTCCCCCCCCCCCCCCTCTCTCTCTCTCTCTCTCTCTCTCTCTCTCTCTCTCTCTCTCTCTGCCAGTCAGGTTCTTTTTACCTGTTGTCTTGAGAATGTAAAATTAGTGTAATTATGGAATATATGCTAACTTTGGATTCTCTCTTGAGGGCACATAAGACCGTATGGCGAAAGCTTGGCTGTGTCTGGAGTGGCACTGTCTTCATCTGTCCGTGGGCAGGGGTGGTTGGGTCTGTGGGGTGTGCTCGGCAGCTGGGGGGTGGTGCTTTTCGCCGGTGGGCTCTGCAGTCATGAAATACGGGCTGGTACACCCATGGGGAAGCTACTTTGAGGCTGTTATGAGCTGCATCCTGTAGTCTAATTTACCTCTGTTCAGGAGCAGTTATGTCCCTTGATATCTTAATGGAGTGTCCTGTGCGTGCCTGTACCCATCGTCAACACAGCGCAGGCCTCCAAGGGTGGTACAGGACTGCTCTAAAGGCAGGTGAAGACAGTGCTTCTCTGGGTCCTCCCCAGCACCTTCGGGTGTTTCTTTTTCTTCTTTGCCTTAACTAGGCTGACCCTGGAGAAAGGTCCAGTGACGGTGAGGAAAGACCCACTGACCACAGGGAAAGTCCTGTTGACAGTGGGAAAGACTACAACTTTGGATTCTCTCTTGAGGGCACATAAGACCGTATGGCGAAAGCTTGGCTGTGTCTGGAGTGGCACTGTCTTCATCTGTCCGTGGGCAGGGGTGGTTGGGTCTGTGGGGTGTGCTCGGCAGCTGGGGGTGGTGCTTTTCGCCGGTGGGCTCTGCAGTCATGAAATACGAGCTGGTACACCCATGGGGAAGCTACTTTGAGGCTGTTATGAGCTGCATCCTGTAGTCTAATTTACCTATGTTCAGGAGCAGTTATGTCCCTTGATATCTTAATGGAGTGTCCTGTGCGTGCCTGTACCCATCGTCAACACAGCGCAGGCCTCCAAGGGTGGTACAGGACTGCTCTAAAGGCAGGTGAAGACAGTGCTTCTCTGGGTCCTCCCCAGCACCTTCGGGTGTTTCTTTTTCTTCTTTGCCTTAACTAGGCTGACCCTGGAGAAAGGTCCAGTGACGGTGAGGAAAGACCCACTGACCACAGGGAAAGTCCTGTTGACAGTGGGAAAGACTACAACTTTGGATTCTCTCTTGAGGGCACATAAGACCGTATGGCGAAAGCTTGGCTGTGTCTGGAGTGGCACTGTCTTCATCTGTCCGTGGGCAGGGGTGGTTGGGTCTGTGGGGTGTGCTCGGCAGCTGGGGGGTGGTGCTTTTCGCCGGTGGGCTCTGCAGTCATGAAATACGGGCTGGTACACCCATGGGGAAGCTACTTTGAGGCTGTTATGAGCTGCATCCTGTAGTCTAATTTACCTCTGTTCAGGAGCAGTTATGTCCCTTGATATCTTAATGGAGTGTCCTGTGCGTGCCTGTACCCATCGTCAACACAGCGCAGGCCTCCAAGGGTGGTACAGGACTGCTCTAAAGGCAGGTGAAGACAGTGCTTCTCTGGGTCCTCCCCAGCACCTTCGGGTGTTTCTTTTTCTTCGCCGTGTATTTTCGTGTCTATCCTTTTTTTAACCCTCTATCTTCCCTTTATGTATTATTTTGTGAAATATTTTGAATAAAGATGCCTTCATTTTTGAAGGAAAAAAAGTCAGAGAATCGGCTTTCTTTTCCTCCGTCTCCCCCTCCCCTCCCCCCCTGAACAGGTGCTGGACGACTGTCATCGCCGTGGGATGTTGTTAAGTAGACACATCAACATTGTTTTCTTTTCTTCATTCGTGTCAGTGGGCCTGGATCTTCACATGATCCGCTGTGCTGATTGAGGGATTGGCACACTTGTCCTTTGATGATGTGATCAGCGTAACTGATGTTCTGTATCTGGCGCTGACACCTCACTTCGATGACTTGGATTCTTCTTTCTAAATCTGCTGAGAGCGTCCATGTCTCGTATGCATACAGGAAGATGGAATATACTGGCGCGCGCAGGATTGTGATCTTTGTGTTTAATGGAAATGTTATTGTCTCTCCATACAGGTTTCAGTCCCGACAGTGCTGGTGTTGTCTTTGCTGAGTTGTTTTCTGGCCTGTATTCCTCACTGTTGGTGACAGGTTCCAGGTAACTGAACTGTTGAACAGTTTCCATCTTCAGTCCACGGACAGTTAACCAGTGCTGACGGTGATGTTGTGGTTGGCCATCAGGTTTGTCCTCTCGCCGCTGATGTTCATGCCATACTCCAACGATGTTTCATAGAGTCTTTGTTCGCTGCCTACTTGGCCATCGATGTCATCTGCAAAGCAGGGATTCGTGATCGTTCTTCCTTTGTGCTGACTGTGCTGGCATGGTCTTCAGAGGCGTCAGTCATGATGCCTTTCGGGAATATGTTGAAAAATGTGGGAGACAGAAGGCAGCCATGGCAAACTCCAACTGGAGTATGAAACCATCGTCAATAGTACCCTGTGTGTGTATTGCACCGTTAGTGTTAGTGTACAGTTGCTGCGTAGCGTTGATTAGCTTTTGCCCGATGTTAAATTTCTTTGTTGTGGCACATAGTGCTTCCTGCCGGATTCTGTTTAACGCCCACGTAAAGTCTATGACGTCGTGGTACAGCTCCCTGTGATGTAGGATATGCTTTTTGTAAAGGTTAGGCAGGTTCAAGATCAATGGTACTTCTGTCATTATGGAATCCAGCCTGTTCTTTTACAATAATGGTATCTGCTTGCGGCTGTAGAGTGATTTCAATGGTACTTCTGTCATTACGGAATCCAGCCTGTTCTTCTACAAC
Organism: Conus ventricosus; assembly: GCA_018398815.1. Classification (NCBI taxonomy): domain Eukaryota; kingdom Metazoa; phylum Mollusca; class Gastropoda; order Neogastropoda; family Conidae; genus Conus; species Conus ventricosus. The sequence continues at coordinate 25,354,708 of CM031623.1, forward strand.
AATGGTATCTGCTTGCGGCTGTAGAGTGATTTTAACATCATATTGCTGGCGTGGCTGATTGAAGGGATAGTGCGGTAGTTCTGCTAAGTGTTGAACAGTTCCTTCCTTTGGAAGGGTGACGACTGGTGAGTGAGTTCAAGGTGTTGGCACATATCCAGTGTGCCAGAATTTGTTGCAGATGGCGGTTGGGATCTTTAATTACTCCCTACCCACCATGTTTCAAGACTCCCGTGAGGATATTATCAATGTCTAAAGCCTTCCCACGATTCAGAAATTTCACTGCTGTTACGATTTCTTCAAGGATTATTGGAAAGACTCCTAATCTATGTGGCCTTACTACATAGCGATTGGCCGCATAACCTGATCGCGAGGCCTCTCCAAGACCATTCTACACAGAGCGGTACAAGGACAGAGGAGAAGGGGACGCCAGAGAACGAGATGGTCAGACAACGTCATGGAATGGACCGTCAAACACTTCGCCCAAACCCAGGCACTGGCCAACGACCGGACCAAAAGGAGGCTTCTTGTTGGGCAAGCAACCCTGCAGCGTCCCTGCCACCTGGGCGAGTTATGGGACAGGTGTCAGCTGACAGGTGACCTCCTACATTGATGAATCTTGTACTGTCAGCACCCTCAATGAATCCTGCTGTGTTTGTCGTAGAGTTCAGAGCAAGCTTCAGTCCACTTCTCCATGATGTCCTCGTCCTGTGCCAGACAGTCGACGCCCTTGTCCTGAAGATGCTGGATTTAGTCGTCTCTTTGGTTTAGTCTTTAGCAGTTGTAAGAGTTATCCTTGTGTTGTTGTTGTCTGGATTTTTCATGTCCTGACACTGGTCGTTCGATCCAGCTTTTCTTTGCATTCTTGTTCATAGCGCTTTACTTCTCCTCTTCAACATTACTGGCCGGTTTTAAGTTTCTCTTAGAGGCACACATCTTTAAGATACTGCTATGTGATCCATCGCTTCGATTTGCACTGGTTTCTTAAAAGGTAAGAAACATTCAACGGTGAGATTTCTTTTGCATTTTGAGCCGTCAGTACAGTGTGAAATACAGCGTCATCATGAGTTCTGCCACTTGTTATGGAGTCGTTTTGATCAGATTATTCCATACAGTGGAGGGGAGTTTCAACAAAAAAAGGAAAAAGGAAAAGAAAGAAAGAAAGAAAGCAGAAGAAGAAGAAGAAGAAGAAGAAAGCAGAGTGACAGTATTTATAACGAACCCTTGAATCGTCTTCTACTTGAACAGCCATGATCATGCATTGTGAAGTGTATTTCTTATTCCATCCTGATCAACGCACAGGCATCCTGCCTGACCACAAACAACTCCTCGGAAGAATCGCATACAGACACTGGGACAGATAGTGAGAGGGAGACTACTTCATTCAACAACGAAGCACTCGTCTAGACAGTGTGTGCTACAACGCTCCAACGCTGGAGTTTACGATAATAGCTCAATATCACACCAGCCAGCGAAGAAAGCATCATCGTTATCATCGTCATCATCATCGTCATCATCAACGCTATCACCCGTATCCCAAACCCAGGGTCTCTTCTCCTTCCCACCCACCACACCAACACTGACGAGGCTGCTATCTGAAGGAACAAGCCATGACCACACGCACTTCCGCTTGCTGAGGAAGTGACGTTGGACTGACTTCCGGCTGCGACGTCATCCGCTTGCTGACTGGGAGGGAGAAGGGCTGAGAGAGGAGGGCATTCCTCCAGTTCAGAACGAAGATCGTGGCAGCCGGAAGCGTTGGAAGGACAGTACATTCCCCGGATGTCCGCCGGGTCGATCACGTGACACAAGTGGAAGCACGAGGTGGTGACGTCATGGCCAGCATGACTGCGATCCTCTTCTATTTCAGGGTCTGCTCAAAGAACACAAGAACACATGGTGTAGGGGCTGACACAGAACAGAGCCAATGAAACTGTGTGACACAGAACAGAGCCAATGAAACTGTGTGACACAGAACAGAGCCAATGAAACTGTGTGACACAGAACAGAGCCAATGAAACTGTGTGACACAGAACAGAGCCAATGAAACTGTGTGACACAGAACAGAGCCAATGAAACTGTGTGACACAGAACAGAGCCAATGAAACTGTGTGACACAGAACAGAGCCAATGAAACTGTGTGACACAGAACAGAGCCAATGAAACTGTGTGACACAGAACAGAGCCAATGAAACTGTGTGACACAGAACAGAGCCAATGAAACTGTGTGACACAGAACAGAGCCAATGAAACTGTGTGACACAGAACAGAGCCAATGAAACTGTGTGACACAGAACAGAGCCAATGAAACTGTGTGACACAGAACAGAGCCAATGAAACTGTGTGACACAGAACAGAGCCAATGAAACTGTGTGACACAGAACAGAGCCAATGAAACTGTGTGACACAGAACAGAGCCAATGAAACTGTGTGACACAGAACAGAGCCAATGAAACTGTGTGACACAGAACAGAGCCAATGAAACTGTGTGACACAGAACAGAGCCAATGAAACTGTGTGACACAGAACAGAGCCAATGAAACTGTGTGACACAGAACAGAGCCAATGAAACTGTGTGACACAGAACAGAGCCAATGAAACTGTGTGACACAGAACAGAGCCAATGAAACTGTGTGACACAGAACAGAGCCAATGAAACTGTGTGACACAGAACAGAGCCAATGAAACTGTGTGACACAGAACAGAGCCAATGAAACTGTGTGACACAGAACAGAGCCAATGAAACTGTGTGACACAGAACAGAGCCAATGAAACTGTGTGACACAGAACAGAGCCAATGAAACTGTGTGACACAGAACAGAGCCAATGAAACTGTGTGACACAGAACAGAGCCAATGAAACTGTGTGACACAGAACAGAGCCAATGAAACTGTGTGACACAGAACAGAGCCAATGAAACTGTGTGACACAGAACAGAGCCAATGAAACTGTGTGACACAGAACAGAGCCAATGAAACTGTGTGACACAGAACAGAGCCAATGAAACTGTGTGACACAGAACAGAGCCAATGAAACTGTGTGACACAGAACAGAGCCAATGAAACTGTGTGACACAGAACAGAGCCAATGAAACTGTGTGACACAGAACAGAGCCAATGAAACTGTGTGACACAGAACAGAGCCAATGAAACTGTGTGACACAGAACAGAGCCAATGAAACTGTGAAGAGGGGTAGGGGTGAGGGGGTGACACAAACTGTGAAGAGGGGTAGGGGTGAGGGGGGTGACACAAACTGTGAAGAGGGGTAGGGGTGAGGGGGTGACACAAACTGTGAAGAGGGGTAGGGGTGAGGGGGTGACACAAACTGTGAAGAGGGGTAGGGGGTGAGGGGGTGACACAAACTGTGAAGAGAGGGGTAGGGGTGAGGGGGTGACACAAACTGTGAAGAGGGGTAGGGGTGAGGGGGTGACACAAACTGTGAAGAGGGGTAGGGTGAGGGGTGACACAAACTGTGAGAGGGAGGGTGGGGTGACACAAACTGTGAAGAGGGGTAGGGGTGAGGGGGTGACACAAACTGTGAAGAGGGGTAGGGGTGAGGGGGTGACACAAACTGTGAAGAGGGGTAGGGGTGAGGGGGTGACACAAACTGTGAAGAGGGGTAGGGGTGAGGGGGTGACACAAACTGTGAAGAGGGGTAGGGGTGAGGGGGTGACACAAACTGTGAAGAGGGGTAGGGGTGAGGGGGTGACACAAACTGTGAAGAGGGGTAGGGGTGAGGGGGTGACACAAACTGTGAAGAGGGGTAGGTGAGGCTGGAGGGGGTGGGTGACACAAACTGTGAAGAGGGGTAGGGGTGAGGGGGTGACACAAACTGTGAAGAGGGGTAGGGGTGAGGGGGTGACACAAACTGTGAAGAGGGGTAGGGGTGAGGGGGTGACACAAACTGTGAAGAGGGGTAGGGGTGAGGGGGTGACACAAACTGTGAAGAGGGGTAGGGGTGAGGGGGTGACACAAACTGTGAAGAGGGGTAGGGGTGAGGGGGTGACACAAACTGTGAAGAGGGTAGGGGTGAGGGGGTGACACAAACTGTGAAGAGGGGAGGGGTGAGGGGTGACACAAACTGTGAAGAGGGGTAGGGGTGAGGGGGTGACACAAACTGTGAAGGGGGTAGGGGTGAGGGTGGGTGACACAACTGTGAAGTGGGGTGAGGGGTGACACAAACGTGAAGAGGGGTAGGGGGAGGGTGACACAAACTGTGAAGAGGGGTAGGGGAAGGGGATGGTGGAACCGCAATGATAATGATACGCACAAAGATCACGCCACACCTTGCTCAGGTGACAGAGATAGAAACTGGACGCACACACACCACACCACACCACACCACACACAAGAGAAAAAATGTTGACAGCTCTACATGGCAGTAGTCATTATTCTAAGAACTGAGTCATCGCAACATTCTGAGATGTCTGACAGGGGAAATCTAAATGGAGGCATACAGAACGTGTGGTTCTCTTCTCTCTTCTTGTTCTTGTTCTTGCTCTTCTTCTTCTTCTTCTTCTTCCTCTCTGTCTGTCTGTTTGTCTGTCTGTCTTGTCTGTTTCTCTGTCTGTATGTCTGTCTGTTTGTTTGTCTGTCTGTCTGTCTACCTCTCTCTCTCCTCCCTCCCTCCCCCCCCCCCCTCCTCTCTCTCTTCTTAATGAAAGAATGTGAGTGTGTTTACTATTTATGATTATTCATGTAAGGTGAGAAAAGGAATGGGAACAGTTTTTGGAACTAAAGGGGTGGTGATGGTGGCGTCGGAAAGGATGTTCATACGGAATTTTTCTGATCGGATCTAATCGTTCACATGCGAGTTAGTTTATGTGTGTAAATATCTGTGCCATCCGTACAATGTGAGCGATCCATTACATCCTGATAGTTTTGTTTATTTCATCATTACTTATTTTTCTTATGTTTCAATGATGCAATGTGTGAAGTCGTATGTGTACCCCCCCCCCCGCCCCCCCCCCCCCCCCCCCCCCCCCCCCCTTTGCCTTGATGACATAATTATGTAGCTGAAGGCAGTAAATCGTCAAAGCATCAAAGACGCTCTCCCTCCCTCCCTCCCGCCCCCCCTCTTTCCGTCTCTCTCTCTCTCTCTCTCTCTTTCTCTGTCTGTCTGTCTGTCTGTCTGTCTGTCTGTCTGTCTCTCTCTCTCTCTCTCTCTCTCTCTCTCTCTCTCTCTCTCTCTCTCTCTCTCTCTCTCTCTCCCTCCCCGTAAGTTCAAAGAAAGAAGGGATACCAGACAGTGTGTTATTAAACAAAGCTTGCATATGGGATGGTGAAACGATTTGTGTGTGTGTGTGTGTGTGTGTGTGTGTGTGTGTGTGTGTGTGTGTGTGTGTGTGTGTGTGCGTGTGTGCGTGTGTGTGTGTGTGTGTGTGTGTGTGTGTGTGTGTGTGTGTGCCATCTCATCTCCCTTGCCCTATTTGGCGCATTTTGTCACGACGTTCACGCCGACCCCTTCACACACCTACATCCAGGCCGACGTT
>CM031623.1:25365196-25385196 GCA_018398815.1 Conus ventricosus
TTTTGTAGAAGCTTTTTTTACAACTGTTTCTTTCTGTGGAGGATGTACTGTTTTTTCCATACGGCGTTATTCAATTTCTTTTCGAATATAACGGGGTCCGGTATAAGGACTTACATGTCAAGTCCAGAGTTGAATCTTTTCTGAAACTTTTTTGGCGGTCAAAAATGTAAATGGGCCTTATGGAATACAAATTTTATTTCCCATTCTAAATATGGTTCAAAGTGCCATTTGAGGACAGGTTTTCGAACTATTTTAATATTCATACATGTCCAACAATATTTGCTCTATATTGCGTAGTTGTTCCTAGTTAGGAAACCGATTGTTGGTCTGCCAACCTCTTTGCGTTTATAATCACCACTTAGTGTACTCAAAACCATATTACAAAGAGCCTATCTTCAACCATTCTGTTCAAAGTCCGCAACGTCTGCAAGGTCTTTTAATTCAAAAAGTTATACACCTCACCAGGCGCTAATGTAACTCCGTTTTTTTCTGGCCCACGCGACATTATTTTTTAGTAGCGTATTATTTTATTTCAAAACAATGTAGCCGTTTATCACATTTCACGACTTTCTCCTGTTTTGTCTTTGATTTTTATATTAAATGATCCGACCCTCCCAACTAAACAAAAATCTTTAAACTGTAAATTAGGGAGAATTGTAAATGTCATAATCGCAATATGCTGCTTTCCCAGACGGAAGAGCTCTAAACAGTTGAGGGCCTTCCATCAAAGTAAGTTTTCAATACAGTGCTCAGCTCATCCAAATGAACATAACAGTTAAATGAATGTAATGCAAGATCGAGCGGATTTTCTTCCGCCCTCATAAGTGTTTTTGTCTGGCTCAGCAATAAACTATGATGGGTAAAATTGCAAGTTGTAAAGCCTAACATTTTAGCTTAGCTCTCTTATCAAAAAAGTAAGATTTCCTTCGTTCTTCAGCTAAATGTTAACATTGTTTTTAGATTTGCATTGTTAAGTTTGATGCGTAATGTTCAAGTAACTCATTGCTCTTTTAGTGACCAAACCCCTTAATAACCATCAGGTTATTGTTTAACTGGCTCATTTGGGGGGGGGGGGTCCCTGCACTGTTAACTTTAGAACCTTATTATTCTTCTTTGTGCATTGCTATATTAAACCATACGACTTTGTAAATAATTTCATCGGAGCGCTACCCGTTCGGTTTCCGAATTTGTCAATATACATGTTCAAAAACGAAGGCGGGCTCTTGAGTTGTTATTGTTACAACATTTTTAAAACAAATTAAAAAAAACTGAGTGCATTCAAATATACTGATGGCAGCAAAATATTCCTGTTGGGCCCGCACTACAATCTTAAAATATAACAACGTGACACCCTCGAACAGATCTGAGACCTCAGACTGACGCTTTTACAAAAAAGGTGAGTACACCATTGAAGAGCAATCTTAACCCCCCTATAAAAAGACTACATCGCGAAAGCGTGGTTTAATTCATCCGATCAGTTTATAATCAGTACCATTTAACTTTGCTGTGTTTGTGCATCACTGGGGTGAGTGTCGTATGCTAATCCACTTAAATCATCCTGCACCTTTGGTTAGTCAGTGTACAGATTCATTTCTATGACACCTTCAGAGCTATTTTAACTGAAACTGCACGCGCCATTACCGATGACAAAACCTTTAAAATCCATGCAGTCAACCGAATAGAACATGAAGGCTTTTGAAAGGATCTGTAACGAATTCAATATTAACACCAAGACGGACTTTAGACAAAGTTGGATCTAATCATGGTCTAGGCACCCATATTATTTGGGCATGCACAGAAAGATAAAATTGACTGGAACCTGGCCTTACCACATCTTTCTCTTTCAAGCGAAACAGCTTTCACCTTGGTCCATAAGGCAAGAGCATAAAAAACAGAGCATGACAACATTTATCTTAGCTTAGCCACTACTAAGGGCCTAACTAGGGCGGAATCGAACGAATAAACGACTCTATCTACTTGACCGTTTGGTGTTGCGAAGGGCCAAGCACAGGCAAGATCGAGCTAACTGATCCTTCTACTGCTTGACGCGCAAACAATACTTAGCAAATAGAAGGACGCCATTAATTCTACAGTTGATTACCTTCATGTAATAAAAGATACCAAAATTGTTTTACAATAACGCAAGATCGAAGTAGACTTGCAGATGCACTGGTTTATACATCTGCCTCTGACCTCAGACTCCAGGTAGGAATAATAATAAACTATACTCGATGAATTCTTATAGCAGGCAATGAACAGAAGGTTGGAAAAAACAACAGAAATTCTGATCCAGAATATAACACACAAACAAGAACACCCAAGATTAAGTCCATTTAATTCCCAGAAGTCCGAAAAACCCCAAAAGTCATTGAAGGGGCTCAGCACAAGCTTGCGGACTCCTGTTCGCGAAGACCATTAATATGAAAAGACAGCTGCTTGTTCTTGATTAACCTGGCCTAGGAATTACTTGTCTTTATCTTTGCTAAATAATAACCCAACTATAAAGAGAACAAAAAAGACCATACGTGCTCGGCCATAAAGCCAACTACTTTGCTTGCAGTGACAAAAGCCAGCTGACAATACTCCCCAATATTCCTGGTAAAGCGTCCACACGGCTTTACCACTAATTTTTATATATAAATTCGCAAGATGATCAAGCTGTTTGTTTTCCCCCTGATTTATCAGGTGATGGCGGTGAGGCACTGGGCTTTGTCCACGCCGTCCTGTAAATAGCCATCACGTAGTGTACTTATTGCAAATCCTAAGGCTGTATAACGCTTACTAAGGTGACTCCTAGCTCCTCTAAACGTGATCGTATTTCGGTCCTGCTAGGTCGTGTCTTCATAGAAAATCTTTGGATAGTTTTCTCTATTCAGCAGCACTTGAGTTCGTAATTGTTTTTCGTAGTGGAGACAGCACTTCTAGTCTTGCTGATCTTTCTTGTTTCAAGATCTTTTAGTCTTTGGTTATCTTTCTTAATATCATGCCCTAAGTTGGCGTCATCAGCCCATCGATTTTCTTTTTCTCTTTTTATAAGCACATCTAGTTCACCTAGTTTTGCTAATTGTTTGTTAATTCGGCCTCGAAATGTTCTTAAAAGCATGATCAAGGGCCGTATAGTTCGCTGCATAGCCAAATGTAATCGCTAGTTGTTATAACGCTGTTTCTCTGAAAACTGGTTTCTGCTACTAGTTGAATTTATTAATTCGCCTGCTGATTGATTTAATTCTTAAGTTCCTATGTTTTGCATTTGGTTATCTGTCGGAGTTTGTCCTTGTAGTGTTTATGAAGTTTAGCAACTGCCTCCGCCCGTTATTTCTGTCTAGCAATGCCAGGCGATTTTGATCTTTCCACTGAGTTGCTATTTCTAATTGACCCACAGCTAAAAACGTTGATGGGTCGGGTTAGTTGTAAGGCCGAACAAGTTGCCCTTGATCGTTTTTTACAAACAAATGACCATCTTCTAATTCAAAATCATTGGTCTATAGATTCGGGAGGTTCTTGACCTAAACTTTTTGTAAAATGCTCCGACCCGTACTTTATCTGTTAATTCAGCGCTGCATTGAGAGCGTTGAGCGCTGCTGTTGGTTAGAAGGGATAATTTCATCTCATGTCGTCTCCAACGATCAAAACATCATAAACTTCTTCGCCTCAATTCCTGCCATGTTTGTTTATTATAAACTAATTAACTTTTTATTTGCTCAATAAAAATGCAGAACAAGTACCTGGCTCCGATTCTTGACCCGCGAATAGATAAACGTGAAAGAGCCCTTTGGCGTGGAAGGGAAATAAGCGGAATAATACTGTTCCAAATAAACCATCTACTTTGAGGCAGATAAATTCTTACTGTCTAAATTTCCAGACCTAGGAGGCGGATGAAGTGCTTGAGCCAGGCTCTGCGCGTCTTACTTTCAAAATACGCTCGATTCAACCACAGACCAAACAGACAGGGTGTGCAGAAGTCTGGGGCGGGCAATCGTAAGAAAATTTCAATAAAACTTGAAGGGGCAAGAAATATTTTCCTTTAACATAATCAGACATATTTTTAACCTAATTCTGATCTATGCTAACCGGGAACGAAAGGCTTGATCATTGCGTTTTCAAGGAATTGAAAAATGAAGAAGCACTAAAGGCTTAGAATAGGCGCCCGAACTCGCCTTCAGGTGCTAAAAGCAGCAAAAAAGGCCTGTAGCTGTAAATTTTGAGTAGAAATCGTTTTACCAATCCCTTAGAATATTGAGTTTGGTTAAAAGCGGCATAGCACCATACTTTCAGAGTAGCATTAAAAGACAGATAGTCAAATGAACGTAACTTTTAATGAATACAAACGCGTTATCTAGATCATCAGACCCTGAAGCAAGTACAGCATTCTGACATCTCGTTATTGTGGGTAGTGTTAGCAACCTCACTTAGCTAGGCTGAATGAACAACAAAATCAGTCAAAAGTAACCAAAAAATTACTAAAGAGTGATTCATCATACAACATGCTCCTAGAAGCAGGGCTGACACTAGATGGAATTTTAGTTTTAGCGTTGCAGCAAGAATCGCTTAGGAATTTTTATGCTGTGTGAAGATGAAGAACAACGTCAAAAGAGCAAGTGAAAAGTTTTTTAATCCTACAATAAAGTAAGTGCAAATACCAATTGACGGCAGTCTAACCAAATCTACGCTGCGTGCTTAGACCTTATCATGCATTTTTGACGAAATAAGATAAATGATTTGGGGGTGGAGGGTAGAAATCCAAAAGCAACCTAGAGTCTATAGATTTACATCTTCTCAAACAGATGTTAGACTCGATGATTATTTAACAACAAAATACGGTTTATGGATTGACCTAAGGTCCAACATATGATAATGAGTTGTATGGAAAGCGGGAGAAACGTGAGAAGACTAAAAACATTCAAATTGATAAAGGAAGAGAAGCCGATAAACCGCTTAATGTACAATTTGTTTTTATTATATGATGTCGCAGCTGAATATTCGAGAAAACAGCTTTAGAATATGTATTTATACTAAACTATTTTCATTTTATAAAAAAGCATGTCTGTTCGTTTATCCAAATGTTCCACCAGCACCGGTGAAGTCGAGAGAAGAGATAGCTGCAATTCTGCTGTTAATAGAAAGCCCTGAAGTAAAAACCTTCAATTAACCAACATTACGCAAATGCAGCAGTACTAGAGCAAGACCTTCAAAATCGGAGCAAACCAAACGAAGGTATTCTGCGCTATTTAATGCTGATTACAAATGTTAATACTGGAGCATCGACAATAAGTTGCTCTATCACAGAACTAGGGTTGTCTCTTAGCAACGGGCATAGGCGCACCCGCAGCTTAACCTCATAGGAGGATTGTCTTTAGACTCTCCGGCCTGTGTTCCTTAGCCGAGGTGGCTAGCAAAAAAATAAAAACGAAACGCCAAAAGGCACACAGCTATGGTTTCAACTAATAACGCTAAACCTTAGCTCGTTCAAACTGACATTAAATAAAGCGCTTGTTGACTTCAAACATCACGGATGACGAATTTTAATCGTCTACAGGCTCGATTTTGAAGACTACAAAAGACATAAGTGTGATTCTTCAAAGAAAGGCGAGGGCAAGATTTTCTCAACAGCCAGACCCGAGCAATAAAAAAGGATGCTTAAAAAAGTAAACGAGACATTAAACTCTGTTCTATACAAGCACACATTAAAACACCAAAGTGTTTTATAACTTTAGTTTATGAGTCCCCAGCTCAAAAAGACGCGATGATATAGTTCTGATTAATATTTATTTTTTAATTTAATAAATTATTTTGGCTTAGAAAGAAAGACAGCATGGCTAAGAGATATAAAGGACAAGAACGAATGTTTGAGAGGAATGCTCGAGAGAGAGCGTTTATTCAAGAGCACTGAATGATATGATTTAGAAGTCATTGACCCCAACAAACGTACAAGCAAGCGATTGTCATGCTATTCTTCAAGTTCCAGGCGAAACTAACAATAGACCCGCCATTAAAGTAATGTTTAGCTGTTTTTAATTGACTATGTAACAATCAATGAATAAGAATCTAGAAGTCTGGGTCCTCCAACAAAACAACAGACTATTCCTTCTCATAACGCTTAACACCCCGGCTGGGGCAGACGAACTGCTTGCCAGGTTTGACGCTGCCCTGAAGAAGCCAAAATGAGAGCTCTGGTTGGTCAGAGGGCGAAGTCCTAGAGATTAATTATAATCAGGCTAAGTTATAGCAACCGATTGTAGGCAAGGCTATACTTTCCGCTACCTTCGGGAGTTATGTTTTTACAGAGAGCAGTTTTAAACATAAAAAATTCAACAACAAATGTTTCATGTGTGCGTTCTTGCAAGGCTGCATCAATGTCCGCGAACCCGCAGAGAGAGTGCTCTACATCACCAATACGCGAAAGATTCTTTACTTCAATGGAAATATCCTTTCCTGTTAGTGTATACCAAATTGATCAGTGTTGAAGAACAAACAAACCCAATCACTGTTTAATGAATACACATGGGATGAGGAAACAAATTTGGGGCGCGAGGCCAATTAAAGTTGTCCCAGACAGTCCAACAAAGGCTAACCTGAACAAAAATCAGTTGACTTACTACTAATGTTTCACCAGCGGGCTACCCATTACACATAGAATACTCACCAATGAGTCGATAATTGAGTTATAACAACAAACACTACATAGCAAACAATGAATTCTTCAGAAAATGTTAACAAACACGAATATCCATCTGTGCAGCTGCGAGTGCACATATCCAACAATGTCAAAGTTCTGTAGACTGTAATACAGAACTAATTACGCCACCACCCCGATCTAAATTTAGTTTTAAGAACAGGAAAAACTGCAACATTCTCCATAAGTTGTTTACGCAGACTTGAGATCACTCATTGATCCTAAATGAAGGGCCAGCGCCACAAAACTTCAAAACACAGATCCTTAATGATAATCATCAGATTGTTCCTTTGCCTTCCTATGTTGTCAGGGTCGGATGGCGGTTATTCAGAACCCAGAATAAATATAAGGACCAATGCTGAGACACCTCTTAAAACGCATGCAGCAAGTGCGAACGCCTGTTCTAATACACTAAACTAATCTGAAATCATAAATGGCGCCTGACGACGCAACACAGTATGACTCCAGCCACGCTTGATTGGATTGCGTTTTAAGCTAACGGCCAAGAGTGGTAAAACCCCAGCAGTAAGAGACCATGATCACATTAGTGTGAAGTTTAGAGGTTGCAGCGCATAACCACTAGCAAATCTTTCAAACTAAAGTTTAATCCAAAGACATGGAAGCTGCCGTATTCATTCATAACTTAACGGGGTTACGACTCACACCTTATAATGAAAGCAGTGTACGATGCATTCAGGGTGTCATGCTATTGGGCACAGTCCCTCAAAAAGACCATGTGCTTTAATCTAAATAACATGTCTTTTTATGACTCTAAGCGAGCACATGATGGGTTCATTAGAGTCACTGGGCAATGTCCTTAATGTCCTAGCCCAATAACAGAAGGACAAATTTGACCAACTCTTGTTAGAAAGGGCGTTACACCCTTATTAGTTACATTGCGAACAGTAGGGAAGGTTTGACGAAGACACACTATGCCCGGCCTAAAGGCGCGTTCTTTTCTAGTCTTAGATGAACGGACATCGAGCGACACCGATTACCAGCATGCTCAAGATGCTTGCAAAAAGTTAGATTGTACAACGATGGGAGACTATCAGTACTCCTATTTAAAATGGCAGATACAGTTTGTGGCGGACGACTTTTGAAAACTATAGAAAGACCTGCATGAACATTATAGCCTGGATCCCGCGCATTCTTACATTTCTGCGCTCCGGGATGAGACTGGGAAACGCTTTCTTAAAGTTTACTGGATACAGATTGGAATTAAAGTCCGAATTAACCAAGATTCAGATGAATTGAAAACGGATTGAGCGTGGGGGAATTAGTATGGCGTCGCACCATTAGTAAAGCTAACCACAAAAACCTAGATGACTATGATCCAAGTAAAAAGGTCTAACTATGATCTCATGTATTTAGATTCAAACAAACTGATGGATGGCATGGCGCAATCGCTTCCATACGCAACTTTAAATGTACCCAGGTAGCAATAATATTCAAAAGGCTTAAAGTGGTTGGGTAGTTGGCGCCTGATCACCAGCGTGGTTTCATTCTAGAAGTTGATTTAGAATATCCTCATGAACTCCATGATCTGCATGAATAATGACTATCCATTAGCAGCAGAAAGTCTAAAGATGGATCTCAAGAGACCGCCTAAACTTTGCCTAATCTTCGAGCAAAAAAATTAAGCCTGTCATTACAGACTTCTACAATTTTATTTAAGACATGTTTGAAGTTAAGCAGCTGTTCATGCGCATAATTGCTGTTCGGATCAAGAACAGTTCAATGAAACCAAACATGCATGAAGAACATCTGATCTCATAACCAAATCCACAGATGCTTCAGAAAAAGACCATTTTAAGCTGATGACCCACAGCTGTTTGGAAAGACAATGGAAGATTCCGCACACGCGCAAGATGTTTAGATAGTCACCAAAGAGAACGAAAGCACTTAAGCTGACTACTTCAAAACCACTTTATCAGGACTTTAGAAAGATTTCATGATCAGCTTTTGCATAATGATGAAAAAAAAGAAAGTCAAATTGGACAAAAACCCGATTTTATTGGTTTACTGTGTTTAGAATTATCAAACTTTGGAATGTTAGAATTCTTATGACTACTTTAAGCCCTCGTATCCTGAGTCCAGAGTACTTTACACAGATACAGATAGTTTTTGTTATAGATATTCCTACTAAAGATATTTATAAAGACATGGAAATCGAAGTAGCTAAAGGCATGCAGGATGCTAAAGATACATCTGATTACCCCAAAAGTATTTCGCCTTTGCATTCAATTACTAAACAAGAAGGTTTTTAGGAAAGATGAAGGATGAATTAACTGGAAAGGTATCAAGGAGTATGTGGGGTTAAGGTCATAAATGTACAGTATTGCGAGCCAGGAGAAAATCATTAAAAGCACAGGGAATATCTCGCACGTTGTGCAGTCAAACATATCACAAGACAACTACAAAGAAGCATTGTTTGGCATAAGACCGTTTCATCATGACAACGTAAAACTCTGGCGATCGTAATCACATAGATCAACACAACAGTTGGTAACAAAGAAGTCATTAGATAGAACAAACACAAAACGGGTTTTGTTAATCGCAGAGTTTTTCATATCAATTGTCACTGAGAATCCGTACATTAATTAAAGCGGAACTGTGCCGGCGAATTATCTGCAGTTCTTCTTTCACAAAAGAACTTTGATGGCTGGTCTGTTTTTATGTGCCAGTTTCTCGAACAAACTACACGGCGGATTCATTTTTATTACGCATTCTTTTATTTCGTACGGGTCCAGCACTCCAAACCGGATCTGTTGCCCTTATGCGATGTCCCCTTCTGCTTCCCCCGGTAAATAAAGTAACCTACTCTCAAACCAAATGGTAATAGTTTGCCGGAAGAAGACCTCTCCATCAGCAACATTTATTGTTTTTCTTTGATTGCTTGTACTGGATTTATAGGCCCATTAAATTCTTCATTTTCATTGCGCGCAAAACAGAGGGCCAGTCTTCTAACCCATTCTAGTGGTTGCGAGAATGCATCAGCTCACTGTGATACAGGTAGAAAAAAGTCTTTCAGCTAACTGTTTGTTTAAAGTTTTCGACTAAAGCCTGTGATCTATGAACTCCTGGAATGCCTCTTTTAATGGTAACTGGCTATGTTTCAAACAATAATTGAATCACTTGCCTTAAAATTCTTTCCCATCATTCCGACTTGAATCATGGCAGGGTAAAGTTTAGTGACCTCGCTGGTATATTCAGCAGCTGTATGGCAACAGCAACACGAGCACTCCTTTGTGTTAATGCTCCGCATCTTTGTATCTTGGAAAGCCATGTCAATGAACTGTGAAGTGCGTAACTTAAATCTTTTCGTCTAATCCTATCAGAGGGTAAATAAAAATAAGAAGATCCATATGAAGGTGTCGTTTGGCGTTGTAATGACAAAGTGTGGTCTCTGTAATCGCCTAGGGTGCAGGTAAATAAAATAGCCAAACGAATGTTTTAGATACCCAAGTCTTTTGCTGTTTGTTCAACTCACTCCGAGCCGCATGGCTTAGCTTATTAATTTCTGAGATGCCCTTCCAATATCCTTAGGGTGAATAAGTAGATTGTGTTCATCTTTATTCAGCCAAAATTATGAGCCAACAAAATACACTACGGTCATGCCCACGACAAATAAACGCGATTCTTGCATCTTTTGTTTTTCTGAGGGTTGATAAAAGTCACTGAATTTTGTGGGGGCAAATGTCGGACTGGTGTTCCCTGTTACTAGAAAAAATAATAATTTCTTTTATTGCGGTGACAACATTTTTAAATGTTAAGCTGCCTGCCCTGTCTTTTCAGTGTGTCCTTAATAAAATCTAACTGCTCCAGTTCTCTGCCTTTCATCAGGCGTTTTGAGCGGGCTGCTAGTAATCCTCCATAGCATTGTTATGTCTTTTTCGTCGGTCGCCGCCAAATTCCCCATTATAACCTAAACTGCGAAATTACTGCCACTAAAAGCAAGCGCATTCACCACAGCGCCGCTATCCATTATTGCCAGTGAGCCATTTTTAATAATTTCTTTTTATTCTTACATATTTATATTGTCCTGGAATATTCCCTTGCTTAACTAGAAAATCTTTCGTAACAACCGAAGCGCAATGATGAGCAAACAGCTTAGCTGAAGTCCTCAACGACCTAGTTTGCCAAGATCTGCTGGTTTAATTCTTAACAAGCTTTACCGAGCATTGATTATCCTACACTTAGGCCTCCAATAACAGCAAAATGGTAATAATACACGGTTAGCAACATTTTTTTTCGTGCTCATTTTTATAAAATAAAATAAATTATAATTATTAAAAAAACATGAAACAGTGATGATCAACTACAGCTTACAAGGCGGCTAAACTTCGCTGAACTTATGAATGACCAAGTAAATGATCAAGCTAATATGGCCCCAAAAGGAGAGGTTGTATTCTTTGCATCGAGAGGGAAAACCAAACATTCCTCGTGAACTGAATTCACATTGAAGAGATTCAACAGATGACCCGCAAGACATTATAAAGTATCATAAATAACAGGTAGAGCGCAGCTGGGGTCTAGAATGGGTGAAAAGTGTGGGCAAACGTTCTATAGTACCCTAAACCAAGTCAGTAGATTTGCTCCCATTGATTCTGAATAAACAAGATCTTACGTATGATTTAACGCAAGATCCAGATTTAACAAAGTCAATAGAGTCTCTAGGCGGTGATTTATACTATAGATTTGGAACATTGTTATCGCCATAAATCATGGATTAATAACTTTTTAAACATATAGATATTGTATCCCTTCAAAATGAACGACTGGAAAATCAGGCAGAACCAGAAACACTGAAATCAGTGAGAAAGTAACCAAGCAAACAAGCATCATAAAACACTGAACCAGGTGGGGACCATTAAAAATCCTGGCCGTGTTGAAGCAGAAAAAAAATTAAGCAGAGTTGAACAAACAAAAAAAATTAATTTACAGGCATTTATGAAATATAACACCGCCAACGCCACACAAGGTTGATTCAAAGCCAGCTATAAAAACTCCATGTGATACCAGGCCCCAAAGTCTTCATGGAATATTGAACTATAAAACTGTTATCATTTTTGCGCCTTGCTGCGGCTGGGGGCAGTTATTATTGTTATAAAATATATAAAGAAAGACAGCAGAAACAAAGAGCCAATCAAAAAAATCTGAACCATTAAATGCAGAAAAAGACAACTGCACGCCAAAGACCACAATAACAAAGCATCATTTTGATCTCATTTCAAATGAATAATATTTAACAATTTATTAATAAAAATAATCATGGCGTATATAAAATGAAGAAGTCAAATAAATAAAGACCTGGAGTCTATAAAAGACATTTCCATAAGACCCGAATTGTAAACAATCGGTGCTTCGAAGTAAGACCTTCATTAGAATCTAATGCAGAAAACGCTGAGCACGACATACTAACGATGACCACGTTATTTGAGCGTGTGTGTACTATATTAGACATCAACTATTTAAGAATAATAAACATAAGCAAGTATGTTTTTTGATAATTATAAGATAACTTAATAAGAACTTGGTTGTACGTAAAGGATGACTAAATCAAGAAACTTATTAAGAACTTGATCAAGAACTTATTAAGACTTATTAAAAACTTGGGGCACTTAAAAAAACTTAGAAGTATCTTAAGAGAACTTGGGAAACTTGAGAAACTGTAACAAACTAAAAGGTTGAACGTAAGTAAGAAACTTAAAATAACTTGTTAAAAACTGTAGAAGGAACTTGAGTGTGTGCATATGCTGGTGGGGGGTGGGGCAGGTGGGGGTGGGGGTGTGCATTGCGTGGGTCAGACAAAACAAACAAACAAACCACAAACAAACACAAACACACATAGACAGACGGGGTGGGGGGTGGAGGGACGTGCGGGCGTGGTGTGGGGGTGGGCGACGTGCTGCGTGGGGTGGGGGTGGGGGGGGACGTGCGTGTGTGTGCGGCAGCCAAAAAAGTTAAGCAGGACGTTGAAGCCGAAGCAGTGAAGCCAGTAATCACACAATATATACAAAGTCATGAAGTGCTTGGTGAAAATTCAAGGCTGTCAACGCTAAACAAACCCGCCCGGCTCCCTGCAATAGCGGTAACTAAAAATAGATCATAACGTACAGTGGTTAGGCCTGCAGTGGTCTTACAGCCGCGCGCACTGTTTTCTAGCCGCCAACTCAAAACAAACCCGACCGCTCCAGCAGTAGCGGTAGTCTAAAAATAATCTTCACCAAGTGAAGAACCGGCTATGCCACTGTGCCCTGTTGACCGCTCAGGTAAATCGCTAAAGAAACGGCTTGCTACTGTGACCTTTGACCGCCAGGGTGAAGCGCTGGTTCTCTCTCACTGCTGCGGGACTTTTGAGAGAGTGTGTTTGGAGGGGTATAGTGGGTTTCTTGTGCGGGAGTAGTCCAATACTTTTCTAATCTCCTCACTGCTTGAAAACAATAAATACAATCCTCTCATAGAGTAGACTTCTGTGAATAGAAAGACCAACCTGTAGAAAACCTTTTATCATACGGATTCAACCAAACGAGCAATCTTCTCTTCGTTTGCGAGAATATAAAGGGCCGCCGCTCTCACTCATCCAAGCACTAACAACTTAGATCATGGGTACTCAACCATCTTGTCAAGATATGTCAGCTTAAAAATCTCCCACTATCTTGTTCCTGCCGATATCAAATATTATATAAACAAAACCAAC
This sequence comes from Conus ventricosus, assembly GCA_018398815.1. NCBI lineage: Eukaryota > Metazoa > Mollusca > Gastropoda > Neogastropoda > Conidae > Conus > Conus ventricosus. The sequence goes on from CM031623.1 coordinate 25,378,573, forward strand.
TGCACTAAACCCAGTAAATATACTAATCACTACCACCACACACCTACAATGGCAATACAACCCAGCGCAACCGACACCTGGCGCGCTGTCAACCTGAAATGAATACACCCCCCCACCCCCCCCCTCCCTCACCTGGCAAGCCCAGTCTCTCGCTTTAATAGATTTTTTGGTCGCTTTGCCGTCCTGTGTAAACAAGGTCGCCCGCCTATCTGTTTTACACATAGTTTTTATAAAGGATTGTATACATCCTCATTGTATATTTAAATCATTTATATGAAAGATAGTGCTGGCCCACACACTAGTACTCCTCTCCATAACTGGTAGATGTAACTAAGGTCTTGCCTAGACCCTATCTCGTTTGTTTGCAGAACATACGAAATCGCCATTCAGTTGCAAAATGGCACACTTAAGGCAAATGAACTGGTTAGAATTGAAAAAGTAGGAAAAGTATACACATCTTAATACACAGATCAGTCTTGCCACATGAACACTGACTCTGTAGTTAACAATCACGTCAAGATCACTAATCAGCCGTGTTTACCTCGCCTTAAGAAATGACCTGTGCGGGCAGACATGTTGAATAGTTTAGCCTTGCCTCACTAACTAACAGTCAACTAATCTACAACAAATACTCTAACATGCATTTAAAATAAAACTTATGGCCTCGAATAGACAAACCCTGTCTCATCAGTAACGTTAGCCAGTTTTAAATAACACAATTAAAACCCCGGTGGTCACAACCGACGAAACACGCACCCTTCTGAGTGGTGGCTCAAAACAAAGACGGCCTGGTCTGCCGACGTCGACAGCTCGATCTCGAAATTCTGATGCAATGTGGCGCAACCCACTGAGTGTGTTTCGATTTACACAGGACCGGCTAGGTGCAAACTGCCGCAATGCCGTAAATTAAGTGATCGGAGTTTCAGCCCCGTGTCCCTGCCCTGTCTAGGTACAAAGTTTTTGTAGTATGAAAATAGTCAGAAGAAGTGTGCCGATTTTTATTGGCAGTTAATTTGAGAGAGAAAGAGAAAGAGTGGGTGTGTGTGTGTGTGGTGTGTGTGTTAGTAGGTTGAGTGTACCACACACAGGGGGACTGTGGTGTGTGGGAGTGTGTGTGTGTGTGTGTGTGTGGTGTGTGTGTGTGTGTGTGTGTGTGTGTGTGTTGTGAGTGGGTGCATTTTTGTGTGTTTGTGTCATGTGTGTGTGTATTTGAAGTCTAACTTGTCAAGAACAGGAAAGGGCATTCTGGGTTACTTTCGCCCGAACTGAGTGAGGGCGGAAGTGGCCCAGAATGCCCCTTTCCCTGTTCTCTATTTGTAATAAACATGAAATACTTTTCCATTTCCAAACTACTTTTAAATGAGAGAAACCATTCATATTTGACGTTTCCATCCATGCTGAATGCCAGTTTTGTCTGTAAGAACAAATTAAACGATCAGTAAATTCGGATATAAACCTCGCAGTATTGCCTACACCCTGACAAAGCCAGACGATACCAAAACCATTTTCTGTTAGTACTTTCTTTACACGAGATACCCAGTTAAATTTCCCATATGTGTTGTAGCAAAAGCATTTCATACGCTTGGTTACAGAGTCTGGTGGTAGGTAAATGAACTAATCTTAACCAGTATTTAATTGATTTGATATATGTTCGTATAAACAGAGGATATCGACCACTTTCACCATAAACTATCTTATTTGATGCATGTAACGGCACACGCATAACACTTTTTTAAATTGCATAAGTATGAACTTTTCCATGTGGGCGTTATCCAACAGACCCCACACCTCAGATGCGTATGTCAGGATTGGTTGTATCTGGGTGTCGAATAATTTCCAAAACAAGACCCCATCAACTGAATTCAGTCTTCTCATTGTTCTTAAAATGTCAATGACCCCTCTCTTTCCTTTCCTACACGTCTCCAGCCAGCATGTATTTAAGCTTAATTTTGTGGTGAAAAATATACCTAGATATTTATAACTATTTGTCACTTTGACTTCTGATCTGCCGTAGAACCATCTTTCATGTTGTGCTAAATGCCCTCCATTTCTAAAAACCATGATATTAGTTTTACATAAATTTACAGTCAGTTGTAATCTATCAGATACCTTTTTCAAAGTGTCCAACTGTTTCTGCAAACCAACAGTGTATCAGAAAGGAGAACAACATCATCAGCAAACAACAATAAAAATAGCTCAGTAGCCCCTGTAACATTTGTATCCCATGCCTTCCATTCTCTGAAATATCTACAGCAAGCTCGTTAATGAAAAAAGCAAATAACTGGGGACTGAGAAGACATCCTTGTTTTACACCACGTGGACAATTGAAATAATCTGAATAAATGCCTTTATCACGAACACATGCAAGAACGAATCATACATTCCTCGCACGGCTGCATACAACTTCCCATTCACACCACTTTTCCTTAAAACATTCCACAAAACATTTCTGTTCACAGAATCAAAAGCTTTCGGGAAATCAACAAAGGCAACATACAATTTTGTCTTTTTTAACAGGTATTTCTGAACTAAGGCATACAATGTAAATATTGGTCTATTGTGCATATATCCAGAACGAAATCCAGCTTGTTCTTCTGTAATTTTCTCTTCTCTTTCTGCCCAAGCAGTTAATCTTTATTAAGAATGTGTGTATAAATTTTACTTAAGATACTTGTCAGTGCAATGCCTGGGTAATTATCGGGATTGTTATTGTCTCCTTTTTGTGAAGAGGGAATATTATCGATTTGACCATGTCTCCGGAAAGATTCCTTTATCGAACAGCGAGTTAAACAGGCTTACTATGAAATCAATAACAATAGAGTTGGCACGTTTGAACATTTCACAAACAACCTTATCCGGACCTGCGCTTTTGCCACATTTCATACGATTTATGCCGTTTATGACCTCATCTCTTGTTATCACACTATTGAATAATGGTTCTGTAAATAGATCTTCACTGTCTATCTCTATAATTTGAGTGTTCGGAATCATTGTTAAAGCCATTGAATACTTCAAAAAAATGATCATGCCACTGCTGTGAGGTAATTTCGTTATAGATCACTGGTTTTCACTTATTGATCTAATTGTTGACCAGAATAGTTTGGAGTCATGAACTGATTTTTTTAGCTTGTCTAATCGTTTCTCATCGAATTCTCTTTTCTTCTCTCTTTCATTGTTGTGTATTCCTTTCTTTCCTTAACATACAGCGTTTTACGTTCTTTCCTCAATTTGTTTAATCTAGCTCTTTGATATTGCTTCAAGCATCTTTTGACAATTCTTTTCTTTCTTCCACACTCGCTGTCAAACCAGTCATTCACTTCTCTCTTCCTTTTCCCCACAGATCTCACCATACAACCAGCAGCACTACATAAAGTGTTCACAAACAATTCTAAGCATGTGTTAACATCAACGTTAAGGAATTGCATGGCTCTATCAATACATTTTTTAAACTCTTCTGAGCTTAGTTCCTCCACATAAGTTTCCGCACATTCTTCAGACCATATAATGCGCTTCTCTTCGCAAGACACTGGACATTCTTCTTTTTTCTCAGTACTACCAATTTTCCATTTCATTTCCAAAGGCAAATGCCAAGAAAACAAACAGTCCGCTACATTCATACTGCAATGTTCGAGTAAGTCTTGTGCACAAAAAAAATCAATAACACTGCTACCACGGGGCGACACAAAGGTGAATTCTCCTTTTGAAGTGTCCCCATATGTTCCATTCACAATTACAAGTTCAAACATGAAACATAAATCCAATAGAGATTTACCAAACTTATTTATGAACAAGTCTTTAGAACATCGCACAAAAGCATTTTTTACGTGGGGCGTACACAATTACTGGACTAATGTTAGTGTCACACTTATCATCAACATCGTCATCATCATCAACATCAACATCATCATCACTGTCAGCAACAGCACTAGCTGCTACCACAGTGTCATCATCAACATCATCATCATCATAAACATCAATAACATCATTATCATCATTCTCAACACTAGTAAAGGAAGACATATTCTCAGGTTTGGGTTGTTGGCGGCCTGTGCGGCATTTAGGTCGCCAAATATGAGGATATTTAAATCATTATTTTCAGTTATTTCCAGCAAAGTTTCTTCCAATAACAAAATTCCATCTTTGATGCCAGAGTGATTGTATATCGATCCTCCCTCAGGCACAACATAACATGCAACAATCAATACATCTTTGTTTACATTAAAGACTTTTTTGTTTACTTTTAAAACGACCATGTTGTCACAATTAACACTGATCTGGGTCACATGTTTTTCATAGGTTTTCCTGATCATTAAAAGAACGCCACCAGAATTACGACCTTGCTTCGACAATTTCTTAGCAGGTGCATGAAACTTCGCAAAGTCGTGAAAAATACCAGAGAAATCAAATTTATTGTCCGATAAACGTTTCAGTTAGACATACGAAATCAAAGCCATTTACATAATTTTTAAAGGATACATCACATAGTTTACTATAAAGATTTTCAACATTGTAGTTAAGAAATGTTATTTCATTTACCTGATGGTCTTGCCTGTCCTATTTCGAATTGTTTTTTTGAACGCAGAGACCTGTCATTTCCAGTTTTTGCCAGAAAAGTGTTTAATCCCGTCTGTGTGCACGTACCACTTCCTCGCACTGCACTTTGCGTGGTCACTCTCCCAGGCACACGTCGTGACCTGCTGCTGTCCGCAGTGCCAGGTGTTCTCCTGCCTGCTGCACCACGCACACACTGAGAAATATCCCCTGACACGTGATGATGTGAACCGGCCGTGGAAATCCTGCCACTGCCAGGGGAACAGTCACTAGGACCTCTGCTGCATAGTTTTCTCACTGAAGCAGGCACCTGGCTTGAAGGTGAAGGGGCACACACCACACTGCTGCTCTTGCAGGAAGACCGGTCACAGCTTCCCCTGACGTCCCCGTTGACTCGTAGGAAACACCTCCCTGTCATCGCCACACGCAACAGGCCGGTCCTCTTCTGACGCCCCCGCCACCACTGCTTCTGCTGCATTCGATTGGCTGGTCCTTGGTGTGACGTCACAATGACGCCGAGGGGAATCCCCGGTATCACTGCCCATCTCTCGTGCACCGCTGCTAAACTTTCCGATCGTACCAGCCTTCGTCGTGTTGATGTCACCACGAGTCGCGTCCGTCGCTGCCACCTCGGCATATGATCGTGGATCGGGTCTGCGTGGTCCGATGGTCAACTTGCCTCTGACAAAATATGCTGCTTTTTCCCTCTTGCTTTGCCTTCGCCACTATCTCTGCCTGTCTCCTGTCATATCATTTGCCAGCCTGACGCCTTTCTTTTCTAGTTCATGGCGGAATTCGCGATTGCGAATCAATTCCATTTTGTCTTTCCATTGCCGAAATTCACGATCATTGTTTTGGCTTCGCCAGTTCTTCTCTGACCTACCCTGTGAGCACGGACAATGTCTTCTTCTTTCCATGTTTTGTGACCACTGACACTGTTCAAGATGTCCACAACACATCGCGCACAACGTGTCATAATCTTCTTTATCGTTGGGAGGGATACCAAAAAAACGAAGATTGTCCCGCCTCGAAAAATTTTCGAGTCTGTCGAGCTCTTCCGACATCTGCATTACTTGCTGTTCTAGTCCGGACACTTTCACCGACAGATTCCGTGTCTCCTCCCTACCCTCTGCCATTCTGTCATACAGCTGATCCAGTTCTGATGACAAACTTTCTACAGCAACTGACAGCCTGTTCTTTCCGCTTCCACCTGGGCGCACCGATCGTTGATCTCATTACATTTGTTAGACACTATCCCCAGTTCTGATTTAATTTCGAACAGTTCGCTGCGAATGAATGAATTCTGTTCTCTCTGTTGTTCCCTGTCCTGTTTCATATCTTCTCTGAGAGCTAACAAGATTTCCGTTGCCATTTCAGGGCAAATGATACTGCTGTCCTCTGTCAGTGTCTGGTCGATGTTGGCGATATCCGTGGATTGTTCGTCACTGTTTCCATGGGAATTGGGCCTGGTTCACTTCAATGTCCCCACTCAGTAGCAGCTTGTACAGGAGAAATCCACTGTTGGCGACACAGCACAAAACAAGGACATCGGGCACAAGCAGGCCACAGTGACCAGATCCTTCAGTTGACTGTAGTCGAATTTTGTCAGTAACTTTCACCACTAATCTTCTCTGCACATCTTGCAAAAAAAACAACATCGGTTGTTTCATAAACACAGAGTTTCTCACACACAGCACAGAGAGCGTGAATCACAGCCAACACTGCCCAGAAAAACAGCACACCAGTGAGAACACTCCAAACTGACAGTGTCGCACATTCTTCCTCACCTTTCCGCACTGAACACGAACGCTGGCACAGTTTGGCACATGTCAGTTTGCCACTAAAAGTAAACCGATTCTTGCTCGCCACAGTGACAAGTCAATCATTTTTTCAGCACAGAATAGCTCACGGGAACACTTCACACGGGGAATTGACACTGATAGTCTGTCCTGTCTTAATTCACTGCACCACTGAATCAAAAAGGACGGAGCTCAACTTAAACACAGCCTTACTGCCGCCATTTTTCTCGTACCCCCGCGAGAGAGAGAGAGAGAGAGAGAGAGAAGAGAGGAG
>CM031623.1:25390196-25396649 GCA_018398815.1 Conus ventricosus
CTTTTTATCTTCCATACCCAACCGCTGCCCCACACTACACCCCCACCCCCACCCTCCCCTGTCTCACGTCCCCACCCCAACCCCATTTTGTTGGGTTTTGTTTTTGTTTTTGTCTGCATCTTATGATGGCTTATATATATATACCTGCTTTTGTCAAACCTTTGACATACAAATGTGAGTGTGTGTGTGTGTGAATCATGTACTCTATAATCCTGTGTGCCTGTGTTTGTCTATTTTATTTTCATATTTCTTTTCATTTACTGGTCTTTAAATCTCATTGCATAATTTAGCTTTGCAAGGACAGATTGGAAGACCAGGCTCTGCCTAGAATCTCAATCCTTGATCGAATAAAAGTTTTCTCTGAGTTCTGAGTTCTCTCTCCTCTCTCTCTCTCCTCTCTCTCTCTCTCTCTCTCTCCTCTCTCTCTCTCCTCTCTCTCTCTCTCTCTCTCTCTCTCTCTCTCTCTCTTAAGAGGAAGGAGAACGAGTAAAAATTCTTCTTTGTTATGCAATTTAGTTACCTCAGTTGAAGATCAACAAGAGTTTTGGAAACACATGCGCAGAATATCAGTTAAGAAAAGTAGTACCTTAACAATATCTCTGTCAGCGATTGGGATAGGCATTTCAGAGATCTTCTCGAAAAAGATGCTGAAGAAGATGCAGAAGAAATAGAAGATGAGAGAACTTTTCTCGATTCTGATAGCGATGCAGGGTTCCTTGACAGTACAATTACTAGAACAGAAGTGATCTCTGCAATTAAAAAACTCAAGAACAAAAAAGCTGCAGGCCCTGATGGCATTGTTGGAGAATTATTCAAAAATGCCGTAAATATCGTAATTGATTTCTTCGTCAGATTTTTCAATGTACTTTTTGACAAAGGGATATTCCCTGATTAACTGGACAGAATCGATTATATTGCCATTATTTAAGAAAGGTGAAGTCAGTGATCCAAGTAATTACAGGGGCATATCACTTAGTAATATAAGTAGTAAATTATATAGCTCTATAATTAACTGTAGACTGCAAAAGTGGGTGGAATTTAATAATAGCACGGGTGAGTGGCAAGCGGGTTTTAAGAAGGGTTATTCAACTATCGATCAGATGTTTACCCTTTTGGCTATTGTACAAAAACAGTTTTCATGGAATCGCAAATTATATGTGGCCTTCATTGACTTTGAAAAGGCATTTGATTCCATATCTAGAAAATTACTTTGGCCAGTACTTCAAAAGAATGGAATAAAGGGTAAAATGCACCGATGTATCAAGAGCATGTATAATTGTGTAAAAGCAAGGGTCAGGTGTGGTTGTGAATTTACAGATTACATATTTGTACAAAAGGTGTAAAGCAAGGAGATGCATGTAGTCCTGTTTTATATTTTCCTTGTTTATCAACGAATTAGCACAAGAAATCATAGAGAAGGGAAGACATGGTGCAACACTGTCTCCAGATACAGTTGAATTGTTTATTTTGTTATTGGCAGATGATATAGCTTTGTTGTCAGAAACACCAGTTGGCCTTCAGACCCATTGAACAATTTATGTAATGCAGCTTCTAGACTCCAACTTAAAGTAAAATATGAAAAAGAGCAATGTCGTGGTATTTAGAAAAGGAGGGCACCTTGCAGCGCGAGAGAGATGGTTTTTTAATGGTGAGCAAATGGCTGTCGTTAACTGTTATAAATATCTTGGTATTTATTTTTCTACCCGACTTAGTTTTGTGGCTGCATGCACAGATCTCGCAAGCAGAGCGAGAAACGCTTTGCTATCAATTCTGCAACGATTGTTCGCACTTAATAATAATTCGCTGAGAGTATTGTTAAAAATTTTTGATACTCGGGTGCAGCCAATCGCTCTGTATGGTGCTGAACTGTGGGGACTGGATACTGCTGCTGTTCATGTTGAAAAGGTTCATTTGTATGCTCTAAAGAAATTTTAGGAGTCCACATTAAAACACCTAATGATCTTGTTTATGGAGATACTGGACGTCACCCTATTTACATAAATTCAAGTGTACAGTGTATCAGATACTGGCTAAAGATATCACGGATGAATGATAACAGATTACCTTTAAAAGCTTATAAAATGTTACTCTGGTTGGATTCACGGGACAAAACCACATGGGCGTCAAATGTTCGTAAGACCCTGTTTTTAAATGGTTTTTGGATTTGTGTGGCTAAACCAGGGTGTGGAAAATGTGAAATATTTTTTGCAATTGTTTCGTCAGAGACTTATTGATAACAGATGGCAAAACTGGCATGAACATGTTCTGGAAAGTGATAGATTTACATGGTACAGATCGTTTAAATCATTTAATAATTGCGAAACATATCTTTCACTCGATATTGACAGACATATAAAAAATTATATGACGAAGTTCAGATTTGGTGTCTCAGATATAGAAATACATCGTCAACGATACAATGTAGTTTCTGACCGCAATCTGACATGCCCGCTATGTGGAAAGGCAAATGATAATGAAATACACTTTCTGTTCGTCTGCTCTGCTTTCAGTGACCTACGGCAGGAATATATTCCATGTAAATATTATGCAAGTCCATGTCAGTTCTGTGTGACTCTATTAATGACGAATGAAAATAAAATTATTGTGAGGAATTTATGCATGTATTTATATAAAGCCTTTAAGAGGCGAGCTGTTATGGTTAGCTAAACAAATGTATTGACACGCCAATACTACATGAACATGGATATCCTAGTATGGTATTAATATATGGGTCAGTAGATTAGACTTCATGCACATGTGTAGTAGATTGTAATTCATCCATTTGAGTATCATTTTATTGTGGTTTTTTTCCCCATACATTCTAGTTAAACTTTGTGTTGATGTTGTTGTCATACTTATCATGCTGAGTTTTGAATGTAATCCCCCTTCAGAAGGGCTGTGGCCTATCTGAATAAATAAATAAATTTCTAAATTTCTAAAATTTCTCTCTCTCTCACTCTCTCTCTCTCTCTTCTCTCTCTCTCTTCTTCTCTGTCTGTCTGTCTGACTGTCTGTCTGTCTGTCTGTCTGTCTGTCTGTCTGTCTCTCTCTCTCTCTCTCTCTCATCTCTCTCTCTCTCTCTCCTCTCTCTCTCTCTCTCTCCTCTCTCTCTCCTTCACGCTCACGACACTTACCGACTGAAATACTTGTCGATCTATTTAACTGTTCATCCATTACCCGTTTATCTGTCGGTCTTTCTGTCGGCCTCTCATTTTCATCTATCATCTCTCACGCCTTTTGTTCTTCCTCCTGTTTTCTTCGTAAAAGCTATTTGTTTCATGTCATACTGCATGCGTAATCACTAACAACATGAACTTCAGCTTATTACTCATTGGTTGTTTTTTTTGGTCATTCTTTTATTTCTTCTCTCTCTTCCTTCCTTCCTTCTTTTTCATTGTTTTCTTTCTGCTTTCCCTCTATCTTGTTTCTTCCTTCTTCTTTTTTTATTTTTATTTTTTTTTAAACCTTCCTGCTTCCTTTCCCATTAATTTGTAACACATGTGATGCCCCCACCTCCAATCACCACGATTCTCCTCCCTCCCCTCCCCCCCCCCCCGCCCCCCTCCACACCCACTCGCCTGTCTTTTTCTTCCGTATTTTCATTGATGCTGGCCATCTCTCTCTCTCTCTCTCTCTCTCTCTCTCTCTCTCTCTCTCTCTCTCTCTCTCTCTCTCTCTCTCTCTCTCTCCTCTCCTCTCAGCGATTGGCGCGTTCTTCTGTCCTTCCCATTTCCAGTTTTTGGTTTCCTTCACTGTTCCTTCCTTCATCTTCCTCCTCCTGACCCTTCGTTCTTTCTTTCTGTCCTTCCTTCATCTTCCTCCTCCTGACCCTTCGTTCTTTTTCCTTTTAGCCTTTGTTTCCTCTCTCCCATTCACATATGTACATATCATCCCAAAGGAGCTGTGACAAAACAGTGAAAAGAAGAGAGAGAGAGAGAGAGAGAGAGAGAGAGAGAGAGAGAGAGAGAGAGAGAGAGAGAGAGAGAGAGAGAGAGAGAGAGAGAGAGGGGGAGGGAGAGAGAGTTTGACACTTTGATATGTTATTGTCATTACCAAACGGTCTTTTGACAAGCTCTGCCTTTCATTGCCAGCGATATTACACAGTTATTCCAATGATCAATCATTACCAGCGATACTACCTTACACAGCCATTCCTAATGATCAATCGTTGCCAGCGATATTACAGTTATTCCCAATAATCAATCATTGCCAGCGATATTACAGTCATTCCTAATGATCAATCAGTGCCAGCGATATTACACAGTCATTCCTAATGATCAATCATTACCAGCGATATTACACAGTTATTCCCAATGATCAATCATTACCAGCGATATTACACAGTCATTCCCAATGATCAATCATTACCTGCGATATTACACAGTTATTCCCATGATCAATCATTACAGCGATATTACAGTCATTCCGAATGATCAATCATTGCCGGCGATATTACACACTCATTCCCAATGATCAATCATTACCTGCGATATTACACAGTTATTTCCCAATGATCAATCATTACCAGCGATATTACACAGTCATTCCCAATGATCAATCATTGCCGGCGATATTACACAGTCATTCCCAATGATCAATCATTGCCAGCGATATTACACAGTCATTCCCAATGATCAATCATTGCCAGCGATATTACACACTCATTCCCAATGATCAATCATATACCAGCGATAATTACATTACACAGTCATTCCCAATGATCAATCATTACCAGCGACATTACACAGTTATTCCCAATGATCAATCATTGCCAGCGATATACATTACACAGTCATTCCCAATGATCAATCATTGCCAGCGATATTACACAGTCATTCCCAATGATCAATCATTGCCAGTAATATGACACAGTCATTCCCAATGATCAATCATTGCCAGCGATATTACACAGTCATTCCAATGATCAATCATTGCCAGCAATATAACACAGTCATTCCCAATGATTAATCATTGCCAGCGACATTACACAGTCATTCCCAATGATCAATCATTGCTAGCGATATTACACAGTCATTCCCAATGATCAATCATTGCCAGCGATATTTCACAGTCATTCCCAATGATCAATCATTGCCAGCGATATTACACAGTCATTCCCAATGATCAATCATTACCAGCGATATTACACAGTCATCCCAATGATCAATCATTACCAGCGATATTACACAGTCATTCCCAATGATCAATCATTGCCAGCGACATTACACAGTCATTCCCAATGATCAATCATTGCCAGCGATATTACAGAGTCATCCCCAACGATCAATCATTGCCAGCGATATACACAGTCATTCCCAATGATCAATCATTGCCAGCGACATTACACAGTCATTCCCCAATGATCAATCATTGCCAGCGATATTACACAGTCATTCCCAATGATCAATCATTGCCAGCGATATTACACAGTCATCCCCAACGATCAATCAAATCAAAACAAGCAAGCATGAAGGAAAAAGAGGAAAAAAAAACTCCGATATCCTTGCAAAGAGAGAGAGAGAGAGAGAGAGAGAGAGAGAGAGAGAGAGAGAAGAGAGAGAGAGAGAGAGAAAAGAGAGAGAGAAAAGAGAGAGAGGGGAGAGAGAGAGAGTGAGTGAGAGTGAGAGAGACAGAGAGAGAGACAGAGAGAGAGAATGGAGAACACAACAACGCCCAAGAGAGAGAGAGAGAGAGAGAGAAGAGAGAGAGAGAGAAGAGAGAGAGAGAGAGAGAGAGAGAGAGAGAGAAGAGAGAGAGAGAAGAGAGAGAGAGAGAGAAAAGAGAGAGAGAGAGAGAGAGAGAGAGAGGGGAGAGAGAGAGAGAGAGAGAGAGTGGAGAACACAACAACGCCCAAGAGAGAGGGAGAGAGAGGCTGACAGACAGACAGACAAACACACACACACAGATAGTTAGACGGACAGACAGAGAGACAGACAGACGGACAGGCAGGCTGGCAGATGACAGGCAAACACACACACACACACACACACAGAGAGAGAGAGAGAGAGAGAGAGAGAAGAGAGAGAGAGAGAGAGAGAGAGAGGAGAGAGAGAGAGAGAGAGAGAGAGAGAGAGAGAGATAACGATAACGATAACGATATTTTATTCAAGAAAAGGCCAAAGCCCCATTTGAAGGGGAAATATGCAAAACTAAATGCGAACTTTTCACGCACTTTAGTGTACATAAACAGTATAAAACATATGCCTAATATTTACATCAGTTACAATAGCATCATGCATATCATATTATAGTGCTCCGCCGTTTAAAAAAGACTTATACAGATACATAGAAAAATTATTCAAAGTAGCTACATTTCTCGACGACAAAAGTAAGATTAAACTAAATAATGATGGTCTGCTATAATACTTGGCAGGAATATATTTTGCTCTCAAATCATTAGTGCTGGGCAACACAACGCAAAGTGGACTTCATCCTCTACACCTGGGATCCATC
>CM031623.1:25402649-25420149 GCA_018398815.1 Conus ventricosus
GGTCGCGTGAACTCCACCAACAATTACAAACACACAGCAAACGTTGGCATATTGTACTGTTTGTCTAACCACCTTTTTATCTTCCATACCCAACCGCTGCCCCACACTACACCCCCACCCCCACCCTCCCCTGTCTCACGTCCCCACCCCAACCCCATTTTGTTGGTTTTGTTTTTGTTTTTGTCTGCATCTTATGATGGCTTATATATATATACCTGCTTTTGTCAAACCTTTGACATACAAATGTGAGTGTGTGTGTGTGTGAATCATGTACTCTATAATCCTGTGTGCCTGTGTTTGTCTATTTTATTTTCATATTTCTTTTCATTTACTGGTCTTTAAATCTCATTGCATAATTTAGCTTTGCAAGGACAGATTGGAAGACCAGGCTCTGCCTAGAATCTCAATCCTTGATCGAATAAAAGTTTTCTCTGAGTTCTGAGTTCTCTCTCCTCTCTCTCTCTCTCTCTCTCTCTCCTCTCTCTCTCTCTCTCTCTCTCTCTCTCTCTCTCTCTCTCTCTCTCTCTCTTAAGAGGAAGGAGAACGAGTATAATTCTTCTTTGTTATGCAATTTAGTTACCTCAGTTGAAGATCAACAAGAGTTTTGGAAACACATGCGCAGAATATCAGTTAAGAAAAGTAGTACGCTTAACAATATCTCTGTCAGCGATTGGGATAGGCATTTCAGAGATCTTCTCGAAAAAGATGCTGAAGAAGATGCAGAAGAAATAGAAGATGAGAGAACTTTTCTCGATTCTGATAGCGATGCAGGGTTCCTTGACAGTACAATTACTAGAACAGAAGTGATCTCTGCAATTAAAAAACTCAAGAACAAAAAAGCTGCAGGCCCTGATGGCATTGTTGGAGAATTATTCAAAAATGCCGGAAATATCGAATTGATTTTTTCTAAATTTTTTTCAATGTTTTTTTTGAACAAAGGGAAAATTCCCTGTAACGACAAATCGATTATATTGCCATTTTTTAAAGAAAGGTAATCATGACCAAGTAATTACAGGGGCAATCATTTAGTAATATAAGTATAAATTATAAGCTCTATAATTAATTTAAACGCAAAAGTGGGTGAATTTTAAAAATACACGGGAGGGGCAAGGGGGTTTTTAAGAAGGGTTTTATTCAACATCGACAATGTTTACCCTTTTGGGCTTTTGTAAAAAAACATTTTCAGGGAACGAAAATTATATTGGGGCCTTCTTTGGATTTTAAAAAGGCATTTGATTCCATATCAAAAATTACTTGGGGCCAGTACTCAAAAAAAAGGGAAAAAAGGGTAAAATGCACCGATTATCAAGACATTAAATTTTGTAAAAGAAAGGGGTCAGTGGGGTTTGTAAATTTTACAGATTACATAGTTTTAAAAAAGGTTAAAAAAGGGAGATGCTTACCTTTTTTTTTTTCCCTTTGTTTATCAACGAATTACAAAAGAAATCTAGAAAAGGGAAGACATGGTGAACACTGTCCCCAGATACAGTTAATTTTTTTTTGTTTTTGGGCAGATGATATATTTTGTTGTCAGAAACCCCATTGGCCTTCAACCCAGTTAAAAAAATTTAGAATGCAGCTTCTGACCCAAACTTAAAGTAAATAGAAAAAGAGCAATGTCGTGGTATTTAAAAAGAGGGCACCTTGCAGCGCGAGAGAGAGGGTTTTTTAATGGGAGCAAAGGGCTGTCGAAACTGTTATAAATTTTGGTATTTATTTTTTCTACCCACTTTTTTGGGGCTCATGCACAACTCGCAACAACGAGAAACGCTTTGCAAACTTTTTGCAACGTTTGTTCGCACAAATAAAATTCCCTAAGATTTTTAAAAAATTTTTTTGATACTCGGGGCACCAATCGCTCTGTAGGGTGCAAAAGTGGGGACGGGATACTGCTGTTTCAGTTGAAAAGGTTCATTTGTATCTCTAAAAAAATTTTTAGGGGTCCACATTAAAACACCTAATGATCTTGTTTATGGAGATACTGACGTCACCCTATTTACATAAATTCAAGTGTACAGTGATCAGATACTGGCTAAAGATATCACGGATGAATGATAACAGATTACCTTTAAAAGCTTATAAAATGTTACTCTGGTTGGATTCACGGGACAAAACCACATGGGCGTCAAATGTTCGTAAGACCCTGTTTTTTAAATGGTTTTGGATTTGTGTGGCTAAACCAGGGTGTGGAAAATGTGAAATATTTTTTGCAATTGTTTCGTCAGAGACTTATTGAAACAGATGGCAAAACTGGCATGAACAGTTCTGGAAAGTGATAGATTACATGGTACAGATCGTTTAAATCATTTAATAATTGCGAAACATATCTTTCACTCGATATGACAGACATATAAAAAATTATATGACGAAGTTCAGATTTGGTGTCTCAGATATAGAAATACATCGTCAACGATACATGTAGTTTCTGACCGCAATCTGACATGCCCGCTATGTGGAAAGGCAAATGATAATGAAATACACTTTCTGTCGTCTGCTCTGCTTTCAGTGACCTACGGCAGGAATAATATTCCATGTAAATATTATGCAAGTCCATGTCAGTTCTGTGTGACTCTATTAATGACGAATGAAAATAAAATTATTGTGAGGAATTTATGCATGTATTTATATAAGCCTTTAAGAGGCGAGCTGTTATGGTTAGCTAACAAATGTAATTGACACGCCAATACTACATGAACATGGATATCCTAGTATGGTATTAATATATGGGTCAGTAGATTAGACTTCATGCACATGTGTAGTAGATTGTAATTCATCCATTTGAGTATCATTTTATTGTGGTTTTTTTCCCCATACATTCTAGTTAAACTTTGTGTTGATGTTGTTGTCATACTTATCATGCTGAGTTTTGAATGTAATCCCCCTTCAGAAGGGCTGTGGCCTATCTGAATAAATAAATAAATTTCTAAATTTCTAAAATTTCTCTCTCTCTCTCTCTCTCTCTCTCTCTCTCTCTCTCTCTCTCTCTCTGTCTGTCTGTCTGACTGTCTGTCTGTCTGTCTGTCTGTCTGTCTGTCTCTCCTCTCTCTCTCTCTCTCTCTCTCTCTCTCTCTCTCTCTCTCTCTCTCTCTCTCTCTCTCTCTCTCTTTCACGCTCACGACCAGCTTACCGACTGAAATACTTGTCGATCTATTTAACTGTTCATCCATTTACCCGTTTATCTGTCGGTCTTTCTGTCGGCCTCTCATTTTCATCTATCATCTCTCACGCCTTTTGTTCTTCCTCCTGTTTTCTTCGTAAAAGCTATTTGTTTCATGTCATACTGCATGCGTAATCACTAACAACATGAACTTCAGCTTATTACTTCATTGTTGTTTTTTTTTGGTCATTCTTTTATTTCTCTCTCTTCTTCCTTCCTTCCTTCCTTTTTCATTGTTTTCTTTCTTGCTTCCCTCTATCTTGTTTCTTCCTTCTTCTTTTTTTATTTTTATTTTTTTTAAACCTTCCTGCTTCCTTTCCCATTAATTTGTACACATGTGATGCCCCCACCTCCAATCACCACGATTCTCCTCCCTCCCCTCCCCCCCCCCCCGCCCCCCTCCACACCCACTCGCCTGTCTTTTTCTTCCGTATTTTCATTGATGCTGGCCATCCTCTCTCTCTCTCTCTCTCTCTCTCTCTCTCCTCTCTCTCTCTCTCTCTCTCTCTCTCTCTCTCTCTCTCTCTCTCTCTCAGCGATTGGCGCGTTCTTCTGTCCTTCCCATTCCAGTTTTTGGTTTCCTTCACTGTTCCTTCCTTCATCTTCCTCCTCCTGACCCTTCGTTCTTTCTTTCTGTCCTTCCTTCATCTTCCTCCTCCTGACCCTTCGTTCTTTCTTTCCTTTTAGCCTTTGTTTCCTCTCTCCCATTCACATATGTACATATCATCCCAAAGGAGCTGTGACAAAACAGTGAAAAGAAAGAGAGAGAGAGAGAGAGAGAGAGAGAGAGAGAGAGAGAGAGAGAGAGAGAGAGAGAGAGAGAGAGAGAGAGAGAGAGAGAGAGAGGGGGAGGGAGAGAGAGTTTGACACTTTGATATGTTATTGTCATTACCAAACGGTCTTTTGACAAGCTCTGCCTTTCATTGCCAGCGATATTACACAGTTATTCCCAATGATCAATCATTACCAGCGATACTACCTTACACAGCCATTCCTAATGATCAATCGTTGCCAGCGATATTACAGTTATTCCCAATAATCAATCATTGCCAGCGATATTACAGTCATTCCTAATGATCAATCAGTGCCAGCGATATTACACAGTCATTCCTAATGATCAATCATTACCAGCGATATTACACAGTTATTCCCAATGATCAATCATTACCAGCGATATTACACAGTCATTCCCAATGATCAATCATTACCTGCGATATTACACAGTTATTCCCAATGATCAATCATTACCAGCGATATTACAGTCATTCCGAATGATCAATCATTGCCGGCGATATTACACACTCATTCCCAATGATCAATCATTACCTGCGATATTACACAGTTATTCCCAATGATCAATCATTACCAGCGATATTACACAGTCATTCCCAATGATCAATCATTGCCGGCGATATTACACAGTCATTCCCAATGATCAATCATTGCCAGCGATATTACACAGTCATTCCCAATGATCAATCATTGCCAGCGATATTACACACTCATTCCCAATGATCAATCATTACCAGCGATATTACATTACACAGTCATTCCCAATGATCAATCATTACCAGCGACATTACACAGTTATTCCCAATGATCAATCATTGCCAGCGATATTACATTACACAGTCATTCCCAATGATCAATCATTGCCAGCGATATTACACAGTCATTCCCAATGATCAATCATTGCCAGTAATATGACACAGTCATTCCCAATGATCAATCATTGCCAGCGATATTACACAGTCATTCCAATGATCAATCATTGCCAGCAATATAACACAGTCATTCCCAATGATTAATCATTGCCAGCGACATTACACAGTCATTCCCAATGATCAATCATTGCTAGCGATATTACACAGTCATTCCCAATGATCAATCATTGCCAGCGATATTACACAGTCATTCCCAATGATCAATCATTGCCAGCGATATTACACAGTCATTCCCAATGATCAATCATTACCAGCGATATTACACAGTCATTCCCAATGATCAATCATTACCAGCGATATTACACAGTCATTCCCAATGATCAATCATTGCCAGCGACATTACACAGTCATTCCCAATGATCAATCATTGCCAGCGATATTACAGAGTCATCCCCAACGATCAATCATTGCCAGCGATATTACACAGTCATTCCCAATGATCAATCATTGCCAGCGACATTACACAGTCATTCCCAATGATCAATCATTGCCAGCGATATTACACAGTCATTCCCAATGATCAATCATTGCCAGCGATATTACACAGTCATCCCCAACGATCAATCAAATCAAAACAAGCAAGCATGAAGGAAAAAGAGGAAAAAAAAACTCCGATATCCTTGCAAAGAGAGAGAGAGAGAGAGAGAGAGAGAGAGAGAGAGAGAGAGAGAGGAGAGAGAGAGAGAGAGAGAGAGAGAGAGAAGAGAGAGAGAAGAGAGAGAGAGAGAGTGAGTGAGAGTGAGAGAGACAGAGAGAGAGACAGAGAGAGAGAATGGAGAACACACAACAACGCCCAAGAGAGAGAGAGAGAGAGAGAAGAGAGAGAGAGAGAGAGAGAGAGAGAGAGAGAGAGAGAGAGAGAGAGAAGAGAGAGAGAGAAGAGAGAGAGAGAGAGAGAGAGAGAGAGAGAGAGAGAGAGAGAGAGAGAGAGAGAGAGAGAGAGAGAGTGGAGAACACAACAACGCCCAAGAGAGAGGGAGAGAGAGGCTGACAGACAGACAGACAAACACACACACACAGATAGTTAGACGGACAGACAGAGAGACAGACAGACGGACAGGCAGGCTGGCAGATGACAGGCAAACACACACACACACACACACACAGAGAGAGAGAGAGAGAGGAGAGAGAGAGAGAGAGAGAGAGAGAGAGAGAGAGAGAGAAGAGAGAGAGAGAAGAGAGAGAGAGAGAGATAACGATAACGATAACGATATTTTATTCAAGAAAAGGCCAAAGCCCCATTTGAAGGGGAAATATGCAAAACTAAATGCGAACTTTTCACGCACTTTAGTGTACATAAACAGTATAAAACATATGCCTAATATTTACATCAGTTACAATAGCATCATGCTTTTATCATAATAGTGCTCCGCCGTTTAAACGACTTATACAGATACATAGAAAAATTATTCATAGTAGCTACATTTCTCGACGACAAAAGTAAGATTAAAACAAAAATATGGTCTGCTAAATACTTGGCGGGAAATATATTTTGCTCTCAAATCATTTAGTGCTGGGCAACACAACGCAAAGTGGACTTCATCCTCTACACCGGATCCACACATAGGGCACAGCAAAGACCTTTTATCTTTTTATACCTCTGACTATGCACTGTTTATGTCAGAGAAAACCTAATCTAAACTTTGTTAAAGCACATTTTTTATAAATCTTTTCATATCTATTCCAAAGTATGGTTCTGCTGAATAGTTTCATTTTAAATTGTCTGTACATAGAGAATCTTCACTACTTTGGGATATAACAATCCCAATCTTGCCACCTACAGTCTATCAAGCGTTGCTTAAAAACAGGCCAAAAACTTGGGGACGCAACCCACACCTTGATTTAGCCATAAAAATTTGAAAAACCAAAAACTACATAAACCATTTTCGAATATTCGTTCCCCAAAGTAACTTTACCTCTTGCATCTAAGTCATACAGCGTTTTGTATGCTTGTGCGGGTAGTCGTCACAATGCATCTGTATCAGTTTGAGCCAATAATTAATGCTTTTGAAGTATGAATGATGTAAATGGAAATCTACCAAGTTCACCAAGACCAAGTCATTTGGGGTACGTCTGTCCACACAAAAAAAATCGTTTCATGGCAAAACAGTGCAATTTTCAATTTCATGACCTGTTTCAAACGCCCAAATCTCAGCTCCATACTGAACTATTGGCTGAACTTGTGCAATCAAACAACTTGAAAAATAACTCAGCTGAACTGTGTTTCAAACTTGTACAAAACATTTAACACACTCATAATGGAAACGTTTGCCTCTCCAAAAGGTCTTGACATGCAAAAGTAAAGCTGACTTCGGGAAAAATAAATACCCAAGTACTTATATGCGTTTACAACCGATATTTTTGATGAACCATAAACCCATCGCTCACATGCACCAAATACCCACCTTACGGAAAACTAAAACACTTGTTTTTCCATATTTACCTTAAGCTCAAGGCCTTTGCACAGCAGAGTATAAACTATTCAGCTGATTTTTGTAAACCTATAACAGTTTCAGATAACAACACAAAAATCATCGGCAAACAGCAAAATGAATAACTGAATAAAAATTAAAAGAACGCCATGCCTACCCTTTTCAATAATTTCGAGAGCTAATCATTCATAAACAACGAAAATAAAACAGACTACAAACATCCCCTTGTTTAAACCCCTTGTGTACACATAATAAAATCACTGAACCTAGCCCCACTCTTATTTTGACTTTAACGTTTTCATACATACTTCTCACGCAACTATAAAGCTTACCCTTTATGCCTTTTTTTATAAGAACTGGCCATAACAGTTTCCGAGAAATCGAATCAAAAGCTTTCTCGAAATCAACAAAAGCGGCATACAATTTTCTGTTATTAGCAAACTGTTTCTGAACCGCCCCCCCAAGCAGAGTAAAACATATGGCTATTTTGCGTAATCCTTTTTGAAGCCAGCTTGAAATTCACCAGTAATATTGTTAAGTTCTACCCACTCTGCTAGTCTTTATTAATTACAGAACCGTACAGTTTACTAGCTAAAATACATAATGAGATGCCCTGAAATTTTTTTGGATCATTTACATCTCCCTTTTTGTACAAAGGAAGAATGATCGACTCTGTCCAGCTTTCAGGATAGATCCCCTTATCAAACAAAGCATTAAATAATTTTACAAGAAAATTTTATAGCATTGTCCCCTAAATGTTTAAAAAACTCACTTATAATTCCATCAGGTCCTGCAGCTTTACCATTTTTCAACTTTTTTATTGCGGATAATACCTCGTGTTTGTGATGGACCGATCTAAATAATTGGTATATTCGTCATCTTCTGAAAAACTGACCGGAAATAAACGATAAATCATCGGCGATATCTTTTCCAAAATATTCTTAAAAGTGATCATGCCATTCATGTATTGAGATATTTATTCTGATTCTGTGTACCTTTTTTAATACAAATTTAACATTTTCCCCAAAACTCCTGCTGTTTATTGATAGAATTAAGAACTTTTGAAACAACGAATCGTTATATGACCTTTTCTTTCTATCTAATAAATTTCTTGTATTCTCTTCGCTGACGCAGTATACATACGATCGATAATGTCAAATTTTCTTTTACACGTTCTCAATAACTTTCTTACATTTAGTCTTGTAGTTTTAAAATTCTGAATCAAAACCAATTATTCTGTTGTCTTCTAGAACCGACGAAAATTTTCTGTGCATAGAATCTGCAGCAAAAACTTTACAGCATCGTTAAATATTTCGAGTGCTACATTCGTATTCACATCTAACATGTCTGACGCATTCAACAATCGCTCATGGGCATCGTCTGAATTAATAGCATCACAAAAAACAGTTTGCTGCTCATTTTTCCAAACAAATTTTTCCACATATTCTTCTTATTAGGAAAACCATGCTCAGATATGCCTTTTATATTCATGCTGAACTCTAACGGCATGTAAATCAGATTCGATCCGTTCACTCACACAAAATGCACAAAAGTATTCACAAATCATAAAGATCGCATGATGCAACAAAATAAACATTCACACTGCTGCCAAGAGTCACAAATATATGTACATAATCCCTCTTTATCCCCATTACAAACACCGTTGAATAAAAATAACCCCAAAGCTACACACATATTCAACAAACACTTACCATACATATTCATACCCTTATCTTTGAGCATCGTTTGATGTTGACTTGGGATTAAATTTATAAAACCATGAAAACTGTGCAAATTCATCAGTAATATCCACAGAAACATCAGCTGTTCTTCCATTGAAATCGCCACACATCAAAACTGACATATCATTATGTAAACTAAGCACTTCCCAATCAAACTTTCTTCAATCTGACTAATTCCATTATCAATATAAAAAAGCATAGTATGTGATCCTTCTGGAGGAACATAGCAAACACACATACAAAACATTTTTTGGGGAAATGGAACAACTTTTTTTCAATGATAAACATCAATACATTATCAAAACAAGCAAGCATGAAGGAAAAAGAGGAAAAAAAATCCCGATATCCCTTTCAAAGAGAGAGAGAGAGAGAGAGGAGAGAGAGAGAGAGAGAGAGAGAGAGAGAGAGAGAGAGGAGAGAGAGAGAGAGAGAGAGGAGAGGAGAGAGAAGAGAGAGAGAAGTGAGAGTGGAGAACAAAAAGCAGAGAGAGAGAATGAGAGAGAAAAAAGGAGAGAGAGAGAGGAGAGAGAGAGAAAAGAGAAGAAGAGAGAGAAAAGAAGGTAGAGAGAGAGAGAGAGGGATAAGAAGAAGAGAGAAGAGAGAGAGAGAGAGAGAGAAGAGAGAGAGAGATAGAGAAAAAAGAAGAAAAAGGAGAGAGGGGAAGAAGAAGTAAAACACAACACCCCAAAGAGAAAACGAGGAAAAAGAGAAGGCTGCAAGACAGCAAAACAAACCACACACAACACACAAAAAGTAGAGGAAAGAAGAGAGAAGAAGAGGAAGGAGGGGAGAAGACAGGCAAACAACAACAAAATTTGGGGGAAAACAAAAGGAAAAAGAGGAATGAGGAGGAGAGAGAGAGAAAGAGAGAGAGAGAGAGAGAGAGAGAGAGAGAGAGAGAAGAGAGAGAGAAGACAGACAGACAAAAAGGGGCGCGGGGGGGGCATGAAGACAAAGAAGGGAAAAACAGAAAAAAGGAAAAAGAGAAGAGAGAGAGAGAGAGAGAGAGGGAGAGAGAGATGAGAGAGAGAGAGAAGAGAGAGAGAGAAGAAAAAGAGACAGCAACAGGCAGACAGAGAGAGCGCCACCAACGGGCGAACAGACAGCAGGCAGAAGAAAAGAGAAAGAGAGAGAGAGAGAGAGAGAGAGAAGAGAAGAGGGGAAGAGAGAGAGAGAGAGAGAGAGAGAGAGAGAGAGAGAAAAGGGGAGAGAAAAAAAGGGGAGGACGAAAAAGGCGGGCAAAAGAAGAGATTAAATAACAAAAAGGGAGAAAGGAAAAAGGAAGAAAGGGGGAAAAGTTTGGGGAAAGGGAAGGGGATTCAGGAATTTTTCCGCCGGGTTTTCAAAAGAAGCATCTAAAAAAACCCCCCCCCCCGCCCTTTCCCCCCCCTAGTCACCCAAGGAACGACCCCCCTTCTCCATCCCAGTTGTTTCCCCCAACCCCGCCCCCCCCCTACACTTCGTCAATACCCATTCCCCCCCCCCCCCCCGCAATCCACGCCTCAAGGTCCCCCCCCGCCCTAAAACGTTCAAAAAACCCCTTCCAAAATTTCCTATTGGGGACTCAAACCCCCCCCCCTCCCCCCCAAATAACAAAAAGTCCCCATCCCATTTTTACGCTTAATCCACGACGGAAATTCTTTCGGATAAAGGCCCGCATATCTGTTCAAAAAACAAAATTTTGATTCCGAATTGTTCGGCTCAACTCTTTAAAGGAAAGGAAAACAAAAAAATGGGTGGTTGGGTTTTGGGGTTAGGGGAACAACCCCGGAAAAATTCTTGGATTAAGCCACGCATGTGCTGATAACAAAACAAACCCGATTTATTTTCCTCATTTTAATAAAAACAAAATAGTTTGTGGGTGGGGGTGGGGAAAATTGGGGGATGGGAATGGTGGGAGAGGGGATGATTTTTTAAAAAAAAAGAAAAATGGATGGAGGAGGGGGGGGGGTAAAAAATAGGGGAAAGGAAAAAATCGAGGGCAAAGAGTTGGAATGATTCAAAATACAAAACAAAAACCAGATGTTTCCCCCCCCCCCCCCCCCCCCCCCCCCCCCCCCCCCCCCCCCCCCCCCCCCCCCCCCCCATATGTTCTGCCAAAGCGGGGAAAACAAAAACACAACAATAAAATGAAATAAAGGCTGAATATAACTACGAAGGATCCCTTCCCTTTATCTTTAAGCCCTTCATGACAGCAATTCATCTGGGCTGTTTTGAAGATGGCCCGGATTTTAAAATGAGAGAATCTGCTTGGGGCTTTGGGTCCCCCCTCCCCCCACGCCACTTCCGTCTCAGTTCTTCATGATCATCAGCACACATACTGGTAAAGTGATGACGGCCCCATTGTGCAGACTCCCTGGGGACCGGAAGTGCAGGCGCCGACGTTGACCCTGCTGGCCAGGAGTGGAAGAAACGGGGTCACCCCCACCCTTTGGGGCCAGTCAAAGAGTGACGAATTCTTTGTGTTGCAACTCATCTTCTATGACTTTTTCTTTTTGTTGTGTGTTTGGAAGAACGCTTCTCTCTTTTTTTGTTTCTTTGTCGTAAAAGAATAGTATATTTTTTTATAAATATATTTTATATATAATATATATAATATTAATATATATATATATATAAAAATAAATATAAAAAATATAATATTAATATTGTGTGGTGTGTGTGTGTGTGTGAGTGTGTGTGTGTTGTGTGGGGGTGGGGTGGGGGTGCGTGCTGCGTGGTGCGCGCGGCGCACGCACGCACGCACGCACGCACGCACGCACGCACGCACGCACGCAAACACGCTTGTGGTTTATGAGTCCAGCTGTGCTAGTGATAGCTTTGCTATCATTTAGCCCTTGAGATGTTGGAAAGCGCTCAACGTAAAATAATATAGTAAGGAGTTTCGTGTGTTTTCTTTTTTTTTTCCGTTTTCTTAAACAGATTCTAATTTCTCTGATATCGTCGACGTGTTCTATTTTTCTATTGGCTGTTTTCTATGTTTTTTGTTTCTTGTTTCTTTTAGTTTTGCCAGTAATTCTTTTTTTTCTTCTTCTTCTTCTTCCAGAAAGTATCATAATTCAGGCTGCTGATGCCTGACAGCCACACCCCTTTTTCAGCCGCGAGATGGCGGCAGCACAACTTGTCCTCCCCTCCATGGAGCGACACTCTTCCTCTCAGTGGCACCAGCCTGCCACAGGGCGTTCACTCCATCCCAGTCACAACGGAAATTCACCTGGCCAGGAGCAAGAACACAGAGTGAGCCAGAGTACAGAGCAGCAACAATGCAGGATAAGCGAACAATACCGGCTGGGCCAGAACACAGGAGGAGCCAGAATACAGGAGGAGCCAGAATACAGGAGGAACAAAAATAAAAGAGGAGCAAGAATAGAGGAAAGCAAGAATACAAGAAGACCAAGAATACAGGGGGAAAGAGCAAGAATACACGAGTAAGAATACAGGATAGCAAGAATACAGGGAGAACAAAAATACAGGAGGAGCAAGAATACAGTGGGAACAAAAAATACAGGAGGAGCAAGAATACAGGGGGAACAAAAAATACAGGAGGAGCAAGAATACAGGGGGAGCAAGAATACAGGGGGAGCAAGAATACAGGGGGAGCAAGAATACAGGGGGAGCAAGAATACAGTGGGAACAAAAAATACAGGAGGAGCAAGAATACAGGGGGAGCAAGAATACAGGGGGAGCAAGAATACAGGGGGAGCAAGAATACAGGGGAGCAAGAATACAGGGGGAACAAGAACACATGAGGAGCAAAAATACAGAATGAGTCACAATACAGGACACGTCACAATATAGGATGAGCTAGAATACAGGATGAGCAAGAAAACAGGAGGAGCGAGAACACAGGATGAGTAAGAAAACAGAGGAGTGAGAATACAGAACGAGTAAGAATACAGGATGAAACAGAACACAGGAGCAGCATGAAAACAGGAGGACCAATAAAACAGGAGCATTAACACAGGAGCATTAACACAGGAGCATTAACACAGGAGCATTAACACAGGAGCATTAACACAGGAGAGCACGAATACAGGAGAGCTGGTAAACAAGGAACAAGAATATAGAAAAGCAAGAATGCAGGAGGAGCATGAATACAGAGAAGCAAGAATACAGGAGGAGCATGAATACAGAGAAGCAAGAATGCAGGAGGAGCATGAATACAGAGAAGCAAGAATACAGGAGGAGCATGAATACAGAGAAGCAAGAATACAGGAGGAGCATGAATACAGGAGAGCAAGTATACAATGAACAAGAATATAGAAGAGCAAGAATACAAGATATGCAAGAACACAGAAGGAGCATGAAAAGAGGAGAAGCCAGAATAGAGAATGAGCCAGAATACAAATAGAGTAAGAGCACAGGAGGAGCAAGAATACAAGAGAGCAAGAATACAGGAGGGACAAGAATACAGAAGGAACAATAATACACGCTGAGCAAGAATACAGGAGGAGCATGAATACAGGAGAGCAAAATACAGAAGGAGCTAGAATGCAGAGGAGCAAGAATCCAGAGGAGCAAGAATACAGGATATGCAAGTGTACAGAAGAGAGAGAATATAGGATACACAAGAATACAGGACACGCAAGAATACAGGATGAGCCACAATACAGGATGAGAAAGAATACAGGATGAGCCAGAATACAGAGGAGCAAGAATACAATGGAGCAGAAAGACAGAGGATCAAGGATACAAAGGATCAAGAATACAGAGGATCAATAACACACAGGAGCCAGAATACAGAGGATCGAGAATACACAGGAGCCAGAATACAGAGGATCAAGAATACAGGGGATCAAGAATACACAGGATCAAGAATACACAGGATCAAGAATACAGAGGATCAAGAACACATAGGATCAAGAATACAGAGGATCAATAATACTGAGGATCAAGAATACACAGGAGCTAGAATACAGAGAATCAAGAATACAGAGGCTCAAGAAAACACAGGAGCAAGAATACAGAGGATCAAAAATACAGAGGATCATGGATACAGAGGACCAAGAATACAGAGGATCAAGAATATAGAGGCTCAAGAATACAGAGGAGCAAGAATACAGAGGAGCAAGAATACAGAGGAGCAAGAATACAGAGGAGCAAGAATACAGAGGAGCAAGAACACAGAGGATCAGGGATACAGAGGATCAAGAATACAGAGTATAAAGAATACACAGGATCAAGAATACACAGGAGCCGGAATACAGAGGAGCAGGAATACGGAGGATCAAGCATTCACTTGATCAAGTATACAGAGGATCAAGAATACAGAGGAGCAAGAATATAGAAGAGCAAGAATACAGAGGAGCAAGAATACAAAGGAGCAAGAATACAGAGGAGCAAGAATACAGAGGATCAAGAATACAGAGGAGCAAGAATACAGAGGAGCAAGAATACAGAGGAGCAAGAATACAGAGGAGCGAGAATACAGAGCAGCAAAAATACAGAGGAACAAGAATACAGAAGATCAAGAATACAGAGAAGCAGGAATACAAAGGATCAAGAATACAGAGGAGCAAGAATACACAGGAGCAAGAATACAAAGGATCAAGAATACAGAGGAGCAAGAATACAAAGGAGCAAGAATACAGAGGATCAAGAATACAGAGGAGCAAGAATACAGAGGAGCAAGAATACAGAGGAGCGAGAATACAGAGCAGCAAAAATACAGAGGAACAAGAATACAGAGGATCAAGAATACAGAGAAGCAAGAATACAAAGGATCAAGAATACAGAGGAGCAAGAATACACAGGAGCAAGAATACAAAGGATCAAGAATACAGAGGAGCAAGAATACAAAGGAGCAAGAATACAGAGGAGCAAGAATACAGAGGAGCAAGAATACAAAGGAGCAAGAATACAAAGGAGCAAGAATACAGAGGAGCAAGAATACAAAGGAGCAAGAATACAGACGAGCAAGAATACAAAGGAGCAAGAATACGGAGAAGCAAGAATACAGAGAAGCAAGAATACAGGGGATCAAGAATACAGAGAAGCAAGAATACAGAGGAGCAAGAATACAGAGAAGCAAGAATACAGAGGAGCAAGAATACAAAGGAGCAAGAATACAAAGGAGGAGCAAGAATACAAAGGAGGAGCAAGAATACAAAGGAGCAAGAATACAAAGGAGGAGCAAGAATACAAAGGAGCAAGGATACAAAGGAGCAAGAATACAGAGGAGCAAGGATACAGAGAATCAAGAATACAGAGAATCAAGAATACAGAGAAGCAAGAATACAGAGAATCAAGAATACAGAGAAGCAAGAATACAGAGAATCAAGAATACAGAGAATCAAGAATACAGAGAAGCAAGAATACAAAGGAGGAGCAAGAATACAAAGGAGGAGCAAGAATACAGAGGAGCAAGGATACAGAGAATCAAGAATACAGAGAAGCAAGAATACAGAGAATCAAGAATACAGAGAAGCAAGAATACAGAGAATCAAGAATACAGAGAAGCAAGAATACAAACGAGCAAGAATACACAAGAGCAAGAATAACGGATGAGCTCGAATATACAGAAGCAAGAATACCGGAGAAGCAGGAATACAGAGGAGCACGAATACAGGATGAAAATCAAAAACAAACAAGATGTGTGTGTGTGTGTGTGTGTGTGTGTGTGTGTGTGTGTGTGTGTGTGTGTGTGTGTGTGTGTGTGTGTGTGTGTGTGTGTGTGTATGTGCGCGCGCTGTGTGTGTGTGTGTGTGTGTGTGTGTGTGTGTGTGTGTGTGTGTGTTGTGTGTGTGTGTGTGTGTGTGTGTGAGCGCGCGCGCGCATATACGTGCGTGCGCATACATACGAGCGCATGCCGTCGCCAACAAAGGCATGTGTGAGCGAAGAGGATCGAACGAGGATCCATACTGTATCGGAACAGCCAGCGTAAATAGCGCTCGGCACAACGCTGACGGCCGAGTACCTCAAATGTCAGGTCGGCCAATGTCACGACATACATCTATTTTGTGCAATGGGGGAAATTTACCTGAGGTTAATGAGGTTTCCAGTGAGTAATCGATGAGTGGTCTGTTATTTTCAGCTAACATCCCCTTCCCCGGTCCCCTTTTGCTTCATCTCCCCCCCCCCCCCCAGGCCCCCCCCCCCCCCACCCTCCCCCCCCCCCCCCGCCATCTTCCCACCCTCATCATTCTTCCGGCTACCCTTTCTCCCCTCTCCCCTCCCCCACCCTCATCCTCCCCCCTCCCCTTTCATCTTTTATCCTTCCTTCCGTCTATTATTGCTGGCTCACTAAATTCTTTGAATCCTTGCTTCGGTTGATGTATTACATGCCGGGAAAAAAAATACAAACAAAAGACTGTAAAGAAACGGACAACAGAAGGTAAGAAGAAAACAGAGAGAGAGAGAGAGAGAGAAGAGAGAGAGAGAGAGAGAGAGAGAGAGAGAGAGAGAGAGAGAGAGAGAGAGAAGAACATACACTAGGAGAAGATAACAGTTCGGAATCGGAGAACATAACGCCAAGCGTCACCAAGTAGTAGACAACAAGTGTGTGTGTGTGTGTGTGTGTGTGTGTGTGTGTGTGTGTGTGTGTGTGTGTGTGTGTGTGTGTGTGTGTGTGTGTTGTCGTCGGTTTAATGTCCTTCCACTACAGTGATTCAGACAGTTTTATGTGTGGGTGAATGAAGTATGTAAGTGATTGAGTGTATTAATACGTTAATGCTAGAATATCACATCCTCCCCCCCCCCCCTCCCACCCCCACCCCTCCCCTCTATCCCTCTTCCATTTGATCAAAACAAAATTATGTAACTGAGTAGAGACAAGATCTAAAGATAAAGGCCAATTGAACTACTTAACAAACATTTGCAAATTGACTCAAGAACATAAGAACTGTTTAAAATATTTGGTAAAGGCGAGGAAGTCGATCCATCAGTGTAACCATCAATACCCGAATTTGTAAAGAGTTCTCTTGCTCTTGGGCATTGAATTAGTAAATGACTGATACTTAAGGTTTCCCCACACATACATTTAACGTTATGACAATATTTTGTTTTTAATGCGTTCAAACGAAATCTATGGATTAAGCTTTCAATCTCCCTAGACGAGAAAGAGACTTGTTTGTACGTTTTTCCCTTGTACCCATCACTAAACTTTACACAGTTGTGATAATATTGGACGTCTGAGTTCATCAGTAATGTTTTACCTTTTTCTCTTGACGTTGAATTTATAATTGAAAAACATTCTTTCAAATCTAAAGGAATGTTAAGTGGTATTGCGTAATTGACATTTTGAGCTGCTTTTCTTGCTAGTTGATCTACGCGCTCGTTGGGTACAATATCACAATGAAGGGGATCCAACAAAAAGTAACAGTAATGCCTTTCAAGGATAAAAGATGAATGAGATGATGAATTTCTAATATCATATCAAGACGAATTGAAGGACATGCAGACTTAATCGAGTGGATTGCTGCTTTCGAATCAACACCTATCATAATT
>CM031623.1:25432649-25435149 GCA_018398815.1 Conus ventricosus
GTTGCAAGTCGTCGCTGTGTAAATACCAGTGGGCCATGACGGTGACACGCTTGATGCTGTATGCTGGAGGAACGCCAAGCAGACCCACCGTGACATGCAGGGGTGGCAGGCGTGTTCCTATAGGGGAAGGTCTGTGAGAGGCTTTTCTCTCTGACTAGTGTTGGAAGAACCAGCTTTCCGCTACCAGTCGGCGAAAGACATTAAAAAGGTGGGTGGTGGGGGGGGGGGGGGGGGGGGGGGGGGGGTTGTTCGGGACCATTCAAATACCCCAAAATGGCTCAAGAGTAATTCACTTTTGGCTCAAAAGGGAAACGCGACACAGGATCTCAGAATAGAAGAGATGAACATTTCCCTCTCTGGCATACTGCCAGTGTTTAATCTTACACCCTGAATTGACTGTGTTTAGTGTTCTGACCTATGGCCGATCAGTGAAATTTGTGGGACTTTTACCTCCCTTTTTGGAGGGGGAAACGAACCATTCATCGTCTCTGACGCCTTTCCGACAGACTTAGAAATAGGTTCAAACATAAAATAATGTATGAACAACAAAAGATGCTGACACAAGTTAAGTGCTAATTTCACACATAAAATGTTACTTGTGCATGCAAGATTGACATACATACGTTCACATAGCGTCAATAGAATCCGCCGGTCTTCGCTTGGGCTGGTCTTTTGCTCTCTTAAAAAAAAAAAATTCATCATATAATGAGGGAAGGTTTTGATGATTTGGGTTGTAGTGCAGTGGATACACAGACTGACCTTGTTTTGAGGTGGTCCTCACAAGAGGTTCTAGCTCTCCCTCTCCAGTTTCTGGCGATTTTCTGCCATGTGTGGGTTGCTGACTGCTCGGCTGTCCGCGTGGTCACATCGTAACCTAGGTGTTTGTGTCTGTGCTAGACTAGGTTTTGTAGACGTATCAGGGTCGCAAAAAGTATGTGGAGTTTACAGAACCTGGTGTGTAGATGAATGGCTGCATTCTGGTATAAGGAGTCCTCACACTTGCGTCTGCCTTTTTAGGGAAAAGCGTGAGCTCTCAGCCATCGGAGTAAGACTAGCATAAAAGCATCAGCTTTAATTTTCAATGTCTTCTTCGCTCAGGAGAGTATATATATATTATATATATATATAATATATATATATATATATATTTATATATATATATATATTATTTTTTTTTTTTTTTTTTTTTCTGTCCCAATTTCTGTGCCACCTCAGTGGCAGTGCACCCACGCCGCTCATTCCGACACCCCGTCCACAGCCACAGCCCGGTCAGTCCCGCCGCCGCAGCCCTGGCACCGGCAATCCACAGGAAGCAGTCAATGTCAAGTCGTTAATAAGCAACCCACCGGAGGAGACACTGCACTGCCGCCGAGTCACTTCGGTGATGTTCAGTGGCGCCTGTTCTGATCCAACATACGCAGGACACCACCTACTAAGCCCCCTTCTGACGACAATAATTGCTTAGTCGGCGGAGCCGGCGTGAGTGAGCTCTCCTTCCGGAGGGCGCCACCACGTCCGTCCAACGACAGCCCCCATGGACCCGCCGATACCGGTGACCCCGACGGAACCAAAGCAAGGTCATAGACGTGGAGAGGACATCGAAACTGAGGCCACCATGAGTACATGGCATGAAGGGACATAGAATTTGAGACTTTTTTTTATGCTGATTGATGAGAATGAGGATGGTGAAGATGATGCTACGGATTTCCATTTCGGTCTGAGACTAACATGACAGGGCTGTACTCTATGGCTCCTTTCATAATATATCCCGGCGTCAACCAGGCCCGAGAGATACAGACACCTGCAGTGTTGGTTATGAAATTTGAGCAACACTCTCAGAGGCGCATCCATTAAGTGGATAAATCGATGTGTGTCCAGCTTAGACCCAAGCAACTACGTTCTTAAACCGTCGGTGAAAATCCCACAGGTCTAAGGAATGAAGCGACTCCCCTAGTCGCGAGTAACCCACTTTGATCTTAAGAACTTTTATAGTATCTGGACCAGGAGTGCAAAAATTTGTGGGAACTTTATCTCACCTTGATGGTGGTGAAAACCTATTTGATACATTCGATGACAAGCAGAGAAATCATGACATACATATTAATTTAAAAGGGACATGAAGGGTTTCCTGTTTGAAGGATACATATAACGATGTGGTTGTCAGACTAGACACAATGTCAGTACGTTTCTCCGTCGTGGACACAATCTCAGATGAGAGCTTGCCTGCTGGTGTTGAACTACACCCTAACAGACTGTGTTTGTGTTCTGACCAAATGCAGATCAGAATTGTGAGACTTACCTCCCTGTGTGAGGTGAAACAACCATTCACGTCGTGATGTGCTTTCGTGACACATGTCAGGTGACAGTAATGTGTGTGATGTGAACAATGGGAAGGGAGGGTTGCTGCTCTGAAAGGAGACGCATTCTCAGTGTGAGTTGTGCTGTGTGTGACACAATGCTCAGTGTGAGTTGTGCTGTGTGTGACACAATGCTCAGTGTG
>CM031623.1:25445149-25450149 GCA_018398815.1 Conus ventricosus
TTTCAGTATTAACACGTCTGAACGTTTGGCGAGTGGTCGTCCCCTTATCAGACGCGGCGATAAATCACGACTGCAAATCCCAAAGGGACTATGAACATGGCCCAAAATGGAATATCCATGTGTCTGTGGAAAGCGTTTCCCCTACCACCCGGGCATGAAGACCACAGACAAAGATGGGATGTGTGAAGACTCATCTGAAGAGCAGCAGCGCACTGCATCAGCAGATAAGACGTCGGAAGACCAAGGCCAGGATTTAAACCACAGTGCCAAGGACATCCACGCTGTTGGTTTTCGGATGAGGAATTTGCAACAGGCCCTCGATGCCAGGCGCCTGAAACTCAACCTGCCACGAGCAAACGAAACAGAAGAGGGGGAGAAACTGGATGCAAAAATCGCCCAAAGACTCATGCCTGATAGGGAAAAGCACCTGGAACACAAACTACCACATATGGGGAACATTGTGTATGCCACATGTAGAGACGCCTATGGAGTAAAACTACCCAAAGAGAAAAACCCCTCCAAAGAAATCCAACGCCAAGAAAAGATGGACAAGATCAGAGTCCAAAAGAACAACCTCAAGAAGCAAATGAAGACCGCACTGCCAGCTGAAAAACAAGGCTTGGAAAAACTGTGGGAAAAACCTGAAAGAAAAACACAGCGCCCTCAGCAAAGCGGAATCTGCGAGGAAGAGGAGAGCCAAAAAAGAAAACACAAGAGCGCTTCTTCAGAGACCCCTTCCATTTGCCAGAACACTGTTTGAGCACCCAAAATCTGGGACCCTAATGTGGAACAAAGGATTCTTGAGCAGC
Source organism: Conus ventricosus (assembly GCA_018398815.1). Taxonomy (NCBI): domain Eukaryota; kingdom Metazoa; phylum Mollusca; class Gastropoda; order Neogastropoda; family Conidae; genus Conus; species Conus ventricosus. The sequence continues at coordinate 25,445,959 of CM031623.1, forward strand.
ATCTGAGGAAAACAAAACCTGACTCACAGAGCAAAGCACCACCCCGACATGCAAGGTCTGGTGTGGCCAACCAACCCTGGGGAAACAGTTCAATGGCAAGCCTCCAACATTGGCGGAAATCAAGAAGGTGGTCGCAAGCCAGAGCCAAATCATCACCAGGCCAAACGGAATACCTTACCACTTTACAAGAAATCCCCCAATGTGCTGGAGGGGGCCCCACAGGCTGCTGCGATCGGCTTGGAGAAACCAAAGATCAGCGGCCAGGGAGACGGCAGATGGTGTGTACACCCCCCAAAGAGCAAAACTCAAGTGACATCAGCCAGTTCAGGCCAATATCACTACTGAACGTCGAAGGGAAAATCTTCTTCTCTGTCTTTGGAAAGCAAGGCTGACCAAGTACCTGATGGAAAACAAGACTTGGATGTGTCAGTCCAGAAAGGTGGCATCCCAGGCGTGGCTGGCTGTGTAGAACACGCCACAAGATCTGGGACGCAATCCAAAAAGCAAAAACAAAAAAAGAGAGACCTGGACGTATGGGTTTGATCTGGCAAACGCATATGGATCTGTGCCCCATGAGATGATACAGTTGGCTCTTGAATGTACCATGTGCCAAAGAACATCCGCGCATGCTCAAGAAGTACTTTCAATGGCTTCTCAATGCGTTCCCTCTACCAAGGAGTACACAACTGATTGGATCAACTTGGAAGTGGGCATTGCAATGGGGCTGTGCAATTTCCCCGATACTGTTCGTGCTGGCAAGGAACTCATCTTGAAAGCAGCAACAAACAACGCGAGAACAAAGACCTTGGGGATGGATACAAGATGCCTCCTCTCAAGGCCTTCATGGAGACACTACAGTGATTTCATCCAGAGAAGACGAGACACGTCATGTGCTGGAGAAGCTGGACGACATAGTTGCCTCATCCAGAATGAAGTCAAGCCAAAGAAGTCCCCGGGGTCTCTCACTGAGGAAAGGAAAAGTGGCCGAATCTGTGGTCTTCAGTGTTTTCCAACCAGGCCCTTCCAACAGTCACAGAAGAACCAGTCAAGAGCCTTGGAAGATGGTATGATGATACGCTGAAAGACACACAAAGAGCAAAAGAAACCAAGCAGATGGCGGAAGAAGGCTTGGAGAAAATTGACCATGTGAGCTCCCTGGCAAATACAAGGTCTGGTGTCTGCAGTTCATGCTGATACCAAAGCTCCTATGGCCTCTGATGATATACGACACTGCACCACCAGTGGAGGCAATGGAAGCCCCAAAAACCCAAAAAGTTCACAAGGAAATGGCTTGGTGTCCCCCCTGTCGACTGACATCGCGCTGTACTGTCGCCAAGCAAAGCTTTAAACTACCCCTGAAATCCATCTGGAGGAATACAAAGCAGGGAAGTTCAGACTTCAAAGCATGCTGGAGGAATCAGGAGACAAGGGGGTAGAAACAATCAACCCCAGCTGAAACAGGCAAAAAAATGAAGTTCAAGAGGCGATGGATTCTGCAAAAGAAAGTCTCAGATCAGAGAAATAACAGGACAACACAGACCAAAAGACAAGGACTGGGGGTGACCAAAAACTGAATGGTGGTCAAAGGCCAAAGGAAAAGCCAAAAGAGACATGATGATTCAGGAGATGAGAAAAGAAGAAGACCAAAAAGACTCCAAAAAGCAGTCCAGCAGAGCCAGCAGGCAATGGACAACGTGGGAGAATGCACTCCAAAGAAGTCTAACTTGGAATGACATTTGGCACATGGCCCCTCTCAGGATCCTTCATTCTCAGATCTGCATATGACCTTCTGCCCTCAAATGCAAACCCGGTGAAGGGGGAAAACAACGATCCTGCATGCCCCCTCTGCCATGAAAAACAAACAGTGGAGCATGTTCTAAGCTCATGTAAAGTAGCCCTGGCTCAAGGAAGGGACACATGGAGGCACAACCAAATGCTCAAAAGATTGTACAAGTAGTCTGGGCTAGTACCAAACCCACAAAAGGGGGAATCAGGACTCCAAAAGCACCCGCAACATTCTTCACGGCAGGAGGCAGCAAATCATGGCCAAGACAACAGTGCCACTCGAAAACACGCAGGCAGAGTCTACTGGATGGGGCAGATGACTGGGAGTGCACTGCAGACCTCCCAGAATGGAAAGTCACCCAGAGATTTATCAGCAAGGTGGCATGAGACCAGACATGTAGTCCACTCTAAGTCAACCAAGCAGCTGATCATGATCGAGCTCACGGTGCCATATGAGAACAGAATGGAGGCAGCTCAAATCTACAAGACTGGAAAAGTATGCTGATCTGGGAAACAGCCTGAGGAGAGAAGGCTATCAGGGCAAAGTCCTCACTGCAGAAATTGGAGCTAGGGGGTTTGTAGGAACGTCTGCATTTCAGCCTCATGAAACAGCTCTCAGTTGCAGGGAAGGAAAAAACCAGAGCCCTGAAGCAATGCAGAAGCGGCAGAGAGGTGTTCAAAGCTGGATCTGGTCAAGGAGGAACAAAAGTGAACTTCATAAGGTTTAATTTCCCTACAAATATCAGGTTGTCCCTGTGGCTCAGGGTTAAGCGCGAGTCATTAAGTAGAAAATGAGCATGGCCCCGAGGTCATGGGTTCGAATCCCAGCCATGGCTCGTCCCAAGATGGGGGAAAAAAAAAGGGGCAGCAGAGGGACATCCGGAGTCATGAACCGGGTGTGGCCCAACCCCCCTAGAGTGTCAGGAGATAAGGGCCGAAACACTTGCTTTAAGGGGGCTTCTCTTCTGAGGACTCTCTGCTGCCACGCTCTCCACGAGTTTCTTTCTACTGAGAGACACGCTGTGGATAACACAAAGGCCCCCCAGTACCCCTTCCCTCCTTTCTCCCTCCCCCATCCCGACCTTCCACCACCCCACCCCATCCCACCCCGTCTTCGCCACACCACCCCTTCCCCCCCCCCCTCCTTCTCCCACCCAGCCCCCCACTTTCGTGATTTTGGACTCTTTTGACGGTTTGACAAGGACTCCCTGCATCCCGGTAGTCCGAGAAAGGAAGAAAGAGGGAAGGTCGCCATGAAAAACCGACCTGGACACACTGGATACATCTATGCCCCATTCCACTGCCCCCCCCCCCCCCCACCTCTTCCTTTTCCCCTCTCTCATCTCTTCCCCCCCCTCCCATCCCCCCTCGTCGTTCAGCCCGTTCCTGTCTGGGGGGAGTGACTCCCCTTCAATCTGATCGGGAGGGGGGGGGGGGGGGGGGGGGGGGGGGGGGGGGGGGTGGGGAGTTTGGGGGGGGGGGGTGGGGGGGCAAGGTGGGGGCGGGGGGGGGGGGGGGGGGGGGGGGGGGGGGGGGGGGGGGGGGGGGTGGGGGGGGGGGGGAGGGGGGGGAGGGGAGGGGGGGGGTGGGGGGGGGGGAGGGGAAAACCCCCTCCACCCCTCCGACACATTACCCCCCAACCCCTATATCTTGAAACCCGATTTAAGCTAACCCCAAAATTCTTGGGTGATTCCAAATTTCTCCCACTTAAATAATTTTATAAAGGGAAAGAGGATGGGGTTGGTGGTGGGGGTGGGGTGTAGGGGGGTGTGGGGGGTGGGGGTGGTTGGTGGGGTGGGGGGCGGGTGGGGTGCGCGTGCGGGGTGCGCGCGCCCTAAACCCCCCAAAATTTTTTTAAAAAAATTTTTTGTTGTGGGTTGTTGTAAGGGGCAACCCCCCCAACGGTTACATGATTTTATTAATCCCCCTTGACAATTATAATTTTATGTTTTAATTTTTTCTAAAAAAAAAAAAAAGTTGTTGTTTTGTGTGTTGTTTTGTGTTGTTGTACTAGTTGTGTTGTTTGTTGTGTTGTATTTGTGTTGTGTTGTTTTAGTTGCGTCTGCTTTGTTCGTAGCTGTTTCGCTTCATGCTTTGTTGCGCATGTTTTGTTGTGTATGTTGTTGTGTGTGTGTTGTGTAGTTGTTGTTGTTGTGTGTTGTGTGTTCAATCTTTCTTTTTTTTTTGTTGTTTATTTTCATGTTTAATCCCTTATGAACAACCCATCCAAAAATTTTTTTTTGTTAAATTTTTTTTCTAAAAAAAAGAAAAGCTCTTTTTTTTTCTTTTCTCTCTTTTTCCTTCCTCTAACTATTCTTACCTATTTTTCTTCCCTGTAATTTTTCTGTCTCTTTTGTCTACTCCTATTTTATTCACCCTCCTATTCAGTTGCTATCATCCTTTCTG
>CM031623.1:25452649-25455149 GCA_018398815.1 Conus ventricosus
TGACGACCTATACGATCGGTTTCAGAATGCTATGCTTTCTGCCGCGAATCGGTCAATACCTATGATAAAACATGTTAAATCAAGTTCGAAAAAGCACACAGTAATGTCTGGTGGAATGAGACGTGTGAAAAAGAGAAAAAGAAGAAGAACATCAGACTGAGAGAATATTTACGAAGTAAAGGAGAAGAACGCGCTGAAAAGCTTCTTGAGAAAAAAAGAGCCAAAAATCATTTTAAATTACATCACAGCACAAGCAAAACAGCAATATTGGTCTAACTTTTGTAAGAATGAAATAACAAATTACAAAGATTTTCAAAAAGTGTGGGAAAAGTTAAGAACAATGAAAAATGGAGTAAACTTGCCAAGATGTCCTGTCAAGCTCCCAAACTCGGATTTCCCATCTAATCTAGAAAAGGCCGAAGCTTTTGTTGATATATTCGCCAAAAATGGCAGTATAGATAGTTTTATCAACAGAAAATAGACTGCACAGAGAGCAAGAAGAAGGAAAGTTCACCGAGAACAATCCAGACCCTGTTGCAAACCACTATCTGAATGCTCCCATAACAGTTCAAGAAGTAGAAGAATGTCTTGCTAATCTGGGAACCAAAAAAACATCAGTGGGTTTAGATGGAATCTCTAATGAAATGCTGCGTCATGTCCCACCTAATGTTAAACAATTTATCTCGGTCTTCATTCAAAAATGCTGGGAAAATGGCAATTTGCCTTCATTATGGAAGCATTCTATCATAGTTCCTATACATAAACAAGGAAAACCTCGAAGTAACATAAACAGCTACCGTCCAATTGCCTTAACATCACATACATGCAAACTAATGGAAAGAATGTCTTAAACAGATTACTTTACTTTTGTAATAAACATCAAATTATCCCTATAAATCAAGCTGGTTTTCAGAAAGGCAGATCAGCAACAGAACATCTAGTGAAACTCACTACACATATTAAACAGCAATTCGCAAGACGTAAAAACATCTTGGCAACTTTCTTTGACGTAAGGAAAGCGTATGAACAAGTGTGGCATAAACGACTTTTGTATAAACTGAAAACTATTGGAATAAATGGAACCATGTATGATTATGTCAGAGCTTTCCTTCAAAGTAGAATTATTCAAACAAGAATAGAGCATACATATTCCACACTAGAACACTGGAAAGGGGTCTTCCACAAGGATCAGTATTATCTCCAATCCTGTTTAACATCCTGATTGCAGACATAACCAAAGGCTTATCCAAAGACGTAGTCTTAGTACAGTTTGCTGATGACATATGTCTGTGGATGAAAGTCACTATGAAAAGAAAAACCCCATTAAGATTCTTAAATTACATAAAGATCAAATATCAACATGAATTAAACAATATCAGTAGATTTTTACATGAAAATGGATTGACACTGTCGGCAGAAAAAACAAATCTAATGCTTTTCAACTCTGGATATGACCCAGACAAACTTCCACAATTTACTCTGAATGGATCGGTCTTACAATACGTCAAATCTGTTAAATTCTTAGGAGTATTTTTAACATCTAAACTTTCATGGAACCAACATATTGAACATATTTTGAATAAAGCAAGAAAAAGTTTAAACTTTCTAAAGATCATAAGCAAACAAAAATGGGGACAAGATAAAGAGAGTTTAACACTCCTATCTTCTGCTCTTGTGCGGTCTAGATTGATTTATGCTCAAGAAGTATTCTTCAGCGCTCCACAGCATCTACTTAATAAGTTACAAAGTGTAGACTGCAAAGCATATAAACTTGCTCTTGGAGTTCCCACACATACCTGCAACATTGAGACATACTATGAAATTGGAATTTTACCTTTGAACGAGTTTCGAAAAGTGTCCTCCACCAAATTTGTTTTAAAGAACCTTTCACAAAAAAGTTTCTGTACAAAAAGAAGTATCCCTAAATTCAGATACAGATTTTGCTAAAAGAGCAAAAGACATAAAATCAGCAAAATCTATTCAGTCATACACATCTACTCTTCTGAAAAAAACCAACATTAACCAAAGCAAAATAACTGTCAATCCGTCCTTTCCACCCACATCCCAAATGGGAACAACCAAAGCAAATTTTGACACAAATTATACTGAACTGAAAAAAAAAACGATCCACCATATCTTTTAAAAAATTATGTAAATTCTCATTTGGAAAATCAATATAAGGATCATCTGCAAATTTTTACAGATGGTTCAGTGTTAGATGACCATCGAGCAGGAGCAGCTTTTATAATACCAAAATCAAAAGTGAGGAATTATATTATCTTGGCAAACACTTGTCAATATTTACTGCAGAATTAGTTGCTATTCTAATGTCCCTGAAGTATGTTTTAAAGTCTTCCATAGAAAATTGTCAACTTTTATTGTGCAGTGATTCAAAGTCAGCCCTTTCTGCCTTACAGTCTCTAAATCCAAAGATCCGCTGTGAGACTATTACAGAAATTAATTATGTGACACATCTCCTATCGATGAAAAGAATAAATGT
>CM031623.1:25457044-25467044 GCA_018398815.1 Conus ventricosus
CATCTGCACCCCCCCCCCCCCCCCCCCCTCCACTCCAGCACGCCCCGGCAGTCTTCATGAATATTCATGTGCACGTGACACCACAGGCTCTGCGGGGCTGTCACTCTCGCTGCCTGCAATTAACAAGGAAGTGACGCAGTCAAGTAAAAGAGGTCGCGTGCTTCACATGCTTAGCTTGTATTGGTTTCAGAGTCCGCTGGCCTGTCGCAACAGGAATGAAACATTCACCTTTTGGACACACACACTCGCACACACACACACACACACACACACACAGAGTCACACACTTACACACACTTACACACACACACACACACAGGAACGCGCGCGCGGACCCGTGTACGCAAGTTCATGCATAATCCTTCAGGTTGATGTCTTCGCGCTGTCTTGGTATTCGTTGGGTCTGTGGACTTCGGAAGTTCTCATCGAATGTTCAGTTGTGCATTAATTGGTTCTCTGAGCGGCGCGCTCACGCGCGTCATTCAGAAACATTTTCTTGATGTGCAAGCGCGCAGTCACCCTTTTTTTGTTTGGTCGTTTCCATGGAAACATCGGATGAATTGGCTGGGTGGGTGTGGGCGACTTGCAAGAGCTCGTCACTGTTTATGAAAATGGCGAACATCAAACGCCATTGGGCCGTCTCTTGAACAGAAACGATGCACTTTGTCACCCGCAGCATTGAAAAAAGATCAGATTTAGTATTGTTGACTTTAAACATCAAGTATATATATATATAATATATATATATATATATATATATATATAATATATATATATAATATATATATATATATCAACTAATAAATTCCAAGGTTAAGTACTGAGCACCATTCCAGCAACTTACAGAGCAGCTTGGTGTTGCAATGACTGCAAGAAAAAATTTAATTATAAACAAAGCTTGCTCTTATGTCTTAGATTGAAGAAATAGGGGAGATACGCATTCATATCTGCAGTGGTAGATAATTCTGCCTAACTAACAGTATGTGCTTGAGTGGGTAAAATGGGGAAAAATAAAATAAAATAAATGCTTCTCCCCTATTTCTTCAATCTAAGACATAAGAGCAAGCTTTGTTTATAATTCAATATATTATATATATTTTAAATATATATATATATAATATATATATAATATATATATATATATATATTATATATATATATATATCTGTCTATTCATCCACGTATGTATGTATTAAGTAGGCCTATGTATGTATGTATGTAAACTGTCTAGCTGTCTGCCTATCTATCTATCCATTTATCTGTTTATATCAGGGGCAGACATATCTATCTGTCCATCTACTAACTATCTGTCTATCTATATACCTGTCTATCTATCTATAATCTGTTTTATTTCTATCTACCTGTCTATCGATCTATCTATCTATCTGTCTATCTATCTATCTATCTATCTATCTATCTATCTATCTATCTATCTATCTATCTATCTATCTATCTATCTATTAGTCTGTCTGTCTATCTATCCATGTATATGTTTATATCCAGCACAGACATGCCAATGTTAGGCCCTATTTGTCAGTGGTCACAACTGGCTGTGACATGCTGAGACTATGAGACAGAAGCTGCCAAGCGGTTTTAGCACGCCACTGGGAAACGTTTGGCACAAACTAAACATTATCAACACCCATGTTTATTTTTTTTTATAATTGATTGAAATCAATTATCTAAAACCATGATGCAATATTGAGTCATTCTTTCAAGATTGAGCTACACCTCTGCAAACATTGAGCATATCCTCATTATAACCAGGGAAACTATCTGCACAAACCAAACATTATCAATACTCGTGTTTATATTCCTTATTGATTGAAATCAGTTTGCTAAAAACAAATGTCCAATATTGAAAGACTCTTTCAAAACGAGCTACACCTCCGCTAACATTGAGCATACCCTCAATATTGCCAGCCTGGAATTTTTTGTTTCACACTAAGAAAAGCATTCAGGACAAAGGATAATGGAGAAAAAAACAAAGGAGACAAGGACCCGAACGCATGTACATGAATACAGAATAGAATTGTTTCATCCATAACTCACAGAAATATGCTGGCATTTACACAACTGGGAAAGGTAAGCGACATGAAAATGTCTGAAACGGTTAAATGGGATTTTGGGGAGGGAGGGGGGGGGGGAGCGGCAATAATGTCTACTTGACCTGTTCACTGAAATTTGAAAATAAAATGCAAAGGAAAAGAAGAAAATGTTGTTGGTACTGTCCTTCAAAATAACTACAGTGTTAACATATTGGAGATGGAGAGGGGGAAGGGGGAGAGAGGGCCGAGGGGGGGGGTGGGGAGAGAGGGAAGAGAGCGAGAGAGAGAAGAGTTTGTGTGTGTGGCTGTTAAAACAAAAGATGAAAACACGAAAAATGATTATATTTTTTGGTTTAATATATATGCTGTTTCTTTGTATGTACAAGACATGATCAGAGTGAGTGGCCAGTTCACCACACATTAGAATCATCAACAAACCCAGACACTTTGTATCAAATGTCAAAACACTAAAATCTGCAACACTGTGTACATTTGTAAGAGAACATACAGACTATGCATGGTGTGTATAGAGAACATACAGACTATGCATGGTGTGTAAAGAACATACAGACTATGCATGGGGGTGTAAGAGGACATACAGACTATGCATGGTGTGTAGAGAACATACAGACTAGGCATGGTGTGTAAGAGGAACATACAGACTATGCATGGTGTGTAGAGAGAACATACAGACTAGGCATGGTGTGTAAGAGAACATACAGACTAGGCATGGTGTGTAAGAGAACATACAGACTATGCATGGTGTGTAAGAGAACATACAGACTAGGCATGGTGTGTAAGAGAAATACAGACTATGCATGGTTGTAAGAAACATACAGACTATGCATGGTGTGTAGAGAACATACAACTAGCATGGTGTGTATAAGAGAACATACAGACTATGCATGGTGTGTAAGAGAACATACAGACTATGCATGGTGTGTTAAGAGGCTGTTGAAGAAGAAGAAAAAAAAAAAGAAAAAAAACCCCAAAAAAAACCTTAGTTGTGGAAATTGGTTTTTTTTTTCCGCTTTTTTTTTTTTTGGCAGATGAAGAGGACAATGTGAAGCACCAAAAAATGAAGAGGTGGATTTTGGCCTTAGGGAAAAAAAAAAAAAAGAAGAAGAAAATCACCGCCTTAGGTGCTCATTGATTCGATAACTGATGCCACAAAAAAAAAAGAAAGAAAAAAAAAGAAAAAGAAAAAAAAAAAAAAAAAAGAAAGTTTTAAAAAAAAAAGCAAACGAAAAGAAGAAAGCAAATGTGGACGGAGAGAAAATGAATGGGAATCATTTAAAAAGAATACTGAAATATTTGTGGTTTTTAATCAGCAGAGAATATTGGCTTCTTCTCTTCCTTCAGTAGCAGCCGCAAAGTCATGACATTCATGATTACGATATGTGGGAGGGAGGGAAGGGAGAAAGCGACAGTCGTTTGAATACAATCCAATATTTGAAGGACTCCAACAAAAGGCAGTATTGATTCCCTTTGAACTTAAAATGTGAATCATTTGATTGACTTCTATGATAATTTGAGATTTTTTCTTGTAATCAAATGAACGTAAAGCATACAGTACAGACTCAGAATAGACACAAGAAAATTTGAAAAATGCTCAATGGAGGATCAACTATGTAATTAAGAACCATAAGTATAGCAATAAGTTCGGCGGTAAATATTGATCGATTTTTACCAGTGAAGTATCACATTTCTTTTTTTTTTAAGCTGTTATTACAAAAACCTTAGGCAGGACGATGATCATTTAAGAGTGAGCCATCCGTATATACCTTTCAATGATTTGGGTATTTAGTCTCTAGGTGTAATCGGACTTCACTATGCATAATATTTGGATTCTCATTCTTCTTCAAATCAGTGTAATCGATATCAAAATGTGGTTTATTCATCTCCCAGGGATGGTAAGGAGAGACTGCTTGCTTTGCATCAGTATTTTGTGGATTTATTTCCGACTCGTTAAATAAATCTGATACATTTTGAACCTATTGGCTTTAATGAATCTGTCTCGCCCGTTTAAGAAAATTTATTTCTGATTTTATTCGTACTTCTTCCGAGACAAAATTGTTAGTTGGTGACCTTCTAAGGACGTATTTTGCACATGGAAGATTTCATTTTCATCCAAGGGCAATTCTCCAATTTCTTTACAAGTTCCGAGGGTTGATGCGTGAAAGGGTACATCAAGAGCAAGCCTGTATCCTTTGCAATCGTTACTTTGAAGTTTCTTAAGTAAAGAATTTGGAGCACTAAAAAATATTTTTGTCCATACGACAATTTTGATCGAAATTTAGTGAGTGCAAATTTGATAGCATGAAACATTTTTTTTCAAGAAACAAACCCAAATTTTTCACCATATCATTGTACTGAATTGTATCGTTTTCAATTTCAAACAATGGCAGCTCAGCGGGATTACTGCCATTATTGAAAAGTATCATGTGAGTTGTTTTTTTTCTAAGACAATGCAAGACCATTTTGACCATAGAATTGTTTATTTTATCAAGTTCTGTTTGCTTGATACAGTTTAATGCCATTCTGTGTGTATTTTTCCATTATAACATTCATCCATATACAGATATTATCTGCATACTGTACTAATATTACATCATGTTTTGACAAATCTAATGGCAAATCGTTCATCAAGAGATTACATAACAGAGGTGCACTTACGGAACCTTGTGGCAAGCCCATGTGAAGAGATCTAAAATTTGAGTATGAATTTCCTACTCAAACCTGTAGACTTCTTTTACCCCAAAAGCATTTATTATAATGATATAAATGTCTCGATAAACCAATCTGTTTTAGTTTTTAAAGAAGCTTGGCATGCCAGACTTGGTCATAGGCTTTTTGATATCAAAGACAGTTGCAATAACGTTTTTTTTCTTCTTGCAAACTGTTGTTTTATATTTCTTGTAATTTCACCAATTTATTATCACAGACTTGCCACTTTGGAAGCCTGCTTGGTTTGGGAATGTACTTGACAATAATGAAAACATTCTTCTTAAAATAATCCTCTCCAGAAGTTTACAATTATGTGAGGTTAATGCAACTGGCCTGTACTGGTTTGTCCACTAGAGTTTTAATGCTTAAATAGGAACATGACAGACTGTCCATTGTCCTTCAAACACCTCAACCAACATTTTCAACGTTTATGTATAAATGAAACAAAGTTTCTAGCAATGTGTTTAAGCATAATATCATTAGAAACTATATTTCCTCCTACAGATGATTTCTTATTAAGAAGAGACATAACTGCATCTTTGAATTCATCAAAAGTAATTGAGGCATTGATGAAGTGACTGTTGTCACTAACTGGAACTAATAATCGTCTTTTCCTTCTTCTTCAGTTCTATATGTTTTATTTTAGGGGTGATGACCTTCTAGATGCAGAGAGTCTGAAAATATATCAGCGAATGATTCTGCCTTTTCTGAGTCAGATGAATATTCTTTGGTCTTCTGTCTTATAGGGCAAGGTGGTAAATTTACATTTTTTTTCATTTCATTAAACTCTTTCTAAACTTTTTATAGACCTGTATGCATAGAAATTTCATTTGTACAAAAAGAGAACCAGAATTGCCTTTTCGCCTGTGCTGTTACCATGTTGCTATGATGATTTGCTTTTCTTTTGGCCGAGGGATTCTTTGGTGATTTGTCTTTTAGATATATCTTAAACATGATTACCTATGATGTACGGCTGCATCACAGGCTGGTGTCCCCCAGATATTTCCTGAATGTTTGTTTGATTTGACTGGATGGAACTTTGGAATTGTTACATCCGCAGCTCTAAGAATGGCACAAGTAAAGTATGATTATGATTGATCTATGTTATCAGTATCAACATTTTTAGTGTGGCAAGCAGCCAGACTATTTTTTACTTTCTCCAGTCAGCAAGATTATGATTATGTTTTGGAATTTTGTCTTCGTGAAATTCATAAGAGTCTGTCATTTCATTAAATGTTATGATAATAGGAAAATGATCGCTTCCCAAAGTATTGTTAAAGGTATTCCAGCTACATTCTGGGGCCAGGACAGGAGTTACCAAGATCAAATCGATTGCTGATGCCCTGTGTGTTGAGATGTTCGGAATGCTGGTGACGCTGCCATCGTTAAGGATATACAAACAAAAATCAACATTGTTTTCAACAAAGCGGTTACTAGTAACTGATGCACAACATTTATCCCAAAATGCAGAATGAGCGTTAAAATCTTCTGCTATCAGCCTTTTCTTTATCTTGAACAGTATGTAACCATTCTGTGTTAAGTTCATTGGGTCTTTTAGGTAAGTACGCAGAAACTATGTTTCTTGTATAATATTCATTCAATTTTACTTGAGCCGCAAAAAATGTAAATCTTGAGTATTATTTGGTGCAGGGAGAGGACATACTTTGTAATCTGTCCCTTCTTTAATATACATCATTGCACTGAGTACGTAAGTGTCCTCAACTTGCTCGTATACAGGTGGAAAAAAATAACCGGTAATTGAGGCAGTTTGTTCTTCTTCACGTTGAGTGATTGCAAAAAAAAAGTGCTTGGTACATCTCATTCGCAAGATGTTGAATTAGATAGGGCAAATTTGTGGAAACAGATCTAAAAAACCATTGCATAACTTTCATTTTTTGACAATATTTAGATGACATCGTGAAAACAGGAAGTGGTGGAAAAACCAGCTAAACACACGTGCTTACTAACTTAAGAAATTGCTAACAAAAACGGGAAAAAAATACATAAGGGAGAAAATGAATGCACGGTCAAAATTAATGCAGACTAATAGCCCACTTAGATAAAAAAACAAAACATACACTTTGAAAATACTTGGATAAAAAAAAGAACACCAAGAATAGTATCGCTCAAGATTGGAGGACCAGAGTCCACAAGTGAAGGTTCCTCAGGAACTCCGCTACAGGTCTCTCAGTAGTTGATAGAACCATTCTGGGCAAAGAACATTAATCCGTACAGGTCTCTCAGTAGTTGATGAACCATTCTGGCAAAGGAACATATCCGTAAGGTCCTCAGTAGTTGATAGACCATTCTGGGCAAGAACATCACTCCGCTACGATCCTCAGTTTGATAGAACCATTCTGGGCAGAACATCCTCGCTACAGGTCTTCGTAGTTGATAGACCATTCTGGGCCAAAGAACATCTAACTGTCTCACATGACCTGTTTTTCCAGGGAAGGCTGGTGACCTCTGAACTGTGATGTTTCTGGGGAGCCTCTGGTTCGGCAGTCTGGCAGTTCTTTTGGGTTTCTTCCAGAAGCTCCCTGGACTGCGTCCAACGTTTGCTGCAAGGACACTTGACCCCCTAGGTGTTGAGTGCCGTCAACGTTTGTGCAAGGACACTTGCCCCTAAGTGTTGGGCGTGCCGTCCACGTTTGCTGCAAGGACACTGACCCCTAGGTGTTGACGTGCCGTCCAACGTTTGCTGCAAGGACATTGACCCCTAGGTGTGGGTGATGCGTCTCTGTGTGATCTGTTGCTAGGTTCAGGGTGTGTGATGTGTGGTGTGGTGTGTGGTGTGTGTGTGAGTGTGTGTGTGTGTGTGTGTGTGTGTGTTGTGTGGTGTGTGTGTGTGGGGTTGTGTTTGTTGTGTGGGGTCTGTGTGTGGGGTGTGTGTGTGTGTTTTGTGTGTGTTGTGTGTGTGTGTGCGCGCGCGCGTGCCGAAGTGAGTGGTGTTGTGTGTGTGTTGTGTGGTTGTGTGGTTTGTGTGTGTGTGTGTGTGTGTGTGTGTGTGTGAGGGGGGGGGGGAAACGCCAGTTCGCCGTTATAAAACTTTATCGCCTTTCGCAGGAGTGCCTCCTTTGTGTGGCTTCTGTGTCCAAAACCATTTGTCACATACTGAACTTTGTGTTCTTTCTTTGTTTCTCTACCCCCCCCTTTTTTTTTTTTTTAAATATAAAGATAACAAGGGCGGAGAACGGGGAGGGGGGAGGGGGTGTCAGGAAATATGTAATGTCCATTGACCCATTTGACAGTTTTGTTGTTGTTGTTGTTGTTTTTGTTGTTGTTGTTGTTGTTGTTGTTGTTGTTGTTAAGTTCTGCAACATTTTTTTTGGAACTACAAAAAAAACAGCAAAACGATACTACTCCTACTATTTGTACTGCTAATACGACCATACCGAGCCTCGACGGACAAAAAACAAAAAAACCACAGGCACCGTTTTTAAATTTCCCAGATTGAGAACGATAAAAAAGTGCAGGTTTCGCGGAAGCTCGGAGATAAAATTCGCAAAACAGGACTGAAAAGATGTAGCGAGTTTCTTTGTATTACCCCCCTGATGACCGGCAGGTTTAAACCGATGTGTGTTTGGTTTTTGTCTGTTCGTTTTTTGTCGGTAGATAAGACACAATAACTGAGCTATTTCGCCACATTTGTCAACAGATGGAATGTACCCAGGTTTAGGATTAAGACACAATAACGAGCTTATTTCGCCACACTGCAACAGATGGAATGTATCCAGGGTAGGATTAGACACAATAATGAGCTTATTTCAGCCACACTGTCAACAGATGGAATGTATTCCAGGTAGGATTAAGACAAATAATGAGCTTATTTCGCCCACATGTTAAACAGATGGAATGTATCCAGGGTGGATTAGAACAATAACTGAGCTTATTTCAGCCACACTGTAAACAGATGGAATGTATCCAGGGTAGGATTAAGACACAATAACTGAGCTTATTTCAGCCACACTGTCAACAGATGGAATGTAATCCGGGATGGACCCACTCGATTTTTTTTTTTTTAAATGACCTTTTCTTTCGTTTCTTTTTCCTTTTCTTCCCTCTCTCTCTCTCTCCTCTCTCTCTCTCTCTCTCTCTCTCTCTTTTCTTAGTTTTTTTTTAACTAATCATCTATGCAATACAAACATACATTAAAAAACAACAACGCATTACATGTACAGCAGTGACAAAAAGGTGGACGAAGGGGTGGACAGATGGGTGGGAAAGGGGCGGGGGTAGTGGGAACGAGGGTGGACAAAATAAGTGGGAAAAAGGGGCGGGGGTAGTGACAGGGGTGGAAAGATGGGTGGGAAAGGGGGGGGGTATGGGGGAAACCCTTCGAAAACTCGTGCAAAAATTAAAGTCAAGTTCAGCTTGTCAAATCGCTTCATCAGGGTAAATGAGGGGATGACATGAAATTACGTTTCTATATATAGAAATGACGTTTGATTAGTCAAGAAGTAAATGATACAGAAGCTAATTTTGCTCAAAGATTGTACATGTTCCGTTTATAAAAGCAACAAACATTATATCTGTAAATCTGTAATCTATAACATACATTCGTTCATAAAAAGCCATGCAAATTTACATTCGTACTCTGCAAACAAAACGGGGTGTGAGAATAGGGCTGTGCATTTAGTCGATTAGAATTTTGCTAAAGAAGTAATCTATAATGTTTCAGGAAAATCAGACACACTGGCGTGCTGTGATTGTGGGTGAAACACTGGGAATGTCCCCTTTGTTGGCCGACTTCCATTCAAAGCAAACCACTGACCGCCCCATGACTGTTCTGCTGATCAATACTGCTTTCCTGTGATCAATATGCTTTCCAGCACTGACTGCCCATGACTGTTTTCCCGTGATCAGTACTGCTTTCCTGCTGATCATATGCTTTCCTGCTGATCAGTACTGCTTTCCCTGCTGATCAACACTGCTTTCCTGCTGATCAATACTGCTTTCTGCTGATCAGTATGCTTTCCTGCTGATCATACTGCTTTCCTGCTGATCAATACTGCTTTCCTGTTTAATCAATACTGCTTTCCTGCTGACCCAATTTTGTTTCCTGCTGATCAATACTTCTTTCTGCTGATCAACACTGCTTTCAGCACTGACTGCCCCATGACTGTTCCTGCTGATCAATACTGCTTTCCTGCTGATCAATATGCTTTCCTGCTGATCAATACTGCTTTCCTGCACTGACTGCCCCATGACTCCTGCTGATCATA
>CM031623.1:25472044-25474544 GCA_018398815.1 Conus ventricosus
TGTGTGTGTGTGTGTGTGTGTGTGTGTGTGCGCGGCGCGCGCGCTCCCGCCCGTCGGTCTGTGTCTCCAGGCACTGCAGAAAGCAAAAGTCACCGAGGCGGAAATCCTAGCTGGACAAGGTCAGGGAACAGACTGGACACAGCATGGCCCACCTCTTACGCATGATTGAGGACAGAGACCGGTGGCGCCACCTGGATGCAAGGGCCATCCACCGTGTAACTGCCACGGATGTCTCCGACCCTCATGGAACACGATGGTAAGGACGAGTATGATGATGATAACGACAACGGACACGAATATGATCATTTCAAATTAGATTAGAGTTTGGTTCAAACTTCAGGTTTAGGGGTCCTCCAGTAAATATGCATCATGTTGCTGTCTTCAGAATAAGATACGGGGTGAGATGGGAAGGGGGAGGGCAAGGAATGGACGGGACTATCTCTCACCAGCTGTTAGAAGGGTGCAGAGAACAATCCCTTCTGTAATTAATGAGGGAAATCAAAGAAGCAGCTTTCGCGTCTTTTTAAGATCCTCCCTCTACCATCCTAATCAAAAGCCTTACCTACACACAATATGTGTGTGCACATATATATATATAAGAGAGAGAGAGAGGAGGAAAGGGACAATTTAGTAGTGCGGTGGTGGGGGGGGGGGGGGGGGGGGGGGGGAGGAACAAGTGTGCGACTAACAATTCTTCCGTCCTTGCATTAATGACTTGACAAAGATGAATAAAATGGAGGGGACGGGTGAGAAAATAAATGAAAACAAAAAAGTCTGGGAAATATGAAATAAATATCAAACCCTTCGCTAACAACACACGGAACCATCGTAATCCTTCCCGAAAACATAAATTGCTACTGCCTGCTCCTAGGCCTTTTGTCCGCTGGATTGAACTCACCAGAAGACACGGCTGATGGCGATTGTGCTCTATTGGCATTACATGGACATACACCACAGTCCTATTATAATTCTGTGGTGTTCTCACCACCAAGTGTTAAAGAAAAAAAGAATCCAACAGCTCCGCAAAGCAGCCAGCGAACGGTAGTAAGTAAAACAAAGAGAAAGTGTGGTAAGGAAATAAGTTGCTGAAAAACCTAAAATCATTATATAACCACTTTAAAATGTAGGGTAAAATCTTTGAGCCTATGCTTGAGGCCTCGAGGATCCATTCAAGGATGCAAGGGAGGTCAAAAGATGTCCAACAGTCCGAGTGGTCAGCTCTGTTGTTTAATAACCCAAACATCGTCAGCAGCTGAGAATTGTGTAGAACAACCTTTACTTGAATCTCCTAAGAGATGCAATCCCCCACTGATTGACCAATATGTAGTGTGTGTGTGTGTGTGTGTGTGTGTGTGTGTGTGTGTGTGTGGTGTGTGTGTGTGTAATGAATCATTCAATCTCGCAGAGCAAATGAGAATGGCGATTTGTCTAACACACGCTCCATTCCACTCCATGGGGCTGGGCTTTTATTTTGTATTTTTGTTTTTCCTTTTTTTTTTCTTTTTTCTTTTCCTGTTCCTTTTCTTGTTCATCATCGATGTGTGTCTGGGACGGGATTTTCTGCAGTGAATGGAGGGAGGAAGAGGAGGCTAGGGGATAGCTCGGAACTTCTATAATCTCCTCACCCCCCCCCCCCCTCGCCCCCCCCCCCCCCCCCCCCCCCCCCCCCGCCCATCCCCCCGCCCCTAACTTCAACCCTTGTGTGTAGGGGCAACAACCGTACATCACACATGGCATTTTTGGAGTTTGCCAACAACTTCGTTTTCCGAACTCTGGTAGAAGTGGAAGCAGGCCAGAAAAGGGCCCTCAGACACAAGCCAGTAACAACGTCTCCGACAGCATCAACCGAGTACAATCCCAGCTCAGACAAGGTCTACGTCATGACGATAAAGTGACGTGTGCACTTATTTCGTCATCTCATCCCGCCGTCTTCTTGTTCGCTAAGCCGCTTGGCCAAACACGTTGTTGCCGTGTGTGTGTGTGTGATTTAGAGAATGCATAAGTGTTTTGTGTATTCTGTGTGTGTGTGTGCGTGTGTGTGTGTGTGTGGGGGGGGGGGGGGGGGGGGGGGGAGGGGGGGGGGGGGGGGGGGGGTATGTGTGTGTGTGTGGGGGGGTGGGGGGGTAGGTGTGTGTGTGTGTGTGTGTGTGTGTGTGTGTGTGTGTGTTTGAGGAAGAGAGCGGTGCGGGTGGGTGTGAACACAAACTGATTCTACGATCGTGTCTGATAGGGGCCTAACGTGTGTGAAAAGACCCGCAGGTCTAACATGCCAGTGAGCGACAAACCAGTTTTCCACGAGCAGTTGACAGAGATATCTACTGCAATGAATCCAACAAAACAGTGAACACAGATACCCAACGCTGTTATAAATCCAAAAGAACGACTGAAGACATCAACAGAGACACCAAACACAGCAATAATACCAGCAGAATGACGACGATTGACTAAATCAGAGAGCAGACATATTCAGCACTCTGAGGAATCCAGTAGAATATTTACA
>CM031623.1:25479544-25494544 GCA_018398815.1 Conus ventricosus
TGTTGTGAGTAGAGTTCGCTTGATTCCGACCAGGGCGGAATGCGTTGGGGTAGCTTCACTTCGGTCCCTGGTGTTCGTCGGAGTGGACGTACTCCTTGTAGGTGCGGCGGCAGCGCCGTTTCTTCTTCTGAGTGAGTGACTTCGAGTCATAGTTAGGGCCAGGTCCTCGTCGGGTCTGGTGTGCCCTTGGCTGTGCCGAGTTCTGTGTCGTCTTCGTTGGCAGCCACTTTTAGCCAGTTGCAGAACTGGTGTGGTTGATCGTCTGTCTGTCCAGGTTGGTGATCTGTTATGTTCGTGGTGTTGTGGTCCGTCGTGTCTTGTATTATGGCGAGTTGTACTGTGGTGGTCTCATGTTGTGATTAGTTGGTATTGTGATCGTTGCGTATACTGGTTGTCTGGTATGATGTTGTCTTGGTTTCGTGGTTGAATTTGTTGTCAGCCGGTTTGTGTTGTCACCTCTTTTCTGTATATTTTGTAAGTAGTGTACATAATGGTTCCCGAGTTCGATTGTCATGGGACAGTTTGGCTAGACAATGTGGGTTCGATAAAATAAGCATTGAGGGACGGTGATGTAGATATTGTTTGTGGTTAGTTCATTATTAATTTCCGTGGGTTCAATGAGAAGGTAATACGAGGTTGCATCATAATATGAGTCAGGTGCAGATGTGTCTGCGTGAATCATAAAGGGATAGTGCTCAATTTCAGTCGTAAATAGTAGTAGTTCGTTGAAACTGATTAACGATTTCGGAGTTGACCTGCACAGCATTGGAATCGGTTAACTGTGCAGTAGGGCCAAGGCTGATTGGTAGTCGAGTGGTTTATACTGGAGTACGGTCGTGACCATTCAACTTATATTGGTGTCTTCTCACTTTCTTTACGAGTCATGGTTCTCGACGCGGGTGTCGTGCGCGTGCAGACTGTATCTGTGACGTACGCATTTGGTACAGGACAGTGAGTCCATATGGTCAGAAGTTTTGTAAAGCAAGTGACAGTCGTCACACATGCAGGGATGTATGGGTTTGTGACAATAGGGTTGGAGAAAGATATCTTAGGTTGTGGGGAGACAGTCCCATTATGAATTTTAGTAGTCGGAAAGAAGGGTAAGGTAAAGTTTAAGGCGGGTAGCTTAGCAGTTGATAGGATAAAAACGGAGGATGTGCAGCATGTAATATTGTATGAAGTATGGTGGTGTTGGCATAACAAGGATTAACCACTGGGTTATCTGACAAGAGATGACATGAGAATGGGGTGCTGGATGGAAATTTTGGCGAACAAATCATGTTGTCTTGGATATATTATTATAATTGACAGTACAAAAAAAAAGTAAGAATGTGAAGGATTGTGGCTGCGAGCCGATTCTCTTGTGTGAACATGCTGGAACTGTAAACCGATGAAAATTGATAAGTTTTGTTTTTTGAGAGATGTGTATTACGACTGATTATTAGTAGTAGACATCTCCTGGTGAAGTCACCCACTTCCTAAACTACTTAGCATTTCCTAGGAATGGCCATGGAGTCTGCGTTGGATCGCTTAAGATTTGTTTTCTTTCTCCGAGATTTGGATGCGATTCATAATTCCATATGTAATAGCGTGGATTGGCTCAGGGAGAATATTGTTTTACTGCTGTTGTAAGGGTTGGCAGGAAATAGGTCTGATAACCCCAAGTGAGTAACAGGTTGCGGGGGTGTATTCGAAATTCAAGGGGTCACTCTCGTGCCCGAGTGGGAAGTAGGCAAGGGAGATGGAGAGTTAAAGCTTTACCAAGTAGCCTATGTGCCTTGATGACTCGGGTAGTAGCAACGTTACAGTAGTGGCCTACAGTTGTGTCAGCAGATATCCTGCTCCGTCCTGAGGCTGGGGCCAGATCACTGCAGTCTGCTGCCGCGTGCCGGCAGGTGAGCGGCGGCTTCCCGTTACCTGCTGCTCTTCCAGGAGGGGGAGACCACCCAGGCCGTCTGCCGTCTGTGAGGCAGTTTTCCTCTCGCTTCCTGTGCTCTTCCGGGAGTTATCCAGCCACCTGTTCCTCTTTCCCCCGTTCAGGCGCCTTCCGGGAGGGGGGTGCTGCACCAGGCCTTCCTTCGCCCTCAGTTCCGGCGGGGCCTTCAGAGGAGGAGAGGTTCCTTCGAGTGCCGGACCCGTTGAGAGCGAGCCTGGTGTGTGTGTGTGTGTTGGGCGTTGTGCCATCGCGGGGAGGAGCCGTCTTCGTCAGGCCACGGACAGCGCTGAGGAGCGGGGTCTTCCGTGGAGGAGTCAGCCTGTGAGGGGCCACGGACAGTGCCGAGGAGTGGAGCTTTCCGGGGAAGATGGGTTGTCAGGTTTTGTGGTAGGAAGGGGGTGTCGCTTTAGGCAGTAGGATCAGGGTGTTAGCTGCTGCCTCCTTTGGGGACGTAGTGGCCAGCAGGGTTAGGGTACTTGTCGTTGCCTCCCTTAGGGACGCAGCGACCGGTACGGTAGTGGTCCCGGGTCAAAAGAGAAGGGTGGGTCCTTTGGAGAGGTGTGGGTGGTAGTAGTTTAGAGATTAGAGTCCCTTGGGTTAGTCCTTGTCCCTAGTAGTTAGCCACCACGTGTGCGGGCTATCGCTGTGTCCCCAGGTCACAGTGATATACCGCAACTGGTGCTTTAGCATAGGTTAGGGTTCTCAGGGTCGTAGCAAGGTAGTGTGGGCCAGTGGAGGATTGGAATACCAGTGTGCGGTTGTGGATGGACGCGAGTGGTGGCGCCATAGTGTGTGTGAAATAAAGAAGTGCGCATGATTGTAAAGCTGTGTTAGTGTGCTGTGTTGTCTGCTCTAGTGTGTAATAGGCGTGGGTAGGGAGGGTAGGGCCGTCCGGCTTAGCGACCGTGACAATTATATTATTATTATTATATTATTGTCCTTGTTATAATCATCAGCATTATCATCATTGTCATTATTGTTATTTTCATTATTATTGTTGTTGTTATGATGATCATGATCATGATGATCATTATCATTATTTATCATTACTATTGTTATTATCATTATTATTACTTTTAGTATTGTTATACTACTACTACTACTATTATATCATCATCATCATTAATGTTATCATAATTATTATTATTATTATCATCATTATTCTTTATGTCCTTGTTGTTATAATCATCACCATCATCAGCATTTTTATCATTATTGTTAATATTCTTCTTATTATTATTACTATCATTATCATTACTATCATTCTTTTATATTATTACTATTATTATGATTATTATGATTATTATTATCATATTCATCATTTTATCATCATCATCATCATTTATTATTATATCATTATTGTCATTATTGTTGTTGTCATCATCATCATCATTATTATTATTATCATTATCATTATCAGGATCATTGTTATTGTCATTATCATCATCACCATCACCATCATCATTATCATCATCATTCTTCTTCTTCTTATTATTATTATTATTTTATTTATTATTATTGCTGTTGTTGTTATCATCCTTATCATCAAAATTACAATGATCATTATCGTTATTACTTTTATTATCATAATTACTAGTATTATTATTGTTAGTAGTAGAAGTAGTAGTAGTAGTATCATTATTATTATGGCTGGTGTTGGTGTTATTAGCATCAAGGCCTCTTTCACATTCGGAATTTGTGCTGTGTTCCTGACAGCATTTAGCGGCGGAACAGCACATGGTTGCAGGCATAGAAGACAATGGTCGGTCAGTTGAAGTGTGGTGCTGATGTTGCTGTTCTGGCTTCTGATGCTGGATGTACTGTCAATAGATCAATACACCAAATAATTCACAGACACACCGAGGGACACCACTCTCTGACAACGGTTTCCATTCCGTCTGGCTCAGACACAACCTTTCCATACCATCAGTTTGATTTAGAGATAACCTTTCCATTCCATTAGTCTGTCTGTTTTAGAGACAACCGTTCTATTTCATCTCTCTCTCTCTCTCTCTCTCTCTCTCTCTCTCTCTCTCTCTCTCTCTCTCTCTCTCTCTCTCTCTCTGTGTGTGTGTGTCTCCACTTAAAAAACGGCACATCATGTGCACTAAACATAAACAATACGAAAAGACACATCACTACCTCCGCAGCGAAAGTTAAATTTTCACCCATAACTGTTGGTTCACTCGTTGGTCTGTCTGTCTGTCTGTCTGTCTGTCTGCCTGCCTGTCTGTCTGTCTGTCTGTCTGTAGAACAACGGAAAAAAACCCCACCTCCCTACTGAACCAATGTTAGTTACAAAGCGAGACGACTGCAGGCGGGGAAATCTAAACAAATCTTAATTTTTCTTTAAAGCACTGTATCCGCAAAGCAGTGCCAAACGAAACGCAAGGCAAAACACGACGCGTTTCGACCTCTTCTTCAGTCAAGATAGATAACATTCAGGACAACCAAAATGAGAAGTTGATGAGACAAGGGATTGCTCGTTCTTCATTGTCGTTGTCCTGAGTGTTGTTTATCTCGCCTGAAGAAGACGTAAGAGGTCGAAACGCGTCGTGTTTTGTCTTGTGATTCGTTTATTTATGTTTGGCGGATACAGTACTTAAACTTTATTTTTATGATTTACTGAACCGATGTTAATCAAGCTTGGGGAAAAGATGGAGAGTGATGCATGGACGAACTGTTTGATTTTCGTGTGGATCCACGCTACGGATCAAAATCAAACGGTGGATCCAAGATCCGTTCGACAATGGTAGAGGTCTGCATTCACCCAAGTGAAAAAAAGTTCTTGAAACTATTTTTGTTTATAAATAAAGACACAGGATATAGACAGAGTAAGGATGGAAGAGATGTGATTGGTAGGAGCACCGTGCACACTTCCCTCCTGGACACGCTGTTACGAATGGAACCTTCATCTTAATACTCCTCCACAACAGACTTTGCTCCAACAAAAAGATGAAATTAAACGAATGGCTATGTTTCATGTTTCTCCCGCTATAAATAGACTGTTGGGTCGTGGTGGATTAGGCCAAGAGCGTCCATTCTCCCTTCGTTATCTACACAGCAGGATGGTCGAAACGTCCAGTCCCTTTGTTATCTACACAGCAGGATGGTCGAAACGTCCACTGTCCCTTCGTTATGTACACAACAGGATGGTCGAAACGTCCACTCTTTGCGTGTTATCTGCACGGCAGACTGGTATAAACATCTGCTATTATTTTATTATCTACACAGCAGAATGGTCGAAACGTCTGTTTCTTTTCTTCTTCTTTTTTTTTTGCCAATGAACCATGTTTTATTTCAAAACAAAATCGCGAATCTTAAATAAAGGTTACAAAATCCATAAAACAATAATAACAATAACAAAACTTAACCATCATGATCATCATCATAATGATCATAATCATCATCGTCATTATCCATTGATGAGTATTATATGCGTTTCTTTGGTTAATCGTAGACATATATAAACAGAGTAATGACCACAAAGGACAAACAATCTGAAAAACGGTTAAATAAATGAAACGAAAATGACTGAAACAAGAAATGAATTAATTCAACAAAGAAAACAAAGCAACTGGCCGTTTCCATGTCATTTGGAAGCCTAGAAAAATTAATGTATTAATTTAATAAAGAAGAATATGGGAGCCACTGCGTGTGACAAGAGTTGGGGGTGGGTCGGTGTGTCCTCTATGGGAAGGACTTAAAGTGTTTTCTCCATTAGAGTTCTATTAAGATTTCACCTCCACCCTTTCTCTTACTAGTTATGAAAGGAGCAACTTTCCGGTACTAGTCATCGAAAGAAATTTCTGTTTTTCTCGGGACTGTCAAAACTACTCAAGAATATCTCGGTAAGAATTTTCTTTAGGCTTGTACGCTTAAAAGTGCTTGTAGCTCCGAGAGACAGAATTAGAGAAAAGTTCCAACATTCACTGCTGAATGAACAACAAAGAACTGACACAAGTTAAGTGCATTTTTACTCATCAGCTTTACTTGTTTATGCAAGGACGAAATCTTCGAATCAATTTCACTAATTCAGTTCTGGCTGATTTGTATTCCCACTCTCTCTGTCACCATTAAGAGAGGGAAAGTTCTGGATGAGTTGAGTTGGAGTCCACTAGGAATATCAGAACTTATCTGATGTCGGAGAGGATAGTTGATCGCTCCCTCTAGTTGCCGGTGACTGATCCACTTCTCTGTAGACCTGCTGATCAAGTGCTGGGCTGCAGTGTGTGTTCACTACCAGGCATGTCCAGGGTAGGTATGAACCCAGGTTCGAAAACAAACAGAACCTGGTCTGTAAAAAGTAGCTGAGAATCTGGCTTCTCGAGTTCTCACACTTGCCCTCTGGCTTTCAGTAAATGTGTGAGATTCAGCCAACAAAGGATTATACTAGCAAAAATATGCTTGCCATAATTATCAGTCCCCAGTTTCCCTCAGAGTTTGAATAAAACACGGGGTAAACGATGGAAGTCAAATAAGTCTTCAAGATGTTTCTTATAAAATTAAGCTGAAGTAACTTGGAATATAATAACTTTAGCCCAAGTTCACATGTGGTTTAGACTTAAGAGTCACACACTTCAAAGCATTTCGACAATCAATAGTATTCATAAATCAACAGTTTTCACCTAGTACAGGAATACAGCTTTTCCAGTCAGAATTGTCATTTACTTATCTTAACAGACAGTATTGAATACTGGCCAGAAAAAGTCAGATTGTTAAACAAGCATGTTAATCAGATTGTTAACAATGAATCTTACCCAAGCATCTTTATAATTTTTACCAAATTGTGGCAAACAAACTATTACAATAGAATACTCCTTCATCAAGTCAAAACACTTGGCATATATACATGCAATGCATAGTCTCAAAATGTAGAAACATAATTTCAGCTTACAGTTCTGAGAAATGGCGAACCTTAGAACAGATTCAGAGGATGTGGAGATGATCGTTCCCTTCTCTGATTTACCCGTGTTGTCTTTGTGGCTACACTGTCTTATGGCTGTAGGTGGAGGCAGTGAATTGGAGGGGCTGAGTTTCTCCTTTTTGTAGGCTAAGCTATCTATTCTGGTTCTGCTTCCGGTTGGCTGTGTGTCGCTAAAGACAAAGAAAAGGGGAGTGGGGGTTGGTCATCCCCCACCACTTACATTGGGAGAGAAGGGGTAGAAGATTCGAGAAACCTCTTTCTTAGTTTCAGTTTTAGTTTCATCAAGGAGGCGTCACTGCGTGCAGACTAGTCCATATATGCTACACCACATCCGCTAAGTTTTGAGACCACACTGCGCTTGATTTTAAGCTGATGAAATAAATCTTAAATAAACGTTAGCGAACCGCCAAGAGAATCGTGGACAAACGAGTCGCAAGACAAAAACACAACGCGTTTCGACCTTTTAGGTCTTCTTCAGGCAAGACGCAAACAAATAATACAACGAAAATGAACGAATTTGGTACTCAGCTTCGATTCAACGCCTGGCATCCTTGCGCTGAAGAGTGAAGAGATCGAAGCTGAGTACCAAATTCGTTCATTTTCGTTATGTTATTTGTTTGTGTCTTGCCTGAAGAAGACCTAAAAGGTCGAAACGCGTTGTGTTTTGTCTTGTGACTCGTTTGTCCACGATTCTCTTGGCGGTTCGCTAACATTTATTTAAGATTTGTTTAGATTTCCGCCTGCAGTCGTCTCGCTTTGCAGCTAGATTTAAGCTGATGGATAATTACATTAATGGCTAAGATGAGAGAATGTAAGAAGAGGGCCTTGTGGCTACGCTTAGCAGATGTCTGACATACGCATTAGCCCAACATGTCGGTCAGACCTTGAGTGCCTACCTAACATTGGTTGTGCCTTTTTTTTAATCATTGTATGTGTGTGCAGTGAATGTACACGTGTGTGTATGGATGTGTGGGCATGGGTACATGTGTGTGCTCGAGCGCATGATGTGCATGTATGCATAGGCATGAGTGTCTGTGTGTGCGCGCGCATGCATGTGTGCCCGCATGTGTGTGTATGTGTGTGCGCGCGGCGTGCGGGTGGTGTGTGTGTGGTGTGTGTGTGTGTGTTTGTGCGTGCGTGTGTGTGTGTGTATGTGTGTGTCTATAAGCACACACATATGTGTATGTTTGTGTGTGTGTGTGTGTGTGTGTCTGTGTTCCTGCGTGTGTGTGCACGTGTGTGCGCGTGTGCAGAAGTGCATGTGCATGTGTGTGGATTTTTGGTTTGTGTGAGCATTTGTTAAAACATCCACTGTCTCTTTGTTATCCACACAGCAGGATGGTTAAAACGTCTACTGTCTCTTTGTCATCTAGATGACAGGACGGTTAAAATGTCCACTGTCTCTTTGTTACCAACGCAACAGGATGGTTAAAACGTCTGCTGTCTCTTTGTCATCTGCACAGCAGGATGATTAAAACGTGTACTGTCTATTTGTTATCTACACAGCAGGATGGTTAAAAGGTCTTCTGTCTCTTTGTTATCTAGACGACAGGATGGTTAAAACGTTTACTGTCTCTTTGTTATCTACACAGCAGGATGGTTAAAACGTCTACTGTCTCTTTGTTATCTACACAGCAGGATGGTTAAAACGTCTACTGTCTCTTTGTTATCTACACAGCAGGATGGTTAAAACGTCTACTGTCTCTTTGTTATCTACACAGCAGGATGGTTGAAACGTTTACGGTCTATTTGTTATCTACACAGCAGGATGGTTAAAACGTCTGCTGTCTCTTTGTTATCCACACAGCAGGATGGTTAAAACGTCTGCTGTCTATTTGTTATCCACACAGCAGGATGATTAAAACGTCTGCTCTCTCTTTGTTATCTACACAGCAGGATGGTTAAAACGTCTGCTGTCTCTTTGTTATCTACACAGCAGGATGGTTATAACGTCTACTGTCGCAGGATGCACATATTTGATGAGTAATACGTGCAGGTCACCCGAGGTCAGGAAGTGGGAGGGGTCCATTGTCCTTGTGCTTGTGCAGGTGCACGTTCACACCACACCACATCACACAACTCCACGCGCCACCACACCACACCGCACCAAATCACACCACACCACACCACACTGTGCTGCAATACACCATGCCACACCACACATGCCACACCACACAACACTGTGCCGCATCACACCACACCACACAACACATTAAATTACACCACACCACACCACACTGTGCCACATCACATCACACAACACCACATCAAATCACACCACATCACATCACACTGTGCCACATTACACTATGCCACACCACATCAAATCACACCACACCACACTGTGCCACATCACACCACGCCACACCACGCCACACTACACCACATCATACCACACCACACCACATCATACCACACTACACCACACCATACCACACTACACCACATCATACCACACTATACCACAGCATACCACACTACACCACACCATACCACACTACACACACACCATACCACGCTACACCACATCATACCACACTACACCACACCATACCACGCTACACCACATCATACCACACTACACCACACCATACCACGCTACACCACACCATACCACACTACACCACACCATACCACACTACACCACACCATACCATGCTTCACCACACCACGCCACACTACACCACACCATACCACACTACACCACATCACACCACGCTACACCACACCATACAACACAACACCACACCATACCACGCTACACCACACCATACCACACTACACCACACCATACCACACTACAAACACATCATACCTTACTACACCACACCACGCCACACTACACCACGTCATACAACACTACACCACGTCATACCACATCATACCACACTACACCACATCATATTACACTACACCACATCATACCACACCACACCACATCATACCACACTACACCACACCACACTGCACCACATTATACCACACTACACCACATCATACCACACTACACCACATCATACCACACCACACCACATCATACCACACTTCACCACACCACACTGCACCACATTATACCACATCACACCACAGCACGGCACAGCACAGCACGTGACGCCGCATAACTGTACAGCTCAGCACGGCAGCGCTGGTGGCAGAGTGAGAGAACCTCTTTATGGCTTGACCATGACGGGGAGGAAACTCAATCAGGAGCCAACGGGAGAAGCGCACCAGACAGACGAGCGTGCGAGGAGAGACAGAGTAAGGCATTTCTTCAACAGGAGAGAGAGAGAGAGAGAGAAGGAGAGAGAAGAGAGAAGAGAGAGAAGAGAGGAGAGAGAGAGAGAGAGAGAGAGAGAGGAGAGGAAGAAGAGAGTAGGAGAGAGAGAGAGGAGAGAGAGAGAGAGAGGAGGGAGGAGGAGAGAAGAGTCAGGCATTTCTTCACAGGCAGAGAGAGAGAGAGTGAGTGAGGGAGAGAGAGAGGAGAGGGGAGAGAGGAAGAAGAGGAGAGAGAGAGGAGGAGAGAGAGAGAGGAGAAGAAGCAGAGAGAGAGGAGGGAGGGGAGGACAGAAAGAGCTGAGAAGAGGGGGGGAGAGGAAGGTCGAAAAGATAGAGCGAGAAAGAGACAGAGGAGGGGGATGTAAGAAGAGACTTGGGAAGACAGATAGACACAGAGAGAGAGGAGGGAGGGTGGTATGTGAAAGAAAGAGAGAGTAGAGAAGAGAGAGCGAGGGGGGAGGGGATGTGTGGAAGAGAGGAGAAGAAAGAGAGTAGAGACGGTAGCAGAAGAGAGAGAGAGCTAGACGAGACAGAGGGAAAGAAGAGCGGTAAGCAGTATAGGGATTTTGAGTGCAAAGTGTGAGATCACAAAGCTTTCAGGAAAATTTTCATTTTAATTCGATAAAATAAGTCAATAGTCCTAGGTATAATGCCAAGTATTAACGAAGGACTTCTTCATGAGATTATCATCATTTGCTTCGCATAAAGTACGGACGTGAAAGCAGGCTAATGATGACTCGGTTGTTTGTGTGGCACCAGCGAGGCATTACAAAGGGTGAACACAGTTGCACACAAGAGAGTGTCTGTCGCCAGAAAGAATAATTACCGTACGTATGACTCCCCACGTGTGATTTGGGTGTCAAAGTGAACGCAATCATTGTCTCGTGTCGTGTCGTGCTTTCAATGGGATTCATGACGCCAGAGAGGTCAAAGTGATGATTTTTAGCCAAAATCCTATGGCATCTCATGAAGAATGATCCTCTTCTTGTATCACTTCACGACCGAGTGAGCCATAGCTGGGAACAAACACTTCATAACAGCCTTGTTGTTGTTGTTGTTGTTGTTGTTGTTGATCAGCCACCGGGGTGTGGTGGTTAGCATCAGGGACTTGCGGTTCTGGGGGTTGTAGGTGTGATTCCCTCCCACCAGACGCATCCGTTTGTGAGGATTATTCGGCCCTCAACCGGCTGTGCCACGCAACTGAGTGAACTCTGACCTCAGAATGAGAGGACTGGCACCACACAACTGAGTGAACTCTGACCTCAGAATGAGAGGACTGGCACCACACAACTGAGTGAACTCTGACCTCAGAATGAGGGGACTGGGACATGGTCCACCTTCACCTAGTTCATGGATGCCTCTCTCAGAGCGGTATTCCAATTTCATGATCTGCACTGCAGGTTTGTTTGTTTTTTCTCTCTTACGCTGATTTACGGGAGGGGGCGGCGGGTGGGGGGGGGGGGGATATTTTACATTACCAAGGAAGGCAGCCCGTTGTAAATCGAGAGTGTGGATTGTACAGTGCTTGGAGCTTGACCTCAACGGAAGATATGTGCTGTACTGAAAGTATCTGCCATAAGAATTATGAAAGAAATGCGGAGAACTGCCCAGAAATTTCGTCGCTGATCACTTCAGAGTTCATCATCAGCATCATTGCCCATTGTGATAAAAAGGAAAGAAAGTCTGACACTTTCTGGCCCTCCGTGCCTCTTCTCGAGGTGACCTCAGTGTTGATGTCTGTTCCACACCGATACCCATGGTTTGTCAGACACATCGGTATGACCTCAGTGTTGATGTCTGTTCCACACCGATACCCATGGTGAGTTTGTCAGACACATCGGTATGACCTCAGTGTTGATGTCTGTTCCACACCGATACCCATGGTGAGTTTGTCAAAGACATCGGTATTGGTAACTTCTTGAAGACTGTCGTAGCAGGGACTTGGTGGCGCCCTCTGGTGGGCGTCGCTCCCTCACGCTGGCTCCGTGATTAAGCCGTTCTTGTCGTCCGCGTCATTAGAAGGGGCTTGGGGGGGGGGGGGGGGGGGGGGGGGGGAGGGGGGAGGGGGCTAACTACGTGGTGTCTTGTAAATGTTGGATCAGAACGGGCATCCTGAACACCGCTGAACTTAATGGGCGGCAGTGCTAAGTCGCCTCTGGTGGGTTGCCTCATGACGACTTGCTACTGATGGCTGCTCCCCACGAACCGCCAGTGCTGGGCTGCAACGGCACATACCTGGGTCTGGCTGAGTAGGAGGGGAGGTGGGGGTGGGGGGGGGCAATGAATGGCGTAGAGGTAAAGCGACTCGGGGGAAGTTGGGGAGGTGGGGGGGGGGGGGGGCACAAAGGGTGAAATAGAAACAAAGTGCTGTCTGAGTGCTCATCATGGCGTATGAATGAGAAATGGGATTTTTTTTTTCTCAGAGCGGAGCCTATCTCCTCTACAAGTCCTGTCGTGCACTCCTCAAATCTTGTGTATCACCTGACCGACATGGTTTACACTTTCTCCCCACCGCCCTCTCCCATCTTTAGCACACATTCTTGTCTCAGTCAGGGAGGGGGGGGGGAGGGGGGGAGGGGATGGGGAGGGGGGATGGAGGGGGAGGGGGGTACTGGTGAACCACTGACCTTTGTGATGACTGTTTTTGTTTTTGTTTTTTTTGAAACCAGTCATCTTCTGTAGTTCAGCCACTGACAGGCTCCGAGTGTGGCTCGCTCGCTTGCGCCTGCGGAGCGCCCCTAGTGGTCGAACGGAACAGACAGTTAATGAAAGAAAAGACGAAGCGGAGGAGGAGGAAAGGAAGGGAGGAGGGGGGGAGAAAAATCGTTACGGAGCCACCGCGTTACGCTACTTTTGTGTGGCTGTCGCTGTGTGTCGGTTCCTGGGGGGTAGTGTGTTGTGGTGTGTGTGTGTGTCTGTTGTCTGCTGTCTATCTGCCTTTCTGTCTGTCTCTGCTTGCTCTGTCTCTGTCTCTCTCTCTCTCCCCTCTCTCTCTCTCTCCCTCCCCTCCCCTCTCCCTCTCTTTCATCCCCCTCCCTACCGGGTTTTGCGTTGTGTGTGTTGTGTGTGTGTGTGTGTGGTGTGTGTTACGTGCGTGCGTGCGTGCTGCCGTCCTATCTCTCTCTCTTCTCTCTCTCTCTCTCTCCCCTTCTCTGTCTGTCTGTCTTGTCTCAGTCTCTGTCTGTCTGTCTGCCGTCTGTCTGTCTGTTGTCTGTTTTCTCTCTCTCTCTCTCTCTCTCTCTCCTCTCTCTCCCTCTCTCTCTCTCTCTCTCTCTGTTTGCGTGTCCGTCTGTCAGTCTGTCTGCCCAGTCTGTCTGTCTGTCTGTCTGTCTGTCACTCTTTCTCTCTCTCTCTATCTCTCTCTTCAAACACACACACACACACACACCAAAACACACACACACACACACACACACACACACACACACATACATCCTTTCCTTCCATTGTCACTCCCTCCTTCCCTCCCCTCCTCCCTCCCCGGCTATTCTCGTCCCTCCACCCCCATCCACCCCCCACGCCACCCCCAACCCCCCGCCACCCCCACCCCCCACCCCCATGCATCTCTCTATCCTCTCTTTCCCCCCGATCGGGTCTTTTCTGGTGGTACCACCCCGCTGTCCCCCCTCTTTCAAACGCCTGCGGAGTGACTCATGTCTAATTCTGCTCCCAATGATTAAACAAATATTGACAGGCGCCTGGAGGAGATTGGGGGGGGGGGGGGGGGAGGTGCGGAGGGAGGGGGGGGGGCGGAAGGGGGGATGGAGGATACGGGGGGGGGGGGGGGGGTATAGGGGGGGGCGGGATGATGGGAAGGCTTGAGAAGGTTTGAGCAGCTCACGGGAAAATTGTCTGTCTGTCCGTCGTCTGTCCGTCTGTCTGTCCGTCGGGAAAGTTATCATCGTGTGTTCTGTCGTATTATCCCTTCCCTTCCTTTCCTTCCCTTCCCTTCTCTTTTCTCTCTCTGTTTGTCTTGTCGTCTGTCTGTCTGTCTGACTGTCATCTGTCTGTCTATCTTTCTATCTATCTGTTTATTATCTATCTA
The DNA here is from genome assembly GCA_018398815.1 of Conus ventricosus. Classification (NCBI taxonomy): domain Eukaryota; kingdom Metazoa; phylum Mollusca; class Gastropoda; order Neogastropoda; family Conidae; genus Conus; species Conus ventricosus. The sequence continues at coordinate 25,493,729 of CM031623.1, forward strand.
CCTGTTTATCTATTTGTCTATCTTCTATGTGTCAATCTATCTGTCGTCTAACTCTATGTCTATCTCTCTATCTATCTGTCATCTATTGGGCTATCTATCTATGGGTCTATTTTATCTGTCTGTCTATCTATATGTCTTCTATCTATCTGTCTTTCTATCTACTGTCTGTTTATTTATCTGTCTGTCATCTATCTATCTATCTAATCTATCTATCTATCTATCTATCTATCTATCTATTATCTATCATCTTTTCATCTATGTGTCGATCTGTCTATTTCTATCTGTTCAAACTATCTATCTATGGATCTATCTATTGATCGATCTATAAATATAAAAATATATAAAATATATATTATATATATTTATAAAATTAAAAAATTGGTAGCTGGCCCCTTTCAAAAGTCCAAATCAAACATCTGGCGTCAGAAAGACGCCCATAGGCGGGGGGCAAATAAGCTAAGGCAAGCGGGTTTTTGTTAGACAAAGCCTCCCCCTTTTTGAGACGGACCCGTGTTTGGGAACCTTTCCCCATTTGGGAACAACGTCCATTGGGTTACACGCCATTAAAGCAGGAAAGAAGAGGAAAGGAAATTTGGTACAATCTGCAACAATTAAACCCTTTTTTTCCCACAAATAATTGAGAAGGGAGAGAGAAAAAGGAATAGAGGGGAAGGTGTAGGGGGGGGGGAAAAAATACGACCAAGGACTCCGGGGAAATAAAATTTTAAATAAAGGATTTGAGGAGAGAGAGGGGGGAGAGAAGACAAAGACAAGAGAGAGAGAGGGGGGAGAGAGAGAGGAAGGAGGGGGAAGAAG
>CM031623.1:25499544-25501367 GCA_018398815.1 Conus ventricosus
TGTCCCCTGTCTGTTTGTTGTGTGAAGTGGACAGTGCTACGTCACAGGCAAGTCATGTGTCGGTCACTGGATTAGTGGAGGGGGGCCGGAATAGCTCAGTTGGTAGAGCGCCGGACTCGTAATCCAAGGGTTGCGGGTTCGAATTTCCGACGGACCGTTTCGGTACAGAGGTATTTTTTTTCCCTCGGAGTTAACATTGGTTCTGACTCCATTTCCCATACAGTCCTTCGAATGAGACTATAAACCGAGGTTCCGCGTGTGTACGCACGCATAACATCTTGCACACACGTAAAATCCCATCACCAACTTTCGGAAGAGAAGGCCAGTTTGGCCGTTGGTATGGATGACACGTTACACATTGCATGCACCTTCCCCGAAGATGGAGTATGGCTGCCTTAATGGCTGGATAAAAATGGTCATACACACAAAACTCCACTCCCTTTGTTGGGCAGATGGGATTAATACTTGCCTGTCTATACAGGGAGTGACCGCAGGAGTATCAGCCTGCGTACGCAGAAGAAGAAGAAGAAGTAGAGTGGCTGTGTACACATTTTTTCTTGTCTTTTGCTTCTTTTTTTCTCCCTCCTCCTTCTCCCTCTTTTCCCACCATGCCCCCGCCGTGATAGTATCGCCATGCCGCTCATTCCGGCCTCGCGAAGCACAGCTACACCCATGGGTACTGTGTTGATTTGAAGAACACGCGTGATATTACTCAGCATTCATTCAGAACCTACGATAAGGTGCGTCTCTGAAGAGGACTGATAGAAAGTATTAAACACCTTTTTCTGACATTGTGACGCTGTTGGGTCTCTGGTGAGTGTAGTTTACACAGCGTGCACACAGACATGCCTGGGCCCATGCAGGCATTCACGTGCATACATTCATCTTATGTTCGTGCACGTGCGTACACACACACACACACACACACACACACACACACACACACACACACACACACACACACACACACACCACACACACACGCACACACCGCGCGCGCACGCACGCACGCACGCACGCGCACACACACACACACACACACACACGCACGCACCAGCACGAACGCACGCACGCACGCACGCACGCACGCACACACACACACACACACACAACCACACACACACACACACGCGCGCACACGCATGTGCACACACAAGCACACACATACTGTGATGTCATCACATGTATATACAGTGTGATGTCATCACATGTATATACAGACATGTGATGACATCACACTGACCACCACACAGACATATTATGACATCACACTGACCACCACACAGACATATTATGACATCACACTGACCACTGCACAGACATATTATGACATCACACTGACCACCACACAGATATATTATGACATCACACTGACCACCACACACACATATTATGACATCACACTGAACCACCACACACGACAATATTATGACATCACACTGACCAACCACAACAGACATATTATGACATCACACTGACCACCACAACATAACACACAGCACACACAACATATGACATCACACTGACCACCACACAGACATATTATGACATCACACTGACCACCACACAGACATTAATGACATCACACTGACCACCACACAGACATATTATGACATCCCCACTGACCACCCACACAGACATATTATGACTCACACTGACCACCACACAGACTTAATGACATCACACTGACCACCACACAGACATATAATGACATCACGCTGACCACCACACAGACATATTAAAGACATCACGCTGACCACCACACAGACAATTATGACATCACGCTGACCCCCCTACACAGACATTATTTGACATCACACTGA
>CM031623.1:25501467-25526467 GCA_018398815.1 Conus ventricosus
TGGTAAAGAAGTTGGTCTTCTTACGCAGCTATTGCTCACTTTTACCACATGCAAATCTGAAAGAACTCAACTTTTAATTTTTATAATAGTACAGTCAGTGCGTAGATGCCAGTATGAAATGACATGACTCCAGCTGCATTCTACAGCATCTGGTTATTTTCTCAACTGAAATCTAAGAAAGCTGAAAAGTGTGTAAAAACCTGCATGTTTAATTTTAAGACCAACTATATAATTTGAAGATTGGTGGTAAAGACCGAAACAAAAAGGGGGTCAAAGAGAAAACAAAAACAAAACACAACGTTTCGACTCTTCGAGTCTTTTTCAAGTGACATGAAACTGAGGACACACACACACACACACACACAACACACACACACACACACACACACACACACACACACATGCGCGCTCCCCGCCCTCCCGACATCACCCACCCCCACACACCTACTATTATAGAGAGGGAGAGAGAGAGGGGGAGGGGAGGGGGGGGAAAGAAGCACGTTTATAACTCATAAAGATATGCATACCTTGGGGTGTCTAGGCATATATATGATATATACATGCACAACCGCAAACAATTTTTTTTCAACCTCAAAAAACTTTTTGAAAAACAAGGGTAGGGTAGTGCTGAAGACCACAAACAAGCTATGTACCCTATCACAGCTGCCGGCATGTTGTAAAAAAAAAAAAAAAATGGCGACTCCATCGCCTTAGTGCTTGTTCAGTCCATGGGGATTGAGCGTCCCTAGCCTAGAGATCAGAGATGATTCAAGGAATTTATGGTGTATGGCATCTGAGTGGTTTTGGCGAACAGCAGAGACTGACATATGAAACACGTTATGTCCAGGGCTATTGAAATGTGTACCTATGGGGGTGTCCTTATTCAGGTTGACAGCCTGGAGGTGTTCCCTGAATCTGTCATCCAGAGTACGGTAGGTCTCACCACAGTAGAGTTTGGAACAGAGGCTGCATGAAAGAATGTACACAAGGTTGGAAGATCGGCAAGTGAAGGGGGATCTGATGGTGAAACACTTGCCTGATGGGCCCCTGAAGGTGTTGGTGGTTGTATTTAAAAAGGGGCAGGTTTTGCATCGGGGTTCGTTGCAGTGGTGGTTTCCTGGTGGAGAGTTGCTCGGTGAGTCTTTGTAAGTGGCTCGTACTAGATGATCCCTGAGGTTGGTGTCACGCAGGTATGCCACTAGTGGAGGTTTGTCGAAGGTGGACTTGAGTTTGGGGTCTTTCTGCAGGATGTCAAAGTTTTTCACAAGGATGTTTTTAACTGGGAGGTTGTGTGGGTGGTAGGTCAGAGTAAGGACTGGTCGGTCTGACTGATCTTTGTTCTGAGATGGGGTCATGGCCTGAGTTCTGGGGGTGCGAAGGGCACGATTTGCGGCATCGATGATGACTGCTTCAGGGTATCCTCGCCTTCTGAAGAAGGAACACATCCAGTTGACCTGCAGTTTGAAGTCATCGTCATTGCTGCACAGTCTTCTGAGGCGACAGAATTGAGAGTAAGGGATACTCTTCTTGGTAGACTGTGGGTGGCTGGATGTGAACTTGAGGTAAGAATGTGAATCAGTTTCTTTGTAGAACACTGATGTTTTCAGTTGATCTGTGCTGGTGATGGACACTTGAATGTCTAGAAAAGATACAGTTGTTTCAGAGATGGTGTAGGTGAATTTCAGGGCTGGGTGGAATGAAGACACAAAGTGTATGAAATCTAGAAGTTCAGCCTTGGTGCTTGTGGTGATACCTATGATGTCGTCAATGAAGCGTCTGAAGAATGGAGGGATATGAAGAGAGTATCTGCTCCTCGATGAAACCCATAAAGAGGCATGCGTAACTCGACCCCATCTTGGTGCCCATAGCAACCCCTCGAGTTTGGACGAAGTGGCAATCACCAAAACAGAAACTGTTCAGTGTCAGGACCAACTCTGCCAGCCTTAGGATGGTTGTGATGTCAATGTCAGAGGTGCTGTTCTTTAGAAAGTGTTTTATGGCCTGCAGACCCTCATTGTGGGGGATGCTCATGTACAAAGAAGTGACATCCATGGTGAATAAGAAACGGTCGGATCCATCGGGTGGGAAACGGAATTGGTCAAGCAGTTGAAGGGCGTGATTGGTGTCCTTGACAAAGGTTGGCAGAGAGGTAACAAGTGGTTGCAGGAGAGAGTCGATGAATTGTGAAATAAGAGTTGTTGGACAGGACGTCCAGGGTTGTTGGGCAAGTGAATTTTTGGAAGGGCATTTTTTCCTTCTTCCCCCGCCCCCTCCCCCCCTCTCTCTCTCTCCCTCTCTATAATGGTAGGTGTGTGGGGGTGGGTCATGCCGGGAGGGCGGGGAGCACGCATGTGTTTGTGTGTGTGTGTGTGTGTGTGTGTGTGTGTGTGTGTGTGTGTGTCCTCAGTTTCATGTCACTTGAAAAAGACTCTAAGAATCGAAACGTTGTGTATTGTTTTTGTTTTCTCTTTGACCCCCTTTTTGTTTCGGTCTTTACCACCAATCTTCAAATTATATAGTTGTTCTGAAAAAGACCCAGTCAAGTGTTATCAATTCTTAATTTTAAGGTTTGAAGGTAATCCTTGTGGCACTGTTCTGTGCCATACAATATTCAATGCTTACACAAGTTACAGCATGATTTTTGTCAGTGACTACCTTATCATTGCAAAGTTCTTCATGGAAAAAAAAAATTATAATACTGATCGACTAAGACATACTCTAAATAGTAATAACCAGCCACCATGGTGAACTGGTTAGCGCCACGGACTCCTGGCTAGGGAGTCATGGGTTCGATTCTTATCAGAGCCATTTATTTCTGGGATTTTTCTGCCCTGACTGGCGCCTACCCAGAGTTTAGTTTGCTGTGGTCTAGTTTGCTATGGTCTAGTTTGCTATGGTCTCAGCTGGGAAGACTGGGACCACACAGTTGAGTTTCACTGTACTGAACTTGTGTTTCTAGGCTGAAGCTGTTCATATCTTAGGTTGTAATGAAAACATGTTCAAACATCTAGACTGGTTTGTACATCTCCATGTCTATATTATGTGCAGACGTACCTGTGGATATTTGTGTGTGAAAAAATTGTACAGACTTACTTGAAATAAAAGGCAGGTATATATATGAATTTTAATTTGTAAATATGTACATTAAAGTTTGTGTCTAAATTGCAGATGGTGTGATGGTGGCCGAAGTGATCAAACACCGATTCCAGAGGCTAGTGGACCTCCACAACTATACGACAGCAAGCAACAGCAAGCAGAAAATGCAGAACTGGCGCGTACTGAACAACAAGGTCTTCAGTAAACTGAATCTGGAGCTGTCGGAAGAGGTCATGCAGGAGATGGTGGCAGCAAACGCCAACGTCATCCAACCTTTTCTGTGCATCCTCAGGACCCGCCTTGATCTTGTTCACTGGGATACAAAAGCTCAGCGCAGGATTAAGGGTCCAGTAAACGACCGACCAGAGGTGGATCAGAATTCTTTCAGCAGAATTTCATCGTTGAAGGATGCCAGTGCCGCAGGGACCCAAGGTGGCGTGACCTTTGCGTCTACAGTGGTTTCAAAAGGCAGCAGATTTCCACAGGATGAAACGGTTCCGCAGATTCTCCTGGAAGAAAAGGAACACGAAGTGCTGATGAAGGATGAGACCATTCAGATCCTGCAGAATAAGATCAAGCGGCTTGAGCATCTCCTGCACCTCAAGGACATTCGCATCGAGGATATGCAGAAACGCCTGGAAACTACACGAGTGATTGGCAAGAGATGAGCATCTTTGTTGTTAAGATGTTGACCGAGATGTTACTTTCCTGTTCACCCATCTCTCAGAAGTTATTCTTCATCTTGGCTCTCTTGTAGAGATTATTGGTCACCAATTTCAAAAATCATGTTGCAAGTAGGAAAGAAGGGCACAAGTAGGAAAGAAGGGCAAAAATTTCAAGTAGCCTCCCAAACTCTCTCCACAGACATGTTTATAGCCGATAAGAAACGCCAATAGCCAGCTGTTAGTTGTTTTTTTTTTAATCTAGATAGACAACAAAATTATGAAAAATGTCATAGTACTGGAACAAATCAAAGCAAATCAAGATGGTAAGAAGAACGGTATTACAGGAACAAATCAAAATGGTAAGAACAATGGTAATGATGCTGTGGTCTCTTTGACTTCTAGCTGAAAGCAGGCCACATTCAGATGGTGGTGAAATCTGAAGTCAGAGAAAGATCATCCCTCAGCATCTTGTTCTAGTTCTTTTCACGCTTGAAGAATTGTTGAACTATTTTTCTCTAGTTGCAGACACAATTCATGCTGCTCCAGAAATGACTGATTTATGAAACTGGCAAGGCTTACCGAGATGTTACTTTCCTGTTCACCACATCTCTCAGAAGTTATTCTTCATCTTGGCTCTCTTGCAGAAATTTTGGTCACCAATTTCAAAAATCATGTCGCAAGTATTTGTACTGCACTGTACTGTTATATAGCTCAGCTGACCACATCAACAGTCATTTCATTGCCAAATATTGTGGCGATAGCAGCCTTCCTTAGCAGCATTTTTAAGCACAATAGTTAACAGTTTCATTGTAATGCATATTATCATGTAAATGCTGGCTTTCAAAAAGGCTTCATCAGACAAAGGGAGAGCAGGGAGAGAGAGAGAGAGAGAGAGAGAGAGAGAGCACTTGTGTAGGGTGTGTGAATCTTAATGAATATGCGCAAGTATTTTCATGCTGAGAAGAGGTGGTTAAAATGGGGGGGGGGGGGGGGGGGGGGGGGAGCCAAAGACAGTGTACTGTTGCTTGCCAGTTCATACATACATCATACATATGTTTTCACTTTATATGTAAATTTTAGTAGAAAACTGTCAGCAACAGGACCTCTTCTAAAATTTGTTCTACAGAGTCAGTGTGGGTGTTTGCAGTGAAATGATTGTGGATGAAAATGAATCTGATGGCGTCCTGCGCTGATTTGCTCTGGTAGTTAACCATACACAGGTTTCTAGTGTCCTTCCATTGCTGTTTCCCTTGTGTCTTTGGTAATAGAAGGAGGGAAGGAGAGAGGGGGCTTTGTATGTAAATAGTTTGCTGTTACATTGGTCCAGACCTGAAGACTTTTTTTTTAAAGACATGATTTAAGCAACAGTCAGTTTAAAAGATCAGTAAAATATACAAACTTTGTTTATGTACATGAACTGACAGAAAAAAAACAAACAACAAACTCAGAAAACTGTGAAATTTGAGATACATTATTGGCAAATGTACCTGCTTTAGATGTTAACATTCCATGAAGATTATACAACTAAAAATTTGTTAGTATATAAAAGTATGCTTTGGATGATAATGAATTAACAAAAACAGCCATGTTTCATCTGCAAAAAGTGGGGATTTTTCCCTTTTTAGAAGAGGGAAGATGTTTTTTTTTTTGTTTTTTTTTTTTTGTAAGGTCAGAGTCTTGAGAAGATTTTCTGTTTGTGGTGTTATGGTATTGGAAAAGACTGTGTGCAAGATCTCTTTCTTCACATTTTGACAATTATAGATACGCAAAAAGTTTTCAGAAATGGTGGATATGCAGATTTATAATATGACTTAGTCAATACCTTTCATTTGCACAAAGTGTGCCATTGTTAGTTAAGTGTATATTGCTGTGCGTAAAGATTTTTACCCAGTGTTTTTTTTTTTTTTTTTTTGGAATGTCAGCAAATTATTATTGACAATTGTGTCCAGCTGTTCTGTGTTTTAAAACATGCGATTTGTTATGTTCAGTGTATAACCTTTAAGATTTTACTAGCCGTGCCATGAAATAGAGAGATAAAAGCAAAATGAACATTAGAGAAAAACAAAAACTTTTCCATTCCTTTGACTGATAAAATGAGTTCTAGTCCAAGAAAATTCTTAGTGTCTCACACACGCGCACACACACACACACACACACACACACACACACACACACACACACACACACACACACACACGCACGCATGCATGCACATGTTTATTCTTATGCACTCAAACACATGCACACATAGACACACACACACACACACACACACACACACACACACACACACACACACACACACACCATATACACATTTGTTACCATAAAAAGATTCCTGAACTGAATGTTATGCTGGCTTGTTTTAGAAAGTAATTAAAACCAGGTGCTTTTTTTTCTTTTTCTTTTTTTGTCCAGAGTTTGATATTGATGTTTGTATTCATGAGGTGACCAGACATTTTCTTTTTCCATTTCACCCTCCCCCTCTCCTCCCTGTCCCAGCCTTCTCCATTTCCACCTACACACACACACACGTCACACCTCTGTGCCCCTCACCCCAATCCCCTTCTCTGTCTCACCCTCTTCTCTCCATGAATTTGACATCATGGCATGAATTGTTGGCAGCCATTTTAATCTACATCAGTGCTTTTTCATGATATTCTTTTTGTAATTGTTGGTGGAGAAGAACAAGAACACACACACGCACGCACGCATGCACACACGCACTCACACACATACACGTACACACACAAACACACACACACAAACACACATACACACACACGCGCACGCACACACACACACCACACACACACACACACACACACACACACACACCCCACACACACACACACACACACACACACACACACACACACATTATGGATAATGCCAGTGAAACTAATCTGAAACTAGTAAGTCGTCTGCATAAAAGGGCCATTAAATTAGTTCAGTTAAGATAAGATAAGATAATGTTGCTTATAGCCCAGCCGACCGCCAAAGGGCCATATCAGGGCTGTAATTAGTTCAGTTGAAATCCAATACCTTGACAAAGAGTGATTATAAAACTTTAAATATTCTTCCATTTAAAGACAGAGTCTACTTCAACAAATGCTTGTGCATGCACAATGTAATGAATGGATCAGCCCCGAAGATAATCTTTGAAAGCTTTGTCTTCAGTAGTTACAGACATACACATAAACTGTCTCTTCCCAGACCTCGATGTAATCTTTATAAATCAAGTTTTCTGTACTCTGGAGGGACCGCATGGAATAATTTGCCTTCCTCCATAAAATCATGTTGCTCAAAACATACATTTAAAAAACCCCACTAAAAATGCTCTTGATAGAAACTCTGCGCATCAATTGAAGTCATTTCCATTAATACAATCCCCTATCCCCATTTCCCTCTCTCTCTTTTCTCTCTCTCAGTCTCTCTCTCTCCTTCCTCTCTCTCTCTCTCTCTCCCCTCTCTCTCTCACTCTCTCTCTCTCTCCCCTCTCTCTTTTTTTGAAAGAACATGGCTTATGAAGAAGAATCAAGATCACTAAGAAACGCAATAAACTCTCAGAAGCGCAGGATAAAAACTTAAAATACTATCGCGAGTTTATTAACTTCCAAACAAAATCCAAAATGGTTTGGCAAGCAATAAACCAGCTTAACAACAACAGTTCTTCTTCAAAATCAACTGTTATCAAAGGTATTTCTGCTGAACAACCTTAACACTCACTTCTCTAACCATTCCAGATACAGTTGTTACTACTGATCATTCAAGCGCTAATGAACTTAAAGAACTCCATCAATTTTGTCACGACAAACAAATCACGTCTGAACTAAACATTCCACTTCATAACTGTGCACGAGGTGTATCAGTACCTACTTCATCTCAAACAGTCAGGAACACGTGGACTAGATGGCATAGATGGCAAAATTCTGAACTCTCGGCTCCAGTTATAACTGACACGTTAACGTATATCTTTAATCTGTGCATGATAAGTTATTTTCCTAATGCGTTCAAAAAGCAAAAGTTATACCCATTCATAAATCTGGTGATCCTTCAAACTACAGACCAATATCAATCTTATCTATCCTTTCCAAACCTCTAGAAAAGCATTTAAATAAAACACATCCTTCATCACTTCAACAAGTACGATTTGCTCCATCCCAGACAGTCTGGTTTCAGACAGAAACATTCCTGCCATTCTGCATTAATCAATCTTGTAGATGTGTGGCTTAATAATATTAATAAAAAAACAGATATTGTGGTGTCTTATTCGTTGATTTTAAAAAAGCATTCGATGTCATTGACCACAATCTCCTTATTCGAAAAACTGGAGATATACGGTCTTTCAAATCCGCCCTTATCCTTCTAAAATCATACATCACAAAACGACAACAATGCGTCTTTATCGGGGCGGCTGTCCTCTTCTATAACAACTCTTAAGTTATGGCGTTCCACAAGGCTCCATTTTAGGCCCGTTCTCTTCTCAATCTACATTAATGACCTACCCTACATGTGAGATCTACATGCGACCTCTTTGCAGATGACACCACAATTCACACCAGCCATAATGATCCTTCCAGTCTTTCAAAACATTTGCAAGAGAGTACCAACGACCTTGTAAAATGGACCGAACTAAATCATTATGTCACTTCACCCTCAAAAAACAAAACTCATGTACATTACAACTAGGCAAAAAAGACAAAAGCTCACCAATGATTTCCCTCCTATACACCTCAATAATGTACTTGTGGAACAAGTCACTCATCATAAAGTATTAGGGCACTAATTAATTGACAATAGTCTCAGCTGGAATCCCCACATAACGTTACTATGCAAAAAGCTCTCCCAGAAAGTCTATCAGCTCACCAAAATCAAACACTTTCTTGACCTTCACTCACGAAAACTTTTTTTCCATGCTCATATTCAGTCTCATGTTGATTATCCATCGACTATATGGGTTTTCTGCAAGTGCAAACACACTAAAAACCATTGTTCAGCCTACATAAACGAGCGCTCAAACTAATCCTTCTGAAGAAAACTAGCCTCGAAAGCTCTGATTATAAACATCTTCACATTCTTCCATTCAGCCAGAGACTCAAATACAACAAAGGGCTAATGATGCACAAGATTCTGACCGGGAAATGCTCCAACAACTTTAATGAGACGATTCTCAAAAGTCTCGTCGAGAAACTCCCACAAACTCCATTTTCCAATCCCCAGAATTGACCTTTTTAAAATCAAGTCTAACGTACTCGGGAACCTCTTTGTGGAACTCCCTTCCAGAATACATCAAACAAATCCATTGTACCACAACTTTCAAAAACACTTACCTTACCATCTTCTGCGGTAAAAAAATAATTTTTAAAAAACCATAAATAAAAATAAAATAAAAAAAAACCATAAGTAATACCAAGTAATCTCAAAAGCATAAATCATCCCTTTTTCATGTACTTAACCAATTTGTCTTTTGTAACTTTTTTTTTTCTTTTTCTCTTTTTTCATGTATCAGTATCTTGATGTGTGTGTGTGTGTGTGTGTGTGTGGATGTGTGTGTGTGTGTGTGTGTGGGGTGTGTGTGTGTGTGTGTGTGTGTGTATATGTGTGCATAGGGATATAATCTTATGAAAATGATTATATGTTGTCCCCTTTTTTCACTCTCTCTCTCTCTCTCTCTCTCTCTCTCTCTCTCTCTCCTCTCTCTCCCCCCCTCTGCCGCTCTCTTTTCCCCTCTCTCTCTCTCTGCTCTCTCATTCTCTCTCTCTCTCTCTCTCTCTCCTCTCTCTCATCTCTCTCTCTCTCTTCTGTCTGTGCATGTGTGCGTGTGTATGCTCCGAATTTCGTATATATTTTGTCATGTTCATTTTACTGTCTGATTTTATACAGGCTAATTATTGTGCGTTTTAGTACAGTTCCATTTCAAATCATTACATCTCATGCTGTTCCCCTCTCCCTTCCATCCTCTCTCTCTCTCTCTCTCTCTCTCTCTCTCTCTCTCTCTCTCTCTCTCTCTCTCTCTCTCTCTCTCTCTTTTTTTTTTTCTCCTCCCCCCCCCCCCTCCCATGTCATCTCACTTTGCTTAATACGTTCGACGTATTTTCATGCCTTGCGAAAAATGAATGCATGTGGTGCCTAGCCCCTCTCTCTCTCCTCTCTCTCTCTCTCTCTCTCTCTCTCTCTCTCTCTCTCTCTCTCTCTCTCTCTATGCGTGCAAACGTGCGTGTATTTGTGTGTTCAAAATATGTACGCACCTTGTCAAATTCACTTCACTGTCTGTTTTCATACATGCCAATCGTGTACGTTGTAGTACACTTACATATGTTTCCCCAGCCCACCTCACTCCCTACCCCCGCTCTCTCCTTCCTCTTCATTATTATTATTCTCTTTTTTATTTCGTTTTTATTTTTTTGTTATTATCATTTTTTAGTTGTTGTTTTGTTTATTGTTATTCTTATTTTTTGTTTTGTTTTCATTTATCTTCTATTTTCATTTGATGTTCCTCTATGATTACATGACGCTTTGCTTGCTTCTTTGATTTCTTACATTAATTGATTTCACTGCATGTTGTAGTCCCTACTCAGGGCGAGGACTGGATGTAAAAAAGCACGTTAGTGCTTATCTATTATCCTCGAAAATAAAGAATTTTGTCTTGTCTCTCTCTCTCTCTCTCTCTCTCTCTCTCTCTCTCTCTCTCTTTGTGCCTGAACTTGAAGTTCCAACAATAGTTTCATTATTGGTTCAGATTTGAGAGTTATGTATTTGCATGATAGAAATTGTGTGCTTTTAAAATGTTTTTTGAGCTTGTGGTTATATGTTGAATTAGTTTCTTTCTTGTTTATATGAGGGCAGGATGTAAAAAAAGCTGAAAACTTATTCTTTAACCCTCAATAAAGATAATTTTGACTTGACTTGACTTCACACACACACACACACACACACACACAAATTTATATGAGCAAACACACACTTCTAATGTGTAATATATTGTAGACTTATGCTGTGTCACACACACACACACACACACACACATTCACATACACACTTAAATTACTCTTGGCGAGCTTTTTATAAAATATATATATATATTATATATATATATATATTGAATTATAAACAAAGTTTGCTCTTATGTCTTAGATTGAAGAAATAGGGGGAGATAAGCATTCATATCTGCAGTGGTAGATGATTCTGCCTAACTAACAGTATGTGCTTGAGTGGGTGAATGGGGAAAGATAAAATAAATGCTTCTCAAAATGAACCTTCAGCAAGCTTATAGTCTCCAAGGGGGAAACACCCTCCAATTTGGGAGGGAAACTCACAAACATATAACTCCTGGTCATATACCGATATTTCGAAACTTGGTGGTTTCTCCTCAGTGACCGCGGAAAATGGTAATTTGACTCCTCTGCCTTTTCAGTTTTAAAAAGAATGCAATCCCAGAAAAGGCTGGTGTGCAATAACCGTAGTATGCTTGTTGAGTTTCAAAAAACCAACCAAAGGTGCCACCTAAGAAGCAAAAGAAAATCATGAAAGAGCAAAACAAGCTACATTTTCTTGTGAAAAGTAGAAAATATATAAAAAGATATCCTCTTAAGACACAAGTGCTGAGGGCCAGTTCTTGGAATGAATCCGCAAGGGACTAAAATACAACAAACTAATAAATTCCAAGGATAAGTACCGGGCACCGTTCCAGCAACTTACAGAGCAGCTTTGGTGTTGCAATGACTGCAAGAAATATTGAATTATAAACAAAGTTTGCTCTTATGTCTTAGATTGAAGAAATAGGGGGAGATAAGCATTCATATCTGCAGTGGTAGATGATTCTGCCTAACTAACAGTATGTGCTTGAGTGGGTGAATGGGGAAAGATAAAATAAATGCTTCTCAAAATGAACCTTCAGCAAGCTTATAGTCTCCATAGTCTTATAGTGTGTGTGTGTGTGTGTGTGTGTGTGTGTGTGTGACACAGGCATAAGTCTACAATATACTACACATTAGAAGTGTGTGTTTGCTCATATCATTTGTGTGTGTGTGTGTGTGTGTGTGTGGTGTGTGTGTGTGTGTGTGTGTGTGTGTGTGTGTGAAGTCAAGTCAAGTCAAAATGTTTTCTACTTTTCACAAGAAAATGTAGCTTGTTTTGCTCTTTCATGATTTTCTTTTGCTTCTTAGGTGGCACCTTTGGTTGGTTTTTTGAAAACTCAACAAGCATACTACGGTATTGCACACCAGTCTTTTCTGGGATTGCATTCTTTTTAAAACTGAAAAGGCAGAGGAGTCAAATTACCACTTTCCGCGGTCACTGAGGAGAAACCACCAAGTTTCGAAATATCGGTATATGACCAGGAGTTATATGTTTGTGAGTTTCCCTCCCTATTGGAGGGTGTTTCCCCCTTGGAGACTATAAGCTTGCTGAAGGTTCATTTTGAGAAGCATTTATTTTATCTTTCCCCATTCACCCACTCAAGCACATACTGTTAGTTAGGCAGAATCATCTACCACTGCAGATATGAATGCTTATCTCCCCCCCTCCCCCCTCCCTATTTCTTCAATCTAAGACATAAGAGCAAACTTTGTTTATAATTCAATATTTCTTGCAGTCATTGCAACACCAAGCTGCTCTGTAAGTTGCTGGAACGGTGCCCGGTACTTATCCTTGGAATTTATTAGTTTGTTGTATATATATATATATATATATATATATAAAAGCTCGCCTGAGGAGAGCGTTTTTAGCTTGAAACAAGCTTGTAGGTTTTATTCTCTTCATTTTAAAATCTTATTTTTAAACTGGTATATATATATATATATATATATATATATATATATATATATATTCTTTTGGTAATGTGAAGTCACCTCATAATCTGATAATGGAATCACGCATGTATCCTATATTACTTTTAATTTAAACTGATAAATGTCTGCATTATTTCAGCTATAATAATGTTTTGCACCGAAGGTTTATCTGAGTGGGTCATGGGCATTGAAGATTTACATGTCAGATTGGTGCTTGTCAGGTGATCAAAAAGCAACACTGTCACTGTCACAGGATTTTTATAATCATTTGTGTATTGACTTACTGACATCATCATATTTGTCTTGTTACTGTTTCAAATGGCACTTCCAGTAGATATATTTATACAGTCAACATCACGATTTATTGATATGCTTGTAATTAATATGTAATGATAATTCTGTATGTGTGTGCGTGAGTGTGTTCTCTTTGTACACACACACAGAGAACCACACACACACACACACAAGTTTTTTAAAAAGTTTATTCAGTATTTTGTATTGCTTTGTGAGGAACTATAGCTGGTAGCTAGTGAAATTGTTGGTGTGCTATTTTCATGGCTACATATGAACATAATATGCCTTTAAGATAATATTTGGATATATGAATGATGTACTTTGTTTTGTTGCTGATACTATTTGGATATATGAATGATGTACTTTGTTTTGTTGCTGTTCTGTTCTTGGAAGATTGCTTGTTTTTGAATTGAGACAAAAGTCATTGATATTCTGTACTACATGACAAGTGAAAATGAATGCAAACATTTTTGCTGACATGTTACAAGTGAAAGAAATCTTGCTTGAAATTCAGTTAGTAAAGTGCGTGAGTGAATATATGCACAACTGAAAGATGTTGCATGTCAGCTTGGTGGTTGCTTTTTTCTTTTTCTTTTTTTTTTTTTTTCGCGGTAGATGGGAAGTTGTAACTCATACACTTTACATATGTGCGTAAGTCCATAACAGGCTATAGTTGTAGTTCAGAGAAAGCGCAGAAAAAAATATCTGACTGTGGCAAGCCAGTCAGAATTGTGTGAGAATGATGAAGAAAATTCTTTCCCCCTCTCCCCTCCCCCCTCTGAAAACAACAACGAAACAAAAATATTGCCAGATCTTTAGGAAATAACACCATGAATGGCAGCCATGTTTACAGTGAGGACGGAAAGGGAGAATTTGGCGAAGTCCTGGTTAGAGGCCCTCTTCTATGGTACTGGCACAGAGAAGACGCCTTCCCTTCACATGAGTGCTTATCAATGAGTTGACATAAAGGGGGCCTCTAAACTAAAAAAAAAATGGTGATGATGTGAGTGTGCAAACATTCACATATGTACATTTGTACAACATCACTTTTGTAAGAATATAGTGTGTTCCTGAAAATTCCTGAAAGTGTCAGCTTGTTCCACTTTATTAATGAATTTATGAATTTATTTCATTCAAGAAGTGCACTCATTGGTGTATTGATAATTTTATTTCATTTCAGAAAATGAGAAGTGCTGCCATTGAATGATGCAAAACACAGTTACTTAACAAGATGATGCAAAATATGTCATGGAATTGCCTTGTACTAGGGCAAAATTTGAACAGATGTGCCTCAAAATAATGAAAATTTGAAAAAATGTGTTTTTAAACAAAGTTAAAGAAATACAGATTGGTTACAACAAGAAAAAGATGTTAGATTTTTTAATGTAATTTCAAGCAGTGTTCTTTAACTGCATGTATTTCAGATCAGTGAAACAAATAAAGAAACAAACAAAAAATGAATAAGGTCCCAGAAGAAAACACTAACTTCAAAGATATGAATAAACCAAATGAGGGTAGGTCAGTCTGTTGGTCCATACAAGGAATTGAAAAGAAGTGTCAGATCCAACCAGCCAGATTTTACACAACAGAATCAGTTATAACTAACTGGAGACAGTATCATTGTGGACATTAGTCCGCACTGGAGTGCTCTGGACTACCTACAGCTAAAGAACAGGATACTGCACAGTATGCAGCATATAATCCACTCCAATACAAAATAGTGTACTACACACAATAATGCAAATGAACAAGACCCTACATGTGAACTAGCTTACATGAGCTCACTTGCGTGTGTTTATAAGTCTAATCTTAAATTTTATGTGCAAATCATTTGCTACTGTGTGGAATTATATTTGTTCACTATTTTATAATGTCAATGCTTGAATTCTGACTGTGTTTCCATGGTCACTTATATTTAGACATTTTCTTGCTCTTTTTCTTTCTTTCTTTTTTTTTTTTTTTTCCTTTTGTTTTGTTTTGTTAAATGCGGCACAGATACATATCACAATCTGAACAGACCAGTTCTTTCAGTCTTTCACATGGCTACAGTATCATAATTCTGCTGGACATTCTGTGTCTGTTATATATATGGTGTGTTATTTGAGTCTATTAATTGTGACATACATATGCGTCAGTACAACTGCTAGTGTTAGAGCAGGTTTGTCACTGCAAACTGTGATTCCACCATGTGGAAACGTTTGTCTCTTGGTGTTATTTGAGTTTCATTTTGTCTCTTGCCGATGCATGATTTTTATTTTGTTATATTTTGTGGTAAAAAATGAATATATGCAACGTAATCAGAAGCTATACTTGCCATAGGAGTGACTAGAACATTTGATACAAACTGTTGCGCCATGCTTTCGACTTGAACGCATGCACGATTTCTGTTGTGTACTTATGTTGAAGGAAAAACTGACAGGTTGTTGAAACATTCCTCGGCATTGGTGGGTCGTTGGATGTTCCTTTGTTGAATGATTATTTCTGAGGTGTGAAGGCTTCAGTTTCTTTGGAACATGCACCATGGATCAAATCCACCCACCATCCCTCTGTGACTAACCGCAGGACTGCCACCTCTGTGTCGGCCATAGGTCACTTCTGCCCCATCTCTTCCCTGCCCCCACCCCCACCCTCCTCTTTCCTCCCTTCCTTCCCAAGCTCCTCCCTCTCTAAATTTCACCACGCTCCCCTGCCATTCTGTGGCCCTAGTTATCTATGACATAGTCCTGACTGGTTGCCCTCCCCTGCCATTCTGTGGCCCTAGTTATCTATGACATAGTCCTGACTGGTTGCCCTCCCCTGCCATTCTGTGGCCCTAGTTATCTATGACATAGTCCTGACTGGTTTTCCCTCCCCTGCCATTCTGTGGCCCTAGTTATCTATGACATAGTCCTGACTGGTTGCCCTCCCCTGCCATTCTGTGGCCCTAGTTATCTATGACATAGTCCTGACTGGTTGCCCTCCCCTGCCATTCTGTGGCCCTAGTTATCTATGACATAGTCCTGACTGGTTGCCCTCTCCTGCCATTCTGTAGCCCTAGTTATCTATGACATAGTCCTGCCTGGTTGCCCTCCTCTGCCATTCTGTGGCCCTAGTTATCTATGACATAGTCCTGACTGGTTGTCCTCCTCTGTCATTCTGTGGCCCTAGTTATCTGTGACATAGTCCTGACTGGTTGCCCTCCTCTGCCATTCTGTGGCCCTAGTTATCTATGGCATACTCCTGCCTGGTTGCCCTCCTCTGCCATTCTGTGGCCCTAGTTATCTATGACATAGTCCTGCCTGGTTGCCCTCCTCTGCCATTCTGTGGCCCTAGTTATCTATGGCATAGTCCTGACTGGTTGCCCTCCTCTGCCATTCTGTGGCCCTAGTTATCTATGACATAGTCCTGCCTGGTTGCCCTCCTCTGCCATTCTGTGGCCCTAGTTATCTATGGCATAGTCCTGACTGGTTGCCCTCCTCTGCCATTCTGTGGCCCTAGTTATCTGTGACATAGTCCTGACTGGTTGCCCTCCTCTGCCATTCTGTGTCCCTAGTTATCTATGGCATAGTCCTGACTGGTTGTACTCCTCTGCCATTCTGTGGCCCTAGTTATCTATGACATAGTCCTGACTGGTTGTTTTCCCCTCTGTTCTGTGGCCCTAGTTATCTGTGACATAGTCCTGACTGGTTGCCCTCCCCTGCCATTCTGTGGCCCTAGTTATCTATGGCATAGTCCTGACTGGTTGCCCTCCATTGCCATTCTGTGGCCCTAGTTATCTATGGCATAGTCCTGACTGGTTGTACTCCTCTGTCATTCTGTGGCCCTAGTTATCTATGACATAGTCCTGACTGGTTGCCCTCCTCTGCCATTCTGTGGCCCTAGTTATCTATGGCATAGTCCTGACTGGTTGTACTCCTCTGTCATTCTGTGGCCCTAGTTATCTATGACATAGTCCTGACTGGTTGCCCTCCTCTGTCATTCTGTGGCCCTAGTTATCTGTGACATAGTCCTGACTGGTTGCCCTCCTCTGCCATTCTGTGGCCCTAGTTATCTATGGCATAGTCCTGCCTGGTTGCCCTCCTCTGCCATTCTGTGGCCCTAGTTATCTATGACATAGTCCTGCCTGGTTGCCCTCTGCCATTCTGTGGCCCTAGTTATCTATGGCATAGTCCTGACTGGTTGCCCTCCTCTGCCATTCTGTGGCCCTAGTTATCTATGACATAGTCCTGACTGGTTGTCCTCCTCTGTCTTTCTGTGGCCCTAGTTATCTATGACATAGTCCTGACTGGTTGTACTCCCCTGCCATTCTGTGGCCCTAGTTATCTATGACATAGTCCTGCCTGGTTGCCTTCCTCTGCCATTCTGTGGCCCTAGTTATCTATGACATAGTCCTGACTGGTTGTACTCCCCTGCCATTCTGTGGCCCTAGTTATCTATGACATAGTCCTGCCTGGTTGCCCTCCTCTGTCTTTCTGTGGCCCTAGTTATCTATGACATAGTCCTGACTGGTTTGCCCTCCCCTGCCATTCTGTGGCCCTAGTTATCTATGACATAGTCCTGACTGGTTGCCCTCCCCTGCCATTCTGTGGCCCTAGTTATCTATGACATAGTCCTGACTGGTTGCCCTCCCCTGCCATTCTGTGGCCCTAGTTATCTATGACATAGTCCTGACTGGTTGCCCTCCCCTGCCATTCTGTGGCCCTAGTTATCTATGACATAGTCCTGACTGGTTGCCCTCCCCTGCCATTCTGTGGCCCTAGTTATCTATGACATAGTCCTGCCTGGTTGCCCTCCTCTGCCATTCTGTGGCCCTAGTTATCTATGACATAGTCCTGACTGGTTGTCCTCCTCTGTCATTCTGTGGCCCTACTTATCTGTGACATAGTCCTGACTGGTTGCCCTCCCCTGCCATTCTGTGGCCCTAGTTATCTATGGCATAGTCCTGACTGGTTGTACTCCTCTGTCATTCTGTGGCCCTAGTTATCTATGACATAGTCCTGCCTGGTTGCCCTCCTCTGCCATTCTGTGGCCCTAGTTATCTGTGACATAGTCCTGACTGGTTGCCCTCCTCTGCCATTCTGTGGCCCTAGTTATCTATGACATAGTCCTGCCTGGTTGCCCTCCTCTGCCATTCTGTGGCCCTAGTTATCTATGGCATAGTCCTGACTGGTTGCCCTCCTCTGTCATTCTGTGGCCCTAGTTATCTATGACATAGTCCTGCCTGGTTTTCCCTCCTCTGTCATTCTGTGGCCCTAGTTATCTGTGACATAGTCCTGACTGGTTGCCCTCCTCTGCCATTCTGTGGCCCTAGTTATCTATGACATAGTCCTGCCTGGTTGCCCTCCTCTGCCATTCTGTGGCCCTAGTTATCTATGGCATAGTCCTGACTGGTTGCCCTCCTCTGTCATTCTGTGGCCCTAGTTATCTATGACATAGTCCTGCCTGGTTGCCCTCCTCTGTCATTCTGTGGCCCTAGTTTATCTGTGACATAGTCCTGACTGGTTGCCCTCCTCTGCCATTCTGTGGCCCTAGTTATCTATGACATAGTCCTGACTGGTTGCCCTCCTCTGTCATTCTGTGGCCCTAGTTATCTATGACATAGTCCTGACTGGTTGCCCTCCTCTGCCATTCTGTGGCCCTAGTTATCTGTGACATAGTCCTGACTGGTTGCCCTCCCCTGCCATTCTGTGGCCCTAGTTATCTATGACATAGTCCTGACTGGTTGCCCTCCCCTGCCATTCTGTGGCCCTAGTTATCTATGACATAGTCCTGACTGGTTGCCCTCCCCTGCCATTCTGTGGCCCTAGTTATCTATGACATAGTCCTGACTGTGTCACGGTCAAAAATAAACACAAGCAAAGTCGTGGTTAGTCGCCAGCCGGTTCGAATCGGCTTAAGCCCGACTCAGACATCCCGACGCCTTCAAGCATCGCCTCAGCCAATTTGGGCACAGCGGGGAGGCTAATCCTCATCCTCCATGGAGACGGTCCGGTCCACCCAGACAGACTAAGTAGCTGGACCGACAGGTCTCGATAGGTCTGGTCAGACGTCTCAGCGCCTACCCAGACTCATCTAGCCAATTTAGAGTGACCAGTGCCCACGAGTTAAGCCACACGGCGCCAGTTAAGTAGGAAAGGGGGAAGGTAGTGCGTGGTGGGGGTGAAATCTAGCTAATCAATTAAATGACCAATTGACCACCACAGAGAGTAAGGCGTGTAGGCGTGACTGTCATGATTTGAATATCCAATGGAATTAGAGGGAGATAACTTCGGGTATCAGGGGTAAAAATACTGACCAATGGTACTCGCCCTTTTTGACAGATCGGAACGGGATAAGAAGGATGTGAGAGTGAGAGAACGAGGGGGAGAACGAACAGAGAGGGAGAGAGAGAGAGGTTCGAGTGTGAGCTCTGCAGGAGAGAAGGCAGAGAGAGAGAGATGAGGAGAGAGGAGAGAACCAAGCATTTAGCACCATAGATAGTCTGCAGAGGAAGGACTAAAGAGAGATATGGAGAGAGAGAGTTGCTAACTAATGAAGAGGAAAAGAAAGAAAAGAAAAAAAAGAAAAGAAAAGCAACCATGTCCATTTGAGAGCGGACTAGAAGAGAGAGAGAGAGAGTGCAATGCGTTAATGCAGGAAGAAAGAAAGGAGAACAGATCGATGTTGATAGTCACTGTTCCATCTGAACCGGGGGTTCGACCTCATACTTGGCCAGCGCCACTTTCATCGGCAGTCCAACCTGACCAACGCCAGCAGTCCAGCCTGACCGATGCCAGCAGTCTAACTTGACCGGTGCCAGCAGTTGTGTCGTGTTGTGAAAGTGACAGTGAACAGAAAAAAAAAGGAAAAGAAAAAGACAGTGATTCGTGAATAGTTAAGAGCACCTGGCCAGGTAAAGTAGAAATCTATTTATACCCGGGTTAGTTAATGATGTTTTAGATAAATGATTTTGTGAAGTTCAGGAAAGAGAGAATGTTTTATTTTGTTTGATTCCAAATGCATTGATGTTTCGTTCTATGATCATGTGTAGTAAAGTTATAGACTTTACTAGTGGTTTGATGTGACGAATGCATGATATATGAATGAGATTGTAAGCAAGCTGTGAGTGTGTTTGGGCTGTGCGCTAGTCCTTCCTCCATCGACATCACCCGAGGTTGACAGACTGGTTGTACTCCTCTGCCATTCTGTGGCCCTAGTTATCTGTGACATAGTCCTGACTGGTTGTCCTCCTCTGTCATTCTGTGGCCCTAGTTATCTGTGACATAGTCCTGACTTTTTGTCCTCCCCTGCCATTCTGTGGCCCTAGTTATCTGTGACATAGTCCTGACTGGTTGCACTCCCCTGCCATTCTGTGGCCCTAGTTATCTATGACATAGTCCTGACTGGTTGTCCTCCTCTGTCTTTCTGTGGCCCTAGTTATCTATGACATAGTCCTGACTGGTTGCGCTCCCCTGCCATTCTGTGGCCCAAGTCTATACTCTTGATGAGTTCGTGTCCAGGTTGCTGGTATTAGTGACTACATGGGGACTGTAGTTGAACGGCCGTGGTGGCCCTTTTTAGATGGGGACGTTCTTTCATGCTGGCAACGCGACAAAGCAGTGACTGTCGTTAGTAGGGGGAGAGAGGGGGGGGGGGGGGCTTAGTAGGTGGGTGTCATGTATAGGTTGGATCAGAACAGACACCTCTGAACACCAGTGAAGCTGCTTGGCAGCAGTGCAGTGTCTCCTCTAACGAGCTGCTTACAACGACTTGACATTGACTCTCCTCCTGGGGTGCTAGTGTCTGGACTGCGATTGGATAATCCAGGGTGTGATTGCAGATGAGAGAGGTGAGGGGGCGAGGCAAAATAAATAAATAAATGAATGAAAAAGCGGCATGGAGGAGGTAATGCCACTAGACAGGCACAGAGGACTGGACGGCAAAAACAAACACAAACAAATGAAAATTGCCATTTCCGCGAGCCATCGAAACGTATTCTCATTTTGGTGGTGTCAGTGTAATGTTATACATGTCCCTTGCTCTATTATTTTGGGATAGTAATCGCCTGCTGCTAGCTATGTCCACAATGGTGCGTGTAGACCTAAAGTCTGAATTGAAAATGTATCATACACAGCTGGGGATTGTGTTACAGAAAAAAACCCTTCTGATCGAGATGGGAAATAATGATCACTTTGTCGAAATAACTGTAGAATGGTACTGATTTTGATGCAAAATGCTTTACTTTGTGCGTACATGTGTGGGAGAGAGAGAGACAGAGCATATCGCCTGGTAAAACAAAAAGAGGGAGGTGGGAGAGCACCAGGTCCTTTGCAAATGTTTGGTATGTGTGTGAGCGCGCACGCGTGTGTGCATGTGTGTCTATGGTCAATGGTGTTGACAAGCATGATCAATGATGATCATATGGTTCCAAGCAAAAATTCACAAAGTGGTGGAAATGTGTCGTCTTCTTTTGCCTGAACACTGCTGCAGTAAATGCTTATGTCATCTACAAAAACTCTGCAGCTGCCCCACTAAGAAATCATGTGGATTTTCAGACTGAGATCTTCATGGGCATTGTCAATGGTTTCAAGGGTCGAAAACGGATAGGCCGTTCCGTCGTTCATGATAGGCTAGACAAGCACAAGCACACTCCTTCCAAAATCCAGTCTGCCGAAGGCAAGAAGGACTGTGTCTTGTGCCAGAAGGAAGGCAGGAAAGCCCCAGCAGTCAATGCCATCCAGTCAACCCATGACAGTGTGATCTGCCATGTGTCAGTGTGCTAGGATCGCGGCTGTTTTCGTTCTTTTCACCAGCAGTGAGTAGGCTCCAACACACTCATTCTTCGCAGTGCACCTGACACTGGACTCCACCAACGACTAGACTTTGTCATTCTACTGTTTTGCACAGACTGTTTTGGGGTTGACTAAATGAATGAAAGTGCTACATACAGAGGTACTATAGTTTGTGCCCGTGGGAAAAGTGCGAAATAGACAGAAAATGTCACGTTAGTGCTCTGTATTTGAGGGAAGTGCAAAAGAGCAAGAACATTTCAAGTCACTGTGTTCTTTTTGTGTGACCACATCTGGATTATATAATTCAATATTGATGGAACCATATAGTGTGTACAATAAAAATACCCGAGTGCTGTTTTGTGTTTCGGTGCCTGTCTTCCTTCCTGCTGACACCTGCGTATAGTTAGTCGTACGAATTTTCCTCTCTTTTTTCTCTCTCACAAACACAATCTAACTCATGCAGATAAAAAAGCATGCACTCCAATACTTTTTCCAGCAAATATGGAATGATTTTGACCTGTTATTTTTTGTTTGTTTGTTTGTTTTGTTTTGTTTTTTTACTTCTACGTGAATGCATGCAGGGATTTGTGTTAGAAAAATATGGTCTGGGTAGGGATAAGTACTAAATGACTGCTCGTCATGTAAGTTTTAAGAGAGGTTGACCATGACGTGGAATGGGGGAGGAAAAGCGTGTGTGTGAGTGTCTGTGAATGCAGGCTTCGTAGGGATAAGTACTAAATGATTTCTGTTCACGAAAAGCTTGAGAGAGGTCGACAACAACGTGAAATGGAAGAGGAAAAGTGTGTGCTTGTATCTGGCTTTGTGTGTGTGCGCGCGCGCACGTGCACGAGTGTGTGAGCTCAAATTGTGGAATGAAAGGTGGGTAGAGGCAGAGGAAGGGGTGGAGGGAAGTCAAGGCACAAGTTGAGCAGAAAAGGGAACTTCAAAAGGGGTGCACACACACACACGCACGCCCACGCACACTGAATTCATCGGCTCCCTGTTCATGTTCAAATAACTCACTCTCACTCTCTCTCTCTCTCTCTCTCTCTCTCTCTCTCTCTCTCTGTGTGTGGGGGGGGGGGGGGGGGGGGGGGTTCTGTTCGTCTGTAAATTTTGTTCGACTGTTTTGAAGACTAAAAAGGTTTCGTAAGCACTTCCGCCGGACCCCTCCAGGAAGAACGTAATGGCTTCTCTGAATGAGGTGATGGGCTCACTGAATGGCCAGAAGTGTAAGTTGGGTCACGTGTGGTGAAATGAAAGACATGTATGGCTCTTTACTTAATTTATTTTTTGCTTGATAAAGAACTTTTCGGTCTTTATAAGACTATCTTACTACCTTGTGCGTACATTCCACCCGAAAATTCACCTTATTACTGCATAAATGGTTTTGACAATAGCATGCACTGACTTGCTAGAAGATTGTATTGCGAACAAAAAAAAATGTTGTCTTCAGGCGACGCTAATATGTTGCTCTGTGGTGATATTAATGCCAGGACGTCTAATCTATCCCCAGAAATGATAAGTGAGCGTGAACTACATGTCTGTCACAATAACCAAAAAAAGTCCCGAAACTGAGATCATCTCGAGACAGCACTCTGCTTGTATGGGTTATGTTGAACATGTGCTCAGTTTTAGGATTCTGTCTTTAAAACGGTTGATGTAATGTCAGCCCAGAGGGTCGTTTCACATACATTTCTGACACAGGAAACAGTGTAAATGATTATTCCCGAGCATCTGTAGATCTTTTTAAATTAGTATGCAACAAGTTAACGTTAAGAGTACTACAAAGGTTTGATCAGATCATTTGCCCCTTGTGTAAAGTATAAATGACCAGAGTGACATGATGTATTCCAACTCCCATTTAACTGTTGGAAGTAACGAATTTATTGTTAGATATTGTTGGAACCAAGATTACGCTCGGAAGTTCGTTATTTCCATGCGGTCAGATGACGTGCAAGACCAAACATTAGCAGCTGAAGATCTGATATATGTTGATGTTAGTGAAGCAATACATCAGTTCAATAGAATTGCTAAGGTTCAAGCTGTGTGTATTGTGGAAAAAAAGAATACTGGTAAACAAGAGCATTACCCAGAATAATTGGTATGACCAAGAATGTAAAATAGCCCACTGTAAAATGCGTAGATTATTCAGGAAATGAAAGAAAACGTTAGATAAAGAAGACAGGGTTGAGTTTTGTATTGCAAGACGTGAACATAAGAATTGAAATAAAAGCAAAAAGAGAGAATATAATGATGGCTTATACTCGGTTCTAACTTTGCTTCTCAAGATATCGTAAACAGATCTAAGCGACTAACTGTAGTTATTGTTCACATTCTGTGCAAACTGACTGTAGATCATTGAATGTTTACACGAAACTGTTTGACTCTCAAGCTCAGTCAATTCTGCAGTATGGAGTTGAAATTTTGGCTTTTGAAAATAATCCTCTCCCCTCCTCCCCTCCCCCCCCCCCCCCCCCCCCCCTTCCTCTCTCCTCTCTCTCTCCTCTCTCTCCTCTCTCTCTCTCTCTCTCTCTCTCTCTCTGTTTCACAAATGGCAATTAAAGATGACCAATTCCATCCACATCAATTTTCAGTCTCTACCGTCACCACCCTCCCCCTCCCTCTCCCCGCCATCTGCCAGGTTCTTCCTTTGATACCAGCCGACCCCGTCCTAGTCACCCGCTTCACTCCCCCTCCTCTCTCCCCTTCCTCCCTCACTTATATGATAGTGCAGCAATGGATCGCAAAACGGGAGAGTGTCCATGTAGTTCAGAGATGCCGCTATACCTCCCCCACCCCTTCCCTTCCTCCTCCTCCCTTGTTGCGCCATCTTTCACTCGTGTCTCACACAGGTGCAGACATTAAGCTTTGTTCAGTCGCATAAAAGCTTAACATTCCTCCAACATCTGAAACATTATCTTCTCAAATCTTCTACCTATTTCCCCACCCTGTAGGTGGTGGGGGATGAGTGTCCCAGTCCAGATCACCCCCCTTCCCCTCCCCTCCCCTCCCCCTCCTCCCCCGCCTTCTCTATGTCTATAGTGGCATGATTCAGACAGGCATCAGAGACCGGACCAGTCACCAGCAACTAGAGAGAGATCCTCACTCCTCTCCAACATCAGAGAAGTTCTGATATGCGGAGTGGACCCCAACTCAACTCATCCAGAACTTTCCCTGGGAAAAAGTCAGTCCAGCACAAAGACTGAAGTTTGTGTATATGTATATGTTACCCTTGTATATGCAAGTAAAGTTGATATATGAAAGTACACTTAACTTGTGTCAGTTCTTTGAATGTTTGAACTCATCTCTAATTCTGTCACTCGGAGCTAAAAGCGCTTTTAAGTGCACAAGCCTGAGGAGGATTGTTCCTGAGCTACTCTTTAGTATCTTAATAGTCCCA